>CAXIVR010000007.1:46148846-46413846 GCA_964035755.1 Teleogryllus oceanicus | reverse complement strand
GGCGCGGCGCGGGGAAGGGAAGGGGAAGCAAGACGGGTGGAGGGGGGGGGGGGGGGGGGGGGGGCGGAGGGGGGGTGGGGCGGCGGGCGGGGAGTGGCGGAGCGGGGCGGTGCGTGCCGGCATGGAAATAACGGCGGGCTCCTCTTGTTTCCTCCGCTCTGGAGAGCGACCATTCGTGCTCGTTCAATTGCTTCGCGCCTTCGGCGTTTGTCCCTGAAGAGATTTCGTTTGCGTTTTCCTCCATGCTACTCAAATTCATGGTTTCCTTTACGCATGTTGCGTTGATTAAATGTGATTTTTGGTTTCGGTTTGGAATGACGAATTGAAACCTACAAATTATCGAACTTCAGCCATTATTGCTCACTACACTTCGATTTAAATATAGTGACTTCTGGTCTTCTTTTGATCAGCTGAGCGTAGTTAACCAAAATGGGAGCTTCGTTACGACTTAATTTTTTGTATTCAAGCTCCCGATTGGATAATCGCGTCCCAGCTTATTAAACGTCATAACTAGTAGGTGGATTTTAATAATGTCATTTTATTTCTTTTCAGGTTAGAACAATGTGTTTTAGTATAGAGGTAAATTTTATGTTACGGACAAAAGAAATTGACCCGTTTTTGTGTATTTTTTGGCAATTTTTGGTCTATTTCGACTAATAAATAATTTTTTAATCTTTTTCTGTAAATTTTAAAGCATTTCGCTGATTTTATAGATTGTATTATCAGGGTTACCAGAATTTTTTCCCCAGCGGTGGACATTTTATCAAAAAAGGAGGACCTTTCAATGAAAAAGAGGACATTTTACATTTCTATAGTCCACGATGTATAGTCAATGTAGTCAACAATGCCAAACCATTAATAGTCTTTGAAAATCATATTAGACTTTGCGTGTTTAAAAATGAAACCTTTCGGCTGGATAAGTTCGCCCCCACACTCACCTTCGTTATCCACCAAACAATAAGCATAAATAAGTTTTATATCACAATGAGCCTAATGAACTATTATGCAAGCCATTTATTTGTGTAAAATGTAGATATTCAAAACATGAAGTCCCTTTAATTAATTAAATTACGTTAAAAATACGCCAGTAGTTTCTAAATTCAACCGAACAAAAAGGAGGACATTTCTTATAAATTTAAAAAAGTAGGCAGGGCAATGTTAGAAAAGGAGAACATGGCCTCCAAAAGGAGGGCAGATGACAACCCTCATTTTAATGGTACTTACTTTAAATAATATTTACGAGCTGCTACCAATAATGTTCTCCACAGAATTCCTGAGTAGACTATTTGATTTATTCATTCAGAAATTGTAGTGTCAGCCGTTGCATATAATCTAAGATTCCTGTGGCGCCGATCAGCGCCATTATCGGTTCGGCCAATTTACCGATAGCTAAAGACAGAGATTTTCTGGTGAAAAACAGTCTAAACCAAAAGTTTGCAGGCTGAGTTCACTTGAAGGAAAGGAAGAAACCTTGATTTCATCAATAACGTATCCAACATTGAGTTGTTCTCCTGAAATGGTTTTGTCCAATTTTTTTTGTCGTTTTTCTTTGCTTTTATGACATTTTAAAAATCATTTTAAGAGCAATTTAAGAGCAAGCCGATTTTCAGAGCAGGCCGATTTTCAGGGAGCAGATTTTTAGAGCAATTTATTGATGTTTTAGGTCTTCAAAATGCACCCCTTGTCATAAACCACTCCATTTAATTCTGAAAATACATTGATTTCAATCGATACATGATTTAAAATACTGATAAACAGGGGAGCATATTACTTAACGCTCGAAGATTTTGGAATATTTCAAATGAAATACATGTTTCATTGACACGTAGTTTTATAAATATTGTCTTTCGCAGAGATTGGATCAACGTGAACGGTAATCCGAGAGTTTTATGTCTCTGTTAAGAGAGTGTAGGGGTGGTGAAAATGTTCAACCTGGTGTACGAAATATAAGTTCCATGTAAAGGATGAAAATTCATCTTTGAGATCTAGAAATATTTAAGTGTTTTCTTTTTCCATTCATGAATTTCGGACATTTTGCTTACAAACTATTGAATTTTGTATGATATCAAGTTTTTCAAATTTGCTTTTAATGTCGCAAATTCTTTTGACGTTGTAGCAAATAGTGCGATTGTTATGACAACTATTGTAAATCCCAGAATGGAAAGGATCTGATGCATCATCCAGAAAATACCTTTTCTCTGGAGATCCAATCAAGGAGGCCAACGTACTTTACGGAGGATGATCTAACAACAAGAATCCTATTTGAAATGGGCTTCGAAAGGCTTACTTCATCATCAAGATCATCTGATCAACTTCGTCTTCTGTTTTGCTAAAAATCAATTAGGACAGAAAGGCGGGAACCTTTCCAGTGGTCACATGAAAGGTGTCTGGTTCATTTGTGCAAGCGGGAACTATTGCAGCACATTTTGAAACAAAGTGAAAAAAGTTTGTTTTAAAAGAATATAGACTATAAACAGATAAAAATGTGAGGAGACTGTGTTTCAAAAGAAAATAATGCACACTTGAAGAAGCGCTGGAGCTTATTTTAGATAGTGTAAGTAATCATCAATATTTGAGTATAAAAAGTAACTTTTTTAGACAATAACTTAAGAAAGCAACAATATTTGAAAAACAAACACAGTGTAGTATCTATCGCGACTACAAGAAGATTTGGAATTGTAAATATGTATTTGGATCATATACATAAATTGACTGTTACTACAAACAACATTAGTTGCAGAATTTCCTTTGCAAAATATTTTGAAACGCACATCAAAAGGAATAGGTTTTTACAAGAAGTCATTCAGCATGTGTACTTCACGCTAAATATTTGTAATATTAATCCGGAAATTATTTATAGTTATAGTTTTGAATTTTGGGCTTGCCAATGTATACGCGAAAATGCGATATTCCTAGCTATCATTCTGATGGTTCGTTCGCAGGCTCTCTGACACCACTCGGTTTTCAGACAAAAGATGATGGATGGCATTTAAAAACACAGGATTATCATTAGGTTAGTTTGAGGAAGAAAGGTCATACGTAAGAAATAAGAAATACATATATGGTCGATAGCATTGGGGAAGAAAAGAGACTGGCAGAATAATTTGGAATACATTTTCAACAAAGTAAGTGTTTTTAGCATTAATTTCGAAAATAGTATTAGACGCCAAAACAAATTAAATAATCCTTCTGAAATAGCAGGTCTCATGTTTTTTTAAAAAAAAAAAATTCGGCTTCCAAAATTAATTTTTTCTTAATGAATGTTAAAACATCTTAAATAAGTCTGTTGAATTTTTTGAAAATATGAGTATTTTTGTGTAATTTGGCGGCAAACAATCGCCTGTTCCAAATTTACTGCGCTTCGTGAACGTAAATCCATGTAATTGAATGCTTTGTAAGTTAGAATTTGTGTATCTAAATAAATAAAACAAGGATTAGTTACACCATTTATAACTCAAGAACGGCTGGACCAATTTTAATTATCTCAAATTTGTTAAATTTATCTCCGCCCCGAACAGCAGAATAACTATTTAAGTATGGGAAAAATTCGCTGAAAAAAATTATGCCGATGTAGAAGAAAACTAAATATTCATGTCAAATGTAACCCGCAACATTCGGCTTTTGTATCTATACCGTATAATAACTCCTAAAGGAAGCGTTCTAGGGCATTAAAAACTAAAAACATTAAGGCAAAAGGCCTCAAAGAAAAATTTCTCACACCGTAATCTACAGGATGAACTTCTTGAACGTTCTATTACATTTTTGCTGGTCTGGCGCTTCTCGATATTACCCCACCTGCTCGCGATATTACCCCACCTGCAACTAAATGTGAAGGAGAGTGACAGACAGAGCTCGAGTTAGACTGAGATAGGGACAGAGAGAGAGAGAGAGAGAGAGAGAGTGAAAGACAGACGAAGAAGAGAGAGGGAGAGACGGAGAGAGAAAGGGAGAGGGAAGGAGAAATAGGGTGATGAAGGGCAGAACAACGTCTGCCGGGTTCCGCTAGTTATTTCATATTTCTTTGTTCCTTTCTTACATTCGACCTATTGTAAAGCATTTGTACATTAATCTTTCAGAAATTATTTAAAACATATTTTAAATATATGAAATAAAAATTACTAGCCTTCAGGGAATGGCATATTGGAATGCAACAATGGCTCAGTAACAAGAACTCGGGAACTAACTTTTGTGAATTATATCTTATTGTTGGGACATGATTTACCTTATGAAAAACAATTATAATAGTCTTGTGTTGATATTTGCTGGAAAATATTTAGTTTTTGTACCAAATGTTCTATGATTTGTAATGAGTTTTACAAAAATTGAAACTGAGATGTGTTAATTCGGAGAGAAATTGCGATATAAATAGTATTACATAACTATTACTAAAGGCGAGAAAGTACGTGCTGTTTTAGCACCTAGTTCTATTGTGTTCATTGCTTCTACAGTAAAACGTTCGTATGCATATATTAAAATGATGGTGGAAATCTGATATTTAATTTTTATCAAAACTAGAAAACCGAAATGACACTTCAGTATGTGCCTAAAAAAGGGTTAACATTTTTAAAAAATGTTTAATTTATTAGCATTTCATTGATGTCTTATATTGGCAATAGCATGTGTATCAGGAATTATCTTGTGTTGAGATGTAACTCCCTCTTAAAATTCAGCCATATACTACAACACGCTTTGATTTAGATGACTCGCAAGTTGAAGTCGAAAATGATAAACACTTTCGAGGAGACAGACATACGATGCAGGCGACCTTATACGTGCTCGGAAGTGCTGTAATTAGGTGTGCTTAGCTCTTTTTATGTTCTGTTTGTCTTTTAAACTAAATATTTTTGTTTTCTTGTGTGATTTTTGTGATTTACCTAAATTATGTGTTGATATTTTGTGTCTTTAAGACTTGTATACATATAACAATTAGCTCGTTAATAGCATTTGTTTAATCATTCCTCTCCTCATTTCTAATAGTGTTGGTAACTTATCGATTTGGAATGGAAACTGACGATTAAAATAATAAAATACAAACCTGAAAACCTAATTAGCCAGTTGAGAAAACCTAAAATGGGCTTAGCGCACAAGGGATATATGTGCTCAGAACGTTGTATTGGGAAAATCGATTTCGAAGTTTAGAAAGTCCATAGAAAACACTATGGAAGGCATGCTCTTTCCACCGCTAGAACACGGTATTGGAATACCGTTTGCTCACGAAATGAAAAGATTTTACTTTACACTCCTACTCCTAACTCAAAACGTGCCAAAAATACACTTATACTTCTTGCGCTCTGAACCCCTCAAATGTATAAAAACGTAAAAATAAAAATGTAAAAATGTAAAAAATGTAAAAAAAAAAGTATAAAATGTAAAACAAAAACAACTAAAAATCCCGGTTCTACAAATACCGTATCGTATCAAATTTCGTAATCTCAGTGATGATTTCATTTCTTAACAAAATTCTTCGAACCATACTCTTGTAAACTGCCATGATAGAAAAAACCTAAAAACGGAATATCCCCAGGTGCGTCGTGCGCGAAAACTGAGGCAGAAGCGTGGAGGGGGTGGGGTTAGGTGTGGGGAGAATAAGGTGCTCAGTTCCGCGTTCTCTTCTTCCAGCAGCAGCAGCAGCTCAGCGCGGCTGTGGTCCGCGCGGACAGGCGGAACGGAGTAGCCGTGGCCTTTTCTTTCCCACCTCCAGGCCACACACAGTGGCCCGGAGACCTCGGTTCTTGTCCGATGACCTCCTCCCGCGCGCCTCGGGGCTGCGGGGCGGAGCGAGCGGGGCGGGCGGGGCGGGCGGCGGCTCAGCTTCCGAGGTGTGTGGGCGCCGCCGCCGCCGCCTGCAGCTCCACTGTTTTTCCTAATCGAGAAAACAAATGCAAATCGGTATTTCTGACAAAGATTCAGGCTTGATTAAGAAACAAACTCATCAACTGCTGCACAAGTCCTTGAAACGTATGAAAACATTAGAGAGTTTTTGCTAGACGGGAAATCCATTGTCGCAGTACGTAAACATTATCCTCAATAGGAATTAACGTATCTTAGAAAAATGAGCTTTTGCATGTCGTACAATCGAAAACATACGTTAAAACTAGGAACTAATTGGAACTGAAAACCTCTAACAGGATCTAAAAGCTTTTATAGACCATCGGTGTATCTCTGAGTCCATTTTTCCTTTATAAGCATTACAAGATAGTAAAACGTATGATACATACCTATATGAAATCAAAAGAGTCTCAAATATATACATAACCTTCTAATCCTTAATAACGTTAGTTTAATTAAACAGCTAAAATTAAGCCGCTTTTCAAAAAAGGCAACAAAAATGAAATTCAAAATTATCGACCCATTTCTCTTCTGTCAGTTTTTTCAAAAATATTAGAGAGACTTTTTTACGTACGAATGGAAACCTTTCTTGCTAAACACGACGCGCTTTCAGATTGCCAACATGGATTTAGAAAATCAACGGAAACAGCTATATTTTCTTTTCTTAAAGATGTCGCCTTATCATTGGATCAAAACGAGTCACCTATTGGATTATTTTTAGATCTCTCAAAAGCTTTTGACGTCATTGATCATGACATTTTACTTTCCAAATTACCTTCATATGGAATTCGTGGTATTGCTCTAGATTGGTTATGTTCGTACCTTAAACAACGATCTCAGAGAGTTGAAATACCTTACTGGAATGATGGAACATTACGTACGCACCTTTCCGACTCTTTGCCCGTTGCATGTGGAGTTCCTCAAGGATCGATTTTAGGCCCTATTCTGTTCCTACTTTACGTAAACGATATGCCCTCGACGATTCGAAACGGAAGAACGGTTCTCTTTGCGGATGATACGAACATCCTTTGCAATAAAGAAACAGTAAATAGTACAATATCAGATGTTTCAAATTGGTTCCGAAATAACAAATTAATAGTAAACGAAAATAAAACGGTTTTAATGCAGTTTTCCATTTCAAATAAACAATTCTGTGCTCCATTGAAAATGAACAGTGTATCATTGACTTATGTTAAGGCAACAAAATTTTTAGGTCTCTCAATTCAGTCAAACCTTAAATGGAACGTCCATTTAAATGAATTGAACACAAAATTAAGTTCATTATGCTACGCGTTCAGAATTCTTGCAAATTCAGTCAGCCTTCATACTGCTCGTTGTGTATACTTCGCGAATGTTCATTCCCGCCTGAGATATGGCATAATATTCTGGGGAAATACATCTTATAGCTCCCAGACTTTTAGATTACAAAAACGAATTGTACGAATAATAACCAAATCCCACCCACCCACGTGATTCATGCCTCTCTTCATTAATCTAGGAATTCTACCATTACCGTGTCTTTTTATTTACGAATCAGTGGTTTTTGTAAAAAATGACTTGCTCAAGGGCGGGAATATATTTTCAGAAAATGCCGAAGTCTATTACTATAACACTCGACGTAGAAATCATATTCATCAGGTGACAGTATCAACAGCTCATTACAAAAAATTCACATACAATACCTGTACATTATTTTACAACACTTTGCCAGATGACATTAAACGATTAAATTCGATAGCAAAGTTTAAATCCCAAGTGAAATCGTTTCTGCTGCATAACTGTTTCTATACAATTAGAGACTATACTGAGCATCACAAGAAAAGTAACATTAATTTTACCAATGATACATAATGCATTATTTACCATTTGGATGTTAAATGAAAAACCTGTATCAACTATTGTACTACAGCTTCCGGGTCAATGACCCCCATCTCGATCAGGTTTTTCGTCCAGTTTCCCTGATCCATTGAGCAAATGCTGAGATGGCCCCTTGTTTTGCTTCTGGACATAAATGTAACTTCATTTTCTGTGCACGTCTTCTAGAATTCAGTGGGAAATACAATTATTCAAATTATCGTTTCCATGTTGTCGCAGCAGGAAGTAATAAGAGCCAAAATTTTTTAAGAGCCAAAATTTATTCTTATTTATCCTTGAAAATAGATTTTATTACATGGGAGTTTTTTGTTTTTTTTTTCTCCCTTTCAAAATTCAAAATTTATTGCTTGTTTATCCTTGAAAATAAATTTTATTACATGGGAGTTTTTTTGTTTTTTTTTCTCCCTTTCAAAATTCAAAATTCAAAATTTAAGTGTATATGACTTAGTGTGGGTCCAGAATTTTAAAAGTGCACAATTTTTCCCGCCTTGAAAACGCAGTTTTTAACTGTTTTTTTGACTAAAATAAATAAATAAAAAAATATTTCTGACATATTTGAATAAACTTAGAAAAATAGCCATTAAGTTCCTGCGTTATTGTATTGGTAATATGGATATTGTATATTTTATTACTTCTATGCTGTAATGTGTGTTAGTGTTGAATTCGTGTTTAGAGGTGGCGGCAACAACTATGTGAAGTGTAAGTTACGAACACATTTGTCGTAGACGACAAAACAGGGACAATGTCGGGACCCGTCAATCGAAATTCCGTCACTTGATGCCGACGCATGCGCAGTTCAGTTCTCCACGGAATTGTCCTGTTACGTCTTTCAAATCAACGACTTGCAAAACCTCTCTATTATATTTCTGTGAACCGTGTTTGATTGCTAAGTCAGTGTAATGTGTCTTTATCACTCCTGAGGTCAAGAGAAAATCAACTTCACCTCACGCATAAAAATCTGTCTGATCGGGCCGTACAAGCGAATAAATAAACTTCTTACCTCACAAATCACAAAATACTTTTTGTATGTGGTCACGTACGTTTGCACGAACTAGTGATCAATTCAAATCTGTCATCTTTCCTTTCAAATAAGAAAACTTCTCTAATTCTTTCGGTAGTTATGTTCGTTTAATTAATTGATGTATGTTCTTGAATATTTCTCCTAATATTCGTCGTATTGATTTCTAATTGCGTTATTATTTAAGACTTTTTTTCACTTCCGCGCTAAAACAAATCGTCGATTACAAAAATCTTCAAGGAAGGCGAGGAGAAAAACAGCCCATAGTGAAACACGACCCTTCGTCCTCTGTTCCGCGCATTTGGAGTACAAGTTTCATGTCAGCTTTCTTACGTGCGCGGAGCTTTATGCTGCCTGTCATGCGTTCTCAAGAATTAACTAATTAACATGAAATCGTAACCAAGTGAAATATATCTTCAATAATTCTCACAGTGGTAGAATGAGATATTGATAACTGTAAAATGCTGTCCCATATTCACAAGAAATCCTGATCGTTGATACTTTATTTAAAAAATATATAAAAATAAACAGAGGCTAAACGAGGGAGCGAGGACTTACAATTGATAAATTTAATGAGCACCTGAAATTATATAATTTACTGATGAAGGCACGGTGTCCTAGTTTTTTAATATTGAGAGAAGAACTGTTTTTTCAATACAGGTTTGTCGATATTTACATTCATTTTAGATACCGCTATGCACTCTACACGATTTTGAAGTAGTTTTTTGCGGCCTGAACTGTAAACGTAAGTAAAAACTGTTCGTAAGAACTGACAAACCTTTCCAGTTTAATGCTTATGGTTTTACTTTGGGGGAAGTATTCATGTAGATTAGAAATTTGGGAAATGTTTCTGTTGAAATAAAGCAAAGAATTGAATTGTGGGTGTTACAATCATGGGTAGATTTACAATCAAACTCCGAATTTGGTAAATAACCGAAATTTGTATTCACAAGGTGACGATAATATAACAAAACCAGTGGCCTGCAGTACTCGTAGGAAAAATCCTGCAGAACAAAGCCTCAAATAAAATACTCGGTAGAACACTGCAACAATGAACTATTTTAATAAAAATAGTCTTCACAAACACTAAAATAAAATAGTATAGTTATATACATTCCAACAGTTCTTTACAAGGCATGAATTAGAAAAAAAAACTTAAGAAATCTGAGATATTTAATGTTTTACAATCATGTACGAGTATTACATAGCTGACCAATATGGCGTGCCCCGGACTTTCCTAAGGGATGCTTCACAGTAACACCAATAACTTTACTTCGCGCGCGTAGGTAAAAAAGCATGAAATATAATCAATTTGTTCAATTTTAATTGAAAATATATTTTAATCTGTTAATATGAAATTTAAATTGATCGCTTTGCTCCTGTATTAATTTTTCATAATCTATTCATTAGGAATTCTATCTACTCTCGGTCTATTCGCCCTCTCATTTCTAGAGCATCCCCGACCCACTCGGTCTTGCCGCATGTTGCTCTGTCCCCGCCCCCCTCCCCAAACCACCGATCCCCTTCAGTAACTTTCTAACTTAAGTTCCTGTGCATTAAGGAATCTGTATTACAAGAAAAAATAATACGATTACTCACATCTATGCTTTTTGTGGAGTTTTATATTTTATAATAATACAATAAAACACATTTTCGTACAAAAATGTCTAATCTATCACTGTTTTAGTATAAACGTTAATATTTGCAACTTGTTGATTCATAACTTTTTCCCAGACAAGTTCCGTGTAGCTAAGTTTTTTACTTCCTAAAATTGTTTCCATACCTTCTTCTTGGTGTTTTCATCCAGCTTTGCACTAGTTCTAGCACTTTTATGGCAGTTTTCTTGTGCACAAAAGCAAATCAGTACGCTTCCCTGGGTCATTAGAACATTTCGGACGACAATGTCTATCATAACATGTTGTGTTTCCTGAGTGATAGCTTTGCGCAAATACAAAATGTTGACACATCCACAACTTTGAATACACCCACAATGCGTATATAGGGTATTTAGCATTTGAATAAACGCCGAATTAATCTTTAAATCAGTGATTCCCCAAATATGTTTACCCATATATGTTTGTTACATTTCGAACAGAGACCGAATAGAATAAGTCTTTTTATTACTTTTTGGCTATTTTGTTCCAATCCTGTTGCGTTTTGGGTAGAAGTTTCTTTCACTGGCCGAATTCGGGGATTGAGTATAACATATACATCCGTGCTCTTGGGGATAACAAAATTTTATATAATTCTCTACGAATTTGAAAATAGTTTTGAAATGAGAGCCATATTTTAAACAATTTTGTTTAGAAAGCGAGATGCCCGTCTTCCGTTATCTTACCACAATTTACACATATATTCTAATATTATACTCTCAAATGTTCTCTTAATTGTTTTATAAAGTGAATGTTTTAAAAGATAAATGGAAGATCCGGAAGATATTCTATAAAGTTGAAAGAAAGATCAGGAGACATTGCGTTATGTATCACCAATCGGATTAAAGAAGAATACAGATGATATATTTCCCTTAAATATTGTCCAGAGAATTGAATGTAGTGTGAATAAGTCACAAGCTTCCAGGAATAATAATAATAATAATAATAATAAATACATCATAAAGAATATTAAAGTAATTGTTTTCAAAAACGTCACTAAAGCGTAAAGTGATGCTGTCACATGTAGAGTTTAAAACTCATCGAACTCAACGAAACTCAACGAAAACTCAACGAAAACATCATAGGATATAAAATTATCCATGCTAAAAGAGTGTTTCTGTAATCTCTTGCCATAGTTGAGTATGAGTAGTTGAGTATGAATAGTTGAGTATGAATAGCTGAGTATGAGTTTCCATAGTTTAGGAAAGATTGGATGCTTTTTTTATTTTTTATACATTTTATTTAGAATAGTACATCTTCAACACAGGATATACTTCTGAAGAATTCGCTATACGTTTCTCTGTATGGAGACCCCACGCTTTCAACGAGAAGCGAGCAATTGCTCGCCCAATCCCCAATAACCGAAGTGCATCGCGAATGTTCGCTTCTCTAGATATGTCCAAAAGACCAACAAGCTGCGAATAAGACGAGCCACAAATGTTTGGTGCTCGGCAAGCAACCACCGAACCCAATACTCGGAATATGGTGAGCGGTCACTCGTTTCTCGCTGATTGATTTATTGACTGATTAGTGATTCCAGACGCATCAACTCTAAGAGCATTAGTACCGAAAATATAGTGTATGTTTTTTATCGCTAGAGATAGCGGTGATCTCCCGCTGAATGGCGAGATCCGGCACCGACACTATACATAGGCTTTCGGGTTTTTGTCCAACTAGGTATCTCCAGTGAGGCAGCGCCCCAGCCGGGACAAGTTCTAAGCTTCCATCCGGTCAGCCGGCATGTGTGGTAGTGTATGTAAGTGTAAGTATAGGACTAGGAAGGTCAAGGAAAGATCGCACCCGTTTGTTAGGGTACTACTCCGGCATTCACCTGGTGTTTATCGGAGAAACCACGCAAATCTACAGATTAGAATTCTCCTCCAGACATCGGCTAAATTCGACCTAGCTATGTAGCTAGTGTCGAAAATCGTGCTACCGTTGGGACTGGAATCCTGGGATCTCCCTGTCAGAGACATTGCAGTGAATTTAAAGCCAACTCGCCGAATTCCAAATGTGTGAAGCTGGCTTTACGTACGCAAGGAGCAGAGAAAACCTCCCCCCAAAAGTCGTACTCTTGTCTGCAACGCACGCGGCAAACATCCCTTACAAAATTAACGACCGCGACGGCCAGGGGAAGCGTTGCAAGGAAAGAAAACTTTTGACTCTCGAACGTTTTTGTGATTTTACTACGGTTTAACAGCTTCTTTCATAGCATGAGCGGAGCGCGATGCGAGCGTGGAACGCGACGTGGATGCGAGCGTGGACCGACCTTTCGGGTTTCCCGCCGCTCGTGCGGTGCGGTGAGGCGGCAGGCGGGCGAAAGGAGCGGGCGGCGGTTTGAGCGGACAGAGGTCGCATGGGCGGTGCAAATGAAATCTACATATATTTAATGAAAACTTTACTTTACGTTCTCCAGAAGGGAGATCATTTATTGGAAGAGCAAAAATCCTCGTACAAAACTTTTTTTTTATATCACGGAGCATCACTGCTCTCTACGTGCTCGGAATCTACAAGTTGAGTAACCAACATGCACCTTTGTCAGCGCACTGAAGGGCACATTAATGAACCTTTGTATTTTTGTAACTGAAGTAGTACAAAACGTTTCTCTACCAATACTATACCTAGAATTTTCAGAAATCAAACAATGTATTAATAAAAACAGTAGTCGTCGCGGAAATATTGCGGAATTTCACTAGGATGAAGGAGAGAAAGAAATTATAGTCCAAAATTTTTCTGGAAGATTATTTCTTCTTCTTCTTCTTCTTCTTCTTCTTCTTCATCATCATGATCATCATCATCATCATCATCATTGGGAGTAGGGTTAAGGTTTCGGCCACGAGTGCTTCGTTACTGGTCACAACGGATCCGCCGCCAGGAGTCGCTTTGAGCGAATAGAACGAGCGGAGCGAGCGGTGCGTGGGGCGACGCGAGCGGAGGGTGCGAACGGACGACGTGAGCGTACGGCCTAGGAAGCGGATGGTGCGAGCGGATGGCGCGGACGAGATGGGATCGGGTGGGCGGGCGAGCGTTCGGGTGAGCAGGCGCGCGGGCGGGCGGGCGGGCGGGCGGGCGGGCGGGCGGGCGGGCGGGCGGCGGCGGGCGGGCGGGCGATCGACTGAGCGGGCGTTCTAGCGGGCGGGCAGGCGTTCGATCGGGCGGGTTGGCGATCGGGTGGGTGGGCGCGCGGGCAGGCGCGCGGGCGAGTGGGTTTTCGGGTGGCCGGGCGATTGGGTGGACGGGCAGGCGTGCGGGCGGCCGGGCGGGCGATGGGCCGAGCTGGCGTTCGGGCGGGAGAGCTTTCGGGCAGGCGTTCGAGCGGGCGCGCGGGCGGGCGGGCGATCGGCCGAGCGGGCAGGCGGATGGCAGCTGGAGTTCTGAGGGCCGGCGAAGCGAGGCGCGCGCAGTGAGTCTTCGATCATTTTAACGGGCTGTTTTTTCAATGGCGTCTCAATTATCGCGGGGCGGCGAACATCAAACGCGGCCGACCGGCCGGCTCTCCTGCGGCGGGGGCGCCGCACGGCCGCCGCCGCCGCCTCCGCCGCCCACAGTCGCCGAGGATGCGTTGTTGCCCTGTCCCGCCCGCGGCCCCGCCGCTCGCTCCGCCCCGCTCCCTCCCGCCTAGCTGTTGTGGATGTTGCGATACTGTATTGGTCCTAGGCACCCCTAATGAAAGTTCACTCATTGTATCCGTAGTTTTAAGGTAGTGGCAGTGGCGGGCACTAACATTTGACTAATGATAATTAGTTGATGGATTCGTTTCAATATATCGAATCGTTACCAACTACCAAGTATCGAGAAAGCGATATCACTGACTACATATTGACATTTCAAATAGGTATCGATTGATTTCGATACGTGATTCAACAAGCCCGAACTGTTAAACATTTTACGCATTCTGAAGTTTTTGGCCGTAATGTACTAAATATTATGTTTAAAATTTCGATTAGTTGGCATCATACATAAACCTCTTGGAGTAATCAGTGGCACAGATATTCTTCTTTGGTTTATGACAGCACATCAGAGAAGCTGAATATGTATAATAAGTGGGAAAGTAACCGCAATTAAACCTTTAATACGATTTAAGAGCAGGAATTAATATAAAGTTGTAGTCGAATGTTTCAATATTGATAATGCAGCTTTGGTATCAACTCCTCAATATTTTCACCCGAAAGGTGACTATACCGATGTTGCTAACATAAAATCAAAATATAAATAATATCAATATTGAAAGTATTGTTACATGCCATTTCCCAGATACAATCCTAGTTATAACAACGTTTTCCAATTCAAATCTACTCTCATTTTCCTTTCATCATCGACATCATACCATCTCTTTTCCGGGGCTTCCTTCTCCCTCCCCGCCTCCTCTCACATCATGCTATCTTTCCATCTTTCTCCATTCTCTTCTGCCCCGTCCCAGATCTCCCTTTCCCCGGCCCATCTCAACTCCGGGTTGCAGTCGGCCGGGCCTCCGTCCCCGCCTCCTCCGCTCCAGCGGTCGCTAATTTATCGCGACGAGGCCCATCCGGCCGCTGAGGAGATTCGGCACAGATAGTCAGTCGCCTGGCGAACAACTCTATCTGCTCGCTCCCACTGCCAGGAGCACTCGTGCCTGAGCCGGAACTCTCCAATGCCCTCTGACCATCTCCGGCACGATCCGGTACCCTCCGGCACGTCCCCCTCCGGCCCTCCGGCCCCAGGCCCTTTTGGTACCCTCCGGTCCCTTCGGCACCTTCCAATCCCAACCAGCAACGTCCGGCACCCTCCGACACCTTTTCCCTCCGGACCCCACCCCACACTCTGTCACTCTCTGGAACGCTTCGGCACCTTCCGGCATTCTCTGTCACCTTCCGGCCCCATCCTGCACCCACCGGCGAGCTCCGGACCCTCCTGAACCTTTCGGTACCCTCCGGCACCCTCCGCCATCCTCCAGCACGCTCTGACCTTATCCAGAACCAACCGGTACTCTCCGGCACGCTCCGGGCGCTGCCGCCGCAACTTTTCGCAGAGCTCTGCAAACAGCAGTGAGAGAACGCATGTGCGAAGAATGAGCCATCGGCGCGGTCGGAGGCGATGCAGGGTCCATGGGGCCGTTGGTCACCGACGTTAGGGCACAGATGCCTTCAGCAAAATGCCTAGCCGCCACAGACGCTTTGAACAAATTCGTAGCCTCGGTGAACTTGTAATACAAATAGTGCTCTGAGATAATTGCGTGTGATAGATATGACTGAATAATAATGCAAAGAGTCTGTCGGTTGCGGGTCGCAGATATTTAATTCCAAACTCTAAAGTAATGATTTATTTTAAAAAAATGCAAATTCCGATGACACCATACCATATTTAACTCGTCGTTTCCATATTGTACTTTTCGTGGGGGTTGGGGTGCAGCAAGGGGTGCGGGGCGCGTGGGGGAGGGGCTACGGGGGATCCGTTGAGCACGTTCACCCGCCAGGGATTGAAAGCGACGCCGGAGGAGGCGGGGATGGCGACGAAGAAGGATGGGCATGAAGGAGAAGTTAAGAAGATATTAGCTCTGTATTAGGGAGAAGTCTGTCAGAACTTTCTAAGAGGAATCAAGTATAATTATCATTTCAGTGTACTTTTAAGAACATTAAAAAATATCAATTTTTTAACTACTCAAGTATGTGTATATATATATATATATATATATATATATATATATATATATATATATATATATGGAAAATAATTGTGAGTAGTTAAAAAAATCATATTTTTTAATGTTCTTAAAAGTCTTTGAGAGTAAAATAATATGTTTAAGGGCAAAATGTTTGTATTTCAAACCATGATAAAACATTAATTCCCTGTCTTTCAATATTTTCATCAATGACAATTGAAAGTGTTGACTTTTGTGGTTGATAATACTTCGGAACGTAATACTTTTTTTTATATTGATACGGTCTTAAACATCCCAGAGCTGAGGTGTAAATTCCATCGGGTTTCTTGACAGGATAACGGGGTGTTTCTTGACTGCCGTCGTCCGTGGAGGTGGCTGTGTTGGGCGTGGACAAGGGGCGTGGGGGGCGGGCGCCCATAAACCACACGCTCGTCGGCCTCTTAACGTGGTGGGAAGGCGTTGCCCCTTGGCTCCCTCCGTCCGCCTGCACCTTCCTCGGCCGGGGGAGCTGGAGCGTTGCGGCCATTCCGCTATAGCATTGCTGACTACAAAAATACTCACTGTGCGTGCGCTAGAATTTTTATTAACAGCTCTATTCTCTCCATAACCGTTGGGTGTCGTCGGCGGATTACTTCCTCTCCGTCGTTCAACGAGATGTCACCTCGCGTTCGGTATCGGTGACATTTTGTGCTATTGAAGCCCGATTTCGTTTCTGGTTTCGAGCGTCATTAGCGTGACGTCACTTGACTGATACCTGGCCCCATAGAGCCACATGAACTATCATTTTAATTGACAGCTGTATCCTCTTTATGACTATTGGATGTCACCGCCGGGCAACTTCCCCTCCCGCATTTTACGTAATATCATCACACGCGATCGGTATCGGTGACAGTTTTCCCATTCGTGACATATTAAAGCACAATTGCGTAACACATATAGAGGTTACAAAGCATGGCGTCAGTTGACGGTTGCGTAGCCAACATGAATCTCGCTCGGAGCCAATGCTCAGAGAGCCGGTGGGGGAAACGGTTTTCGCTTCTCCGCGACAGACAAGCCACACTCTGAGCATCGTTTTCAACGCGGAACATTTGTTTAACTTTCCACCTCCAGCTCAGAAACTTAAGGTTTACACGTTATTATAATCATCTCATATTTCACCTCTTCCATCTGTTTCCCTCCTTTGCACTTTTAAAAGCGTATCAAAAAAGTCAATCTAGATCTGTTAAAGATAAATACATTCAAGAATTCATTACCAAAAATTATTTAAAAAATTTGTAGAGAAACTGTAAATAATTAAATTTGAATGTTTTAAAGGGTAAATACTAGAAGCCATTCACAATTACCCTACTGCCACTAAAAACCCGACGCAGTTGTGGGAGAGTACTGCACTTTACACTGTTATTTAAGAATTCAAAATTACAGCTTTACGAGAGTTCTCCAGAATGAAAATAGGTCTCACGGAATTCATGTGCAGCCCTGTTCGTTTCTTGTATAAATATTATCTTGTACTGAATTCGGAAACGTAAATTCATCTCTGAAATGACGAGAAGATGAAGAAAATGTTTTATAGCGACATATTTGGTCAGTCTGTGACGGTTTTCAAAACACATATTTTTATAAAAATAGAGGTAAATAAAAATATAATTTCTCACAGATGTTAATCGATTATTTTTTATTTTAGAATTAATAAAATAAACTTGGAAACATAAAGTGGTAAAGTATTACTGCGTATTAGAGCATAGCAGACATTGTAACGTAGGTATTTCAGAAATGTTCAGTATCTATTTAAATTTGCATTTACTTTTTCTGTAATTAATCATTTTGTAATATTTTTTCGTAGGCCTTGAAATAAACGAGTTACGTTACTTGTGGCTTCTAGAAATAATAGAGAAGTTTGTACTCCGTTTGTTTCTTTTATAACCGGATTCGCGAGTGTACAGAGAAACTCAATAGGTCGATAACCAATGTAAGAAGATTGTTCATTAGGTGTTCCCTTGTCTCTGCATCTCCGAGTCTTTGATCTCTGAGATCAAAGATCATAGAAATAAAATTATTGTTTCGTCATGAAGGCTTATTCATGGACAAATATCGGAATCACTCAATGATGACTCATTGTACTTAGAAGCATGACAAACCGATAGGCGGTAGGTAGATGGGTTAGGGGGTCACCGACCATATCAACTGTAGGAAAATATCAGAACATTTTTTTTTATTCTTCGTGATAATGGATTGATATAACAATAAAAGAACACATGATCATGGGCTTGCTTGATGTGCTGTTTCAATATGACGTGTTAATGTCAGAGAAAAAATTTATCTAGTTTATGTATGCATTTTGGTTTTGTCTCATTGAAATATAAATTTGATTATCGGCTAAGAATATTTGGTTTCTGTCAGTTCAATGTAGTTAAAATACGATATTTCGTTTATGATGAACAGCTTTTATCCAAGAAATCTGAACTACATTTGGAGACCCTCAACTTCATAGACCTATCCAGTTTCTTTTGATCCTCTGAACAAAAGCTAAGACAGGTTATGGTTTGCTACTGGACTGTACCTTCACTATATGCATACGTTTTATTGAGTCCTCTTTTGCTAGATGCGGAAGGAATGTGGTGGAGAGGAGTTAGTTATTTAATCAAGATAAAATCATTACAAAATCTAATACGTAGTTCGTTCGTCAATGCGAATAGTTTAATGTTACATGGGAGCAAAAATGTCAAATGTTGCCAACCATGCTCGTTAGTACCTTTCTTCATAATTCAGCTATGTATAGTGAAAGAGGTATAATAAAGGTTTTGTAGAAAGAAGAAACTTTTGTAGAAGTAAAATAAAGGTTTTGGAGGTCAAGAAACAATGCACATCTTATACTCCTCCCCCATACGTCACGTTGGTTGTACTGTTTTGTAGCGACTACGACACATGCAATTAAATTATGCTGAAATAATTCTGGATCTGATTAAGATGGAAGTTGTCGTAAAATTTAATTTTCCCGAGCACTTACCCAGTTCTTTTAGATGCATGAGTACATAATGGCCAATGGATATTTTGCTCTTCGAAAATCCATGTATATCCCCGTGAGTCGACCCCACGCTCTGGGAGAAGAACACCTTATAATACAGTCTTCACTCATCAAAATACAATATTATATTTTTTTGTATACCATCATTATAAACGACCCTTTTCGATACCCCGAATCGTGCATAATCCAGTATCTTACCGCACGCTACATGACGTCAACCCCATTATTAAACGCGACATGACGTCACACATTCAGCCAATAGTAGCGAGAGAGTCGTGGGGAGGTAGAAGAAGACGGAACAACCGACCACCGTCTTCTCGCACAGATGTCAACAATGCCATCTTGAATTTGATTTCCAGAGGGCGTTGGATGTCAAGCACCCGAGACGTCAGAAGAAAGTTGTTTCGTGAAATTAAGTTTGATTCTCTTGTAAATTTATAATGCTGTTATACAAAAAAATAGCGTATGCAACTCGTTTATAATGTTGCTTTATTGCATTCGTAGAAATTTGAAAACTCGCTCCTAACGTCCTCGTTTTTTAAAAAAAAGTACTCATGCAATAAAGCTTAACATTATAAACTAATTGTATAAACTACTATTATTTGATTCATAAGGTTAAAGACGCTTGATAAAGATCAATAATATGCTGCTGCAGTCTCTCTTTATTGCCCGCAAGTGTTTATAAAATGTTTTATCTATTCTGTAATGTGCGCCCACGCGAGCGTTAGTCATTTAATCTGCTGCTACTACCTGTTGAAATAGTTTATAATAAGTCTCAAAGAATGCGATGTTGTGGAGGGTATGCAGGCATAACAGAGCTAAATACTAATTGTCGTTTTCTTGCTTTGTAAATTGTAAACTTCAACAGTTTGTTACTATTTATTTGTGAAAGAGAGGCGTGATATTTTTTTGTTTCCACTACTTTTTAACTTAAAATAGTGATTAATAATAATCGAGAAATGTAGGCGGCGGTGCTCAATTCTACTGTGGAAAATAATGTAAATTATGCAGAATATTTCAAATGATTTTGAATTTCAAGAAAAAAGGAATGACACAAGTCAATTTAGATGCTGGAGCAAACAACAAGTTGACATGTTTCGGATAACTTAAGAAAGTATTCATTCCGCTTACTTGAGGATTTTATGAGAAATATGAACCTCTAAGTGACTACTTATTTTAAGCAATAACCTATTGGTTGAAGAATTTCTTATTTCTCACGGGTCAGCCCATAGACAATATTACCGCAGTCACTGCGTCGATTCTGGTCGGGAAATCCTAGGGTTTGTGTTCCGACGGCGGATTTTCGACTCTTAACTAAATAGCTTAAATTCAGCCGCTGTTCAGAGAAGAATTGTAGGTTGGCGGTTGCTCTGATCGGTAGTTTTCAGTGGTTTCCCGGAATAACACCTGGCGAATGTCCCAGCAGTACTCTAATAAATCGGCAATGGACCGCATGCCATCGTTTCTTCCTCTTCCTTGTCCTATCCTGTCGCCTTACACACACACGCACGCACACACACACACACACACACACACACACACACACCACTTAAATGAACTTCACTGTCACATATGTCAGGAGAGCAGACAGGAGCTTACAGATTGTCTCGTCTAGGGCGGTCACCTGCTACGGGAGATACTATCTGGAGGGGAAATTTCCCCGCAAACCGACGTGGTGTTCAGCGCCGGATCTCACCATCCAGCCGGGGAGGAAAACCGCCACATTCCGGGAAATAACATTCACTACACAGACGAGACTAATGAAAAAACCATAGCAGTTGACGTAGGCGGAAATATCAATCAACCAACTAATAATTGAAGCAATCCCTTAATGCTTGGGCAGGGGTCTCTAATTCCTCAAGTGTTGACATTGAATTCAGTCCTACAATTCGAAGGTTTCGCCCGGTAGCTCCCGCCTATGCTCGTGGTGCGAAACATCAAACAACCAACCAATCGTTCAAGCAAACCCTTAATGCTTGGGCAGGGATCTCTTATTCCTCAAGTGACGACATGGATTTCGGCCCTTGAGACTGAGGTGTCGGCCGGTAGCTGCCGCCTACGCGCGCGGTGCGAAACATCAAGCAACCAACCAATCGTTCAAGCAAACCCTTAATGCTAGGGCAGGGATTTCTTATTCCTCAAGTGACGACATTGAATTCGGCCCATTGAGACTGAGGTGTCGACCGGTAGCTGCCGCCTACGCGCGCGGTGGAAACATCAAACAACCAACCAATCGTTCAAGCAAACCCTTAATGCTTGGGCAGGGATCTCTTATTCCTCAAGTGACGACATTGAATTCGGCCCATTGAGACTGAGGTGTCGGCCGGTAGCTGCCGCCTACGCGCGCGGTTCGAAACATCAAGCAACCAACCAATCGTTCAAGCAAACCCTTAATGCTAGGGCAGGGATCTCTTATTCCTCAAGTGACGACATTGAATTCGGCCCATTGAGACTGAGGTGTCGGCCGGTAGCTGCCGCCTACGCGCGCGGTGCGAAACATCAAGCAACCAACCAATCGTTCAAGCAAACCCTTAATGCTAGGGCAGGGATCTCTTATTCCTCAAGTGACGACATTGAATTCGGCCCATTGAGACTGAGGTGTCGGCCGGTAGCTGCCGCCTACGCGCGCGGTGCGAAACATCAAGCAACCAACCAATCGTTCAAGCAAACCCTTAATGCTAGGGCAGGGATCTCTTATTCTTCAAGTGACGACATTGAATTCGGCCCTTTGAGACTGAGGTGTCGGCCGGTAGCTGCCGCCTACGCGCGCGGTGCCGTAGGAGCGCGGGACGGGCGGCCGCGCGGCAACGCCGCTCCTCGCTCCGGGGCCCGCGCCGCTTCGCGCGCGCCGCATAACTCCGTGCAGAACGAGGCGCGACCCGCGCGCGCAGCCCTGTGATCTGCGCCGCCGCCGCCGCCTCATTTGCGGAAACCGAACGCCTTCCCTCCGCCACGCACCGCTCGCTCGCCCGCCCACCCGCCCGCCTCGCCATTAAACATCGGAGGCGGGGGGAGGAGAGTGACGCAGAGAGGGTGGCAGAAGAGCTGCAGGAGAGAACGAGGGAGATGAAAGAGAAATGTTGAGAGAGGGAGAAAAGATCGGGGTGACAGTCATTGGAAGGCAAAGAGCAAAAAGAAAAGAAGTAAGAAAGTGAAGGAGGATAGAAGGGGAGAGAATAGAGAGGATGATAGAATTAGAGAGGGATTGGAGAGAAGGGGGTGAGGAGAAGACGGAGGTATGCAATGTAAGGAAGTCACCCTTCGTGTCTTTTCAGAGCAAAAGTACTGGGGATGTATGTAGAAGGCTGACGCTGAAAAAGTTCGCCATTCTTTTGAGTTCATTTGATTTATTTTACAATACATTTATTGATACGCCTTGGATACGTATTTTAACACACTATGATTACAGGATAAGGCCGAAATTTTGAACTCCACTTATTGACTTGTCCATGAGAAATTGAAAATCTACAAAAAATGAATTGGAAGAAAAAACTTAGGATTAAATATATAAATGGGGATCTCTGTCATATTGGAATGTGCAACGTTAATTATTCGGGAACTGGCTACTTTCTTAAACATTTATTAACCAGCCACATCGTCAAAGATATCGAGGGGAAACTTTTGGAAAAGCCCGCTCACGTCTCATTCTCTCATTTCTCCGCCTGCTCCATCTCTTTCTCGATTTCCCAGTTAGCTTCCTTGCCCCCTTTGCGGACACTGGGACTTTCCTACTGAATCATCAAGAAGCACTGAAGAAATTACAATTCCATAACAATGTTTTTCTTAAAAAAATATAATTGGTCCTGTCTTTCTTGGTATCTATATTTGCTGAGATTTGCAAGAAACGCAGGTTCTAAGTAATTTTCTCCGAAACAAGTGAGAGAATATTGCCATAAAACTGCCTTGTATTTTATCATGAAGTACATCAGAAATGTTATTACATTTCCTAGTGGAGAGAACTTCAGTGGAATTGTTACTCTAATGATATAAAATAATTGTTTTATCGCCAACTAAAGAGTTGTTTGTTTTATCTTCATTCAAACAATTTGAATTATTTATCTTAATATATCCGAGATGCAAGGTGCGCCACTTGCTTCCCTTTCTTCAGCTCTCGAGGTTTAATGATTGGCAATTTCTCTAGGCTGAATACAGATGTCATGTTTTACCGTACCGAATTGAAACCACACGCTGCGATGGCCGCAAACAACGACGTCCCCTAATATATTAAAAAACCGACACGTTAGAAGAGGTTTTAACACAATAATTGCAATTGGTCGTGAATAAGGTCTCGACGGAAACTCGCGTTAACACAGCTCGCCAGAGGGACACATATGTCGCGCACTACGCCTTATTACGCTTGAAACATTCAAGCGTTTGGAAATTAGAAGTATATTTGTCGCAGGCTCCCGGTGAAGAAATGTTTTTTGCTTGTTTTTGCTGCTGCCTGTACCATCGGTCGCGGATCCTGGCATTGGTTGTCTGGCGATAAGCCTCTTGCAAGCCTCTCCATCTGCAAGGCCACTAGACTGGAGCCCGGCCGGGGCAACCTCTGCTTGCCCTAGTACAGTGCTGAGTAGAGAATGTATAGGACTACACCATTTCTTGGAAGTAAATGGTGTTTTCTGCGTCAAGGTAAATCTTTTGCACAAATAACTTATGTATTTGTATTCGTATCTCTGCATTATCTAATCAATAATCTTGTATTATAATTAAGAAAAAAATTCTCAAATACAATTTCTATTCAAGTTATGAAATACAGCGTCACAGGAAAGTGTCTCCGCAGTGGCAACAGTGGCTGGTGAGAGGGCGTGCAACATAAATTATGTTGGTAGCACGAGTTACAGCTTGTAACTAAAGAAAACGTAAATACCGTACTGATCACAATCGTAACAACTGCTGGAAGTGTTGTACCCGTCACTTGTTTCCCAATGATCTGGTTGCTGCCAACATAAATGCAATTTTTAATAGAAGGACTTGACTTGGCTCAGTACGGAGAGGCTTTCCTGGTGTACTATAGTGTTGACATATACACCAGGTTGTAGAGACATTAGACAAGTAGCAGGGTGTAACATTGTGGATTCCCACCAGCACAGCACTTAAGGACTACAAGATGCGTGTAGTCCCCGAGTCAGACGAAATTTCAAATATAGTGTGGGAAAGTGTTCAATTTTACATGAAGCATTTACATGAGATATACATGATATACATGAAACATGTATATCATATATATCTCAAGTTGAAATTTAGGGATTTATTTTCTTTTTCTTCTCATTCATTACGGTGTTTAAGG
Organism: Teleogryllus oceanicus; assembly: GCA_964035755.1. Lineage (NCBI taxonomy): Eukaryota > Metazoa > Arthropoda > Insecta > Orthoptera > Gryllidae > Teleogryllus > Teleogryllus oceanicus. The sequence continues at coordinate 46,389,522 of CAXIVR010000007.1, read as the reverse complement.
ACCACGAAAGACTTTTCTGGAGTCTTCGTTTTCTTCAATATCTCGTTCCTCTTTCTTTCTGCTTCTCTTAAAAAGAAACTTGATCCACTTGTGACCTTCCAGAAGTCTCCTGTATTTTGCCATATCCGCTACTGTTTCTTGTTTTTTTTCTTTCATTCCTATTGTCTTCTAATAATCTTTCAGTTTCTTCCCTGAGGGCATGTCGCAATCCCCATCTTTTGGATAGCATTCTATCATCTTTTCTCGTAAAGTGTCTCACAAATTTTAACCTGTTTTTCTGTAGGGCATTGTTTTAAATATGTCGTTCTTATGAATGTTTTTGTAATCGAGGAATGTATAAAAGTTGGCGCTAATATATAAATGCATTATTTCTTGATCGTCCACATTATTAGAATATATCTCACGTCCACCATATTAGAATATCTCCTAGCAGTTACAGCCTGTCAAGAGGCAAGAAAGTCGGAGTCACCTCAATATTGCCAATCTGGAAACGAAATGAACTTATTCATCTAGAATCGGAATCATCACAATTCCTCATCCTGCAAACCGGTAGCGGTAGCTCAGTGCATCAACTGATGTCACTGCAGCGCTTCTGTCCGGGAGGTCCTAGGTTCAAGTCCTGATGGCGGCAGGATTTTCGACACTAGCTTTTCAGCTAGGTCGAATTCAGTCGCTGTCTGAGGAGAATTCTAGCGGCCGGCTGCTCTGATCGGTAGTTTTCCGTGGTTTCTCCGATAAACGCCAGGCGAATGCCGGAAAAGTACCCTAACAAACGGGCCACGCGCAATCTGTCCTTCCTCTTCTTTGTCCTATCCTCTCCTCCTACACACACACTTATACTAACATGCACCACAATACCACATATTCCGGGAGACCGGTCGGGAGCTTAGAGCTTGTCCCGACTGGGGCGGTGCCCCGCTGGTGGGAGAGTCCTGTTTAGGGGGAACCCCACTAGCCGACGGTAGGTCGGTGCCGGATCTCGCCATCCAGTGGGGGAAGATCACCGCCATCTCCCGAGAAAGAAACATGCACTACACTAACGGGACTAATGACCGAAGCAGTTGACGCGCCCGGAAACACGAAAAATCAATCAATCAACTCATCCTGCAACGGTCTCTGTAGTATCCTATGCGCCTGCCCCCCCCTCCCCGGCCGGCCCCATCGTCTCGTGGGTGCGTGTGCAAGTGCACTTCAGGGGCCAAACCTGTTCCGGAGAGCTTCATTTCCTGCAACCGGTCCATTGTGAAGAATTGGTTTTAGTACGGCCCATTAAACGCGCTGTATTTTCTTTTTCTTTTTTTTTTTTCATTTTCTTCTTCTTCTTCTTCGTCTTCGTCTGGTTCTCTCGCCCCTTGCCTCCTCGCCCTCTACGAAGCCGACGTGAGGCTCGGGGAAATGTGCGGCTAATTCCGAAAGCGAGTTCCTTGATTAAGACATACCCGATCCAACGAGCGGGCCCCGCGGGTGCGGCAGGTATAGGGACAGCCACTTGCGAGGAGGGAACACCGGCGACCCAGAGTCCGCTTCTATATAGAAGCGTACGCTTCTATTGTTATTGTCGTTATTATTATTATTATTATTATTATTATTATTATTAATAATAATATTAATATTAATATCATTATTATCATCATTATTATCATTACGTTTATAGTTATTACTAGCTGAGTCCGTGGTATTGCGTCGCACAAGACGAAGATCTATAGGAAGTTTACAACAATATTACTGTACATGCGCGATAAGAAAAACTGTATACCTCGGAAATATTATTTCATATCGTTCAATAGAAATTTCTCAAGGCTAATGAATTGAGAGCTTTACAATTTGTCGAACAAAAATTCACTACTCACTGTACACACATACATGAACACGTTTGTGAAAATGTAATTGAAATGCCTTATATTTACTATATACATTTAATAAAATATGAATATGTACTGTGTTGCGAATTATTGCAGAAAATCCTGGCAACTACTGTATCTTAAAAACGTAATGTAGCTCATATAATTGTAATCACTAAACATTTATTGTTGGCAATTTGCTTGAACATTTATTAAGACACCTGTCAGGCGTTTGTTGAACATTGCGTTTATATACTTACTAATCTAAGCTTTCTGTATTAAAAATGTACAATTATCTTTGAATAAAAAAAACTCGCTATGAAACGACTGCTTTCGATATATCTATTGCAACAATAAAAGAAAAACAAGACAACATACAACTTAGGATATAGAAGGTCTTGAAAACGACGTAATGAAGAAATGACAGCAGATAAGAGTATAAATATATATTTAATAATTATTTTTAAAAAAATGTTCCAAGTGATCGTTGGGTTTGGTGCGTCCCTCGAGACTACGTTCCAAGTTTGGCGCACTCTGTTGAAAACTTTAGGAGTGTTCCGAATTTGTTCAAATCCATTGTGGATACATCTCAGGACGTTAACATAAAATACAAGAGTTGCATTAACTAAAGGCGGCAAATGCCATACAAAATTCATTGGATGATGTTCAATAGGGCAACTTCTTCAATAAATTCCCCCAAATTATACATCTTTGCCGAAAGTGATCATTCAAATGGCGAACTATCTCAATTATGTGTGCTGGAGCAACCGTGTTCATAACCCACATTATTTAGATAACGTCCATTGGCATTTTATCAAAAAATATATGTAACTCAGATCTGAGAAAAATTAGAAAATTCTAGTCGTTCTCAGACGCAGAGAGGAGAAATAGGAGTCAACAAGAATAACATGAATGATTCCACCTCAAACGTTTAGAATTAACGTCTGCTGAAAGTTATCTCGTGGCACTATTCGATGATCTCAGATGGGGGTTTCGATTGTCTCAGATGAGTTGGAGATTGAAACTATTGTTATGTGTAAATCCAGCCTTATCAGTGAACGATAAAAAATATATTTTTTAAATGAATAACGACATCAAATTTAGCTAACATGCATCAGCAAAAAGTTCTTGTGCACTGAAAATCACCCTCACTTAATCCATGTACTCGTTACATGAGATACGGGAACATAAAGTATCCATGTACTATGCTGTAGATACTCATGTGACTAAATTTTCTCTTACGTGCAGTTATTCGTAAGGGTAGGATTATATCCACATTATATATAGCTTTCTTCAAGCGCACAGGTTCGTGCCTTTTTATGGTATCCAAGATCCGAAGCCCTTGCCTCAAATATAACAAAATATCTCGGAAGTGTTTATGGGGACACGGAAATGTTCTGATGCAAGGAAAAGTTCTGATGCACTTGCTTACCAGGGTGTCTTTACGCGTAAATATTATCCTGATATTGATTCTGATATTATTTATGCATATTATTCAAGCGTACTTCATTCACTCCCATCTGCTAGGCTGTACGTTAAGTGCGTATGATGCATATATGCAATGAACTCACTGAATATGTTTTTAGAATAAAAAGGGTGACAGGGAGTCAAATAAAGCTCTAATCAAAACTACTTCCAGAGCCTAACCTGACGGAGAATGTGGGCACAAGCATAGTCTCCTAGTGGACGTAAGGCATGCTAGAGGGCTATGAAGGGAATACATGAGGGGGTGGTGAAAAATTATTTAATATTTCTGAAATCAATTTTTGGACCCATGTTCAGGTTTTTTCCTTGTTTTGGTGTTGGAAGGAGGTCTCCAAAGTATTTTACACATGTTGTTATACATTCCGCGTATCTGTGTTTCTAAACTGTAATCTTATTTCAGTGAAAACCAAGAGCCTCCTAAGGATTCTATCATCGGTGTCCGACTTCATCTTTCTCGTCCAGCAATAGAAGACGAACGATTGCGACATTGAAGCCTCCGATGGTAAGTCATTACGCCCCAAGAAAGCTGGCTTCTGGTCTTGATTTTTGCTTTTTCTCTAGACCTCAGCTTGACTTGTGAAGTCGATGGAATGGAGTATTCAGGAAGGGCATATTTTTTGGGTGGCGATGCCAATTGCGGTCTTTTACTGATTGAGGAGTCCTAATATCACGATAATATCTCCTGAGCCACCCAAGAGATTTCTTCTGCAGCTGCGTCCGACGGGAAAAGGGGTCATTTACTCGAGATTAATGTTGAAGGAAAATTTGGTGGGGTTTCTGTGCTGAAGTGAACTCTCAGACCTCCTACTATCAGATCATCGGGTTCATTGGATTTGAATCATCAAAAATACTTTACTAAAAGGAGAATTATGTGCGGTTTTTCATTTTCTACCATCAGTATTGACTAAATTGATTGCATTTACCCAGAATCAATAATGCATTGTCTACAAATATTTGCCATTTTTGTGTTTTTGTTTTGTTTCTTTGATTTCCAGTTCACTGTGATTACCTTCCTCGTACTTTATTGATTTCAACTTATTTTGTTCAATCCGTTACAACCCTATTTTAAGAGCTTTCTATCTTTTTTTACGTGTTTACAATCATGAACTTTCGTTCTAACAAATGTGTTCTACTACCAGTAGAGACTACTGCATATAATTTCTTTTATTCCCTCATCTTCAATTTTTTTTTATAATAAAAAAAGTTCTGTAACACTGTTTTCCCTTTCTCGTTTTTCTATCGTACTGTAAAGTGCGAGAATTCTCTTAGTCTCAGAATGACGATACTCGGCAGGATGTGAGAAATCAAAATTAATACTCGCATGAAGGTGACTAATTGTTCACAAAAAAATTCCTACACTTCAAACAAACTAAATTCACAAATTACTGAATGTTGCACCCCTTTAGTACATAGTCATACATGACCTTTCAGTAAAATATTCCAAAAACCTTATTTAGACTTGCACTAAGTTTATTTTAAAATATTCCAGAATTCTGACATGTTCCTGGTTTCTCCTTCCCTATTAAACACTTTACTTTTGGAATCTTTGGACACGATAAGTCATCACTTAATATATTTTGAGATAAATGTACATTACTGGAGATCTATGAATACTAATAAAGGGTAGATTGTCAACAGTGTTAAGTAGAGCTCTCCTTTCCTGTGCCATTAGATTCATTTCAAAAACACTTCTCTCGTACTCACTTGAAGAGATTTTAATTGCGTTGAACATGCTTTTTAACTCCAAAAGGTTTTTAGATTTCACATATTCTCTAAACTTTCGTAACATTTTCCTTTTAGAAATTTTAAATCTATGAACCATCCCCTTCTGAAGAATCGTTATTTAGAAAATAAGTATCATAATAGTACATCATGAAACGATGATGTAATGATGGGTATTAATACACAAGTGTGATATTACGATACGAGCGAGGTACGAGGTAGTATCATTAACTTCACACGAGTGTATTAATATCGCTTCATACGGTACTTTTTCTACGACTTTTATAAGTTAAACTTTTACGTTGAATCGTTTCGTAGCATGTAGGATTCAGCCAAGGCCACCTAACCCTAGCCTCGCATACTACCGCAGGTGGCTGTGATTATCATTCCGCCTGCGAGGAAGTACTGCGCCAGTCAAATGGGATCAAAATGAAATTACGATCAAATTTTTTTAAATAATAATCCGCGAAAAAATTACTACTAATAAAAGAAATTAAAACTGTCAAGCATAATATAATATCAAATGCAATTTTAATGCACACAATCGAACAAAACATTTATGTACGATTCTCAATGATTAATTGTCAACACTTGGTTTATAAACTTCTCTGTGATTGGTCAAGCACCTGTATCATAATGAAATCTGTATCGTAATGAGTATCATTATTTAACTGTTTGCAGTCAACAAATGACAGCATTATACAATGGGAGTAGAAAAAACATTTTATTACAATAACAGATTTGTCAAAACAGGTCGTTACGCCGAGTTTAATAGTCAGTCGAGTATTGAAGGTGTTACGATAGGTACGTCGTTCATCGTTTTATCCACTTTGTACAATTTCAGTGCACCTACTGTAATTCTGGTTTAAATTTACCTTTCCACATGCGAAAGGTGATAGATATGTTGATAGCAGTTAATAGAAGGTTATTGATTATGTTCTAATGACTCCCCCTTTCGTAAAGTTTGACTTAAAATAGCCAATCTTGATTAAGTAGGTTTATCGTCGTGTGTAGTCATTCATTACATTTATTTTCATAAAATACAATTCAAAAAGGTCTTACTTACCCTTGAGGGAATATAAGGGTTGTTAATATTGAACTATAACACCCATTTTAAAAAACGATTATGCGTGAAATGTAAATAAATCAATCAGTCGGTTGATTGTATTATGTGGAAGAGAGACTGAAGAAACAAAGCAATAACTTGATTCCACAGAAGTGATCTTAAGAAAAGATGGTATAGCTTATGAATGGAAGAAAACATAAGATATACAAAGGATTGGAATACGTTGTGGAATGTTTATTAAGAATGTTTGTTAAGCTAAGAATGTGATTATTTTCATAGTTTGAATGTAATCATTTTTATATTTTTTACTTCTCCCTCCTATACTAAAGCGCAGAGATAGCTAAAGAATAGAAAAAAGTGTATTTCATAATATGGCGAAGTTCCGATTTTCATTAATACGTTTGACATTTTGAAAATTGCAGAAATTCAAACTTATTTTTCAACGTTTTACACCTCCAGTATCAATCTTCGTGGTTTCTGCCTCAATACTAATTATTTCTCAATTTTATATGCTTAAATGATAATACATAACATACTACATCACTTGCGTTTTCACTTTAAAAATATGAAAAATATTTACTAAGAAAATAACATTAAGGGGAGTAAAAGTTTTGGTATATCACATTTCCATTGTTTTTTTAATAAATCTTTTTATAAATTTTTGGGTAGAAAGTTTAGAGAGAATGGATTCTGACTTCCCGCCTCTTTCCTCTCACTAGAGGTCATTGCTTTGGCGTGTTTTTTTTCTGAGGAGAGAGTGATAGCCTCTCCCGCCATATCCGCCGCCTCTGTAAAAGATAATCCCAGGGCGAAGGCCATAGAGATTTATGACTCCCTTCCTTCGTTAGCAGCTGAACCGTGTCTTGTGCGGTAATGAGCCGGCTACAATTTACAATTAACATCTCGTCGAATATGAGTGATTTACTAATAATTTTATCGAGCGAGTACATACGTTACAAGATTGCGATTACCCGTCTAGAATTTATGGACGATAGATGGAGGGCCAGTTTCTTATAACCCAGGACGGTCTTATCTCTATTCGGAATTTTATGTGTTTGTTCATCATAATTAGTGAGTTCTTAATTTTTTACTTGAATCGTGTTTTTGAGAATGTTGTCTTTAAGAATGCGTAAGAGGGCTTTTTAACAAAACCAAAATCTTATACAAGAGCGGGTACTTCGCAGTATATTTCAGTAGTATTGGACTTTTATTTCTGCACTCAGATAATGTTTTGCGCGCGCGCGCACACACACACACACACACACACACACACACATTAACATGGGCGCCAGGAAAAAGGTTATGATCATATTTTTAGCTATTATTGCTTCAAAGAAAACTAAATATTGTCCCACTAGCTGGGTCGATGGGTTGCGTCTAAAATAATTGGTATTACCTATTGATAGCCGATTACTCGATCTGTCATCCATACAGAGTGGCGAGGAATCTGAAAAACCAATGAAAATCGTTTGTTTGTTTTTTTCCTGTTGAAAAGAAACTTAGGATTTATTGCTTATTACAACAGAAAGACTGTCCTTTGGTCAAGGTTTTGTTCGAACCTTTATACTGCACTATACTTTATACTGCTCTTGATCGACGTCGCCAGGAAGGACCATCTTCTCTTCTCCCCGCTGATGCGAATTCCAGAGTCGAAGTACCGCGTTCTTCTCTCCTGTTCTACGCGAACGTTGCCGAGCCACTGATCCGCACTACTTCAAATATTCGTAGTTCTAGTACGATTGACTTTCAAAAATAATACCCAGTTCTTTACGATTACACAGCAAAAATGTTTTAAAGTTCCACAAATTAATTACTTGTTCAGAATATTTCCGAGTCCTATCATATACGACTTCTCACAAGTTCTAATTTCCACGTGTCGTAAAAATAATTAAAGTCCAAACTGTTCGTGAACGTTCGAAATTCTCTCAGTTCAATAATTAGTAGAACTCCCCCGCGAAAAATAATAAGTTATACTTCTAACACACTGTAAATTATTTGGAGTGCAACGTTCCTTAATCTCTTGAAAAATTACAAGTTCCAATTACAAAAATTATCTGTCCGCGAGCGACCCGTACAGCGTCACGACATATGACAGAATGTTTATTTTTTTATTACTGCTGAGCCCTCCAGACCTCGGCTTACCTTTCTACTGTTTTTTTGTAAAAAAAAATGCATACTTCCGCAGTAGTAGACTATCGTTGCTCTCTTCAACCAATCCTCAAATCGCTGTTACTGCTCCGGCATTCGCCTGGTGTGAATAGGAGAAGCCACGGAAAACTACCGAACAGAGCAGCCGGCCGCTAGAATTCTCCTCCAGACAGCGACTGAATTCGACCTAGCTGAAAAGCTACACACACTCAAAGTTATATGTACTACTACACCTATCGAGAGTCCAGACGGGAGCTTCGTGCTTATCCCAGCTGAGGCGATGCCCCTTTCGGGGGGGGGGGTAAATGGAGGGAAAACAGCAACCCTACGAGTAACTTTTTATTAAAATAAAAGAACAATAAAATTAAAAAATACAAATATATATTTTTAAAAGCTCTTTAGGGACATCAAGTCGGTTGAAAATTATACCTAAAGTGCCCTCTCAAGGAAATTTACTGGTTGCACGACTTGTTAAAGCACACTATTTTTTAGGATCAGCTGAAATATCTGATTAGACAATACGTAATGAAGTCGATAGATCGCAGGGATTCCAAAAGTATCCCGTATCAAATGCCCGTGCAAATTTCCTATAATGTCCATTAGAATGAGCTGCGATACACATTTAAATTCACTCGTGAACCAGAACGAACCTACCGTAAACCAAAACGTGAAAGACCTACCGTGTTGACCAAATCAATCCAATAAAGAGTTTTGAAATTTGGAACTTTTGTGGCAAGTACAGTATATTGAGTGATGTTAGTGAATTTTAGAAGCATGATCGTGCGTTCTGTTTTCTGTAATACACACGTTACTCTTTCATTTATTTATTTATTTATTTATTTATTTATTTATTTATTTATTTATTTATTTATTTATTTATTTATTTATTTATTTATTTATTTATTTATTTATTTATTTATTTATTTATTTATTTATTTATTTATTTATTTATTTATTTTATTATTTATTTTATTATTTATTTATTTATTTTACGTCAAAAACAGTTAAAAACTGTGTGTGACGTGCTATGGGGAGAAGTAAATTCTGTGCACGTTTTCAAAATTCTGTGATCCCTACCCTAAGCCATATACTACTTGAAATCTGATTATAGAAAAAAACATATGCGTCATTTACAAGACTGTTAACAAAATATTCACTCCGATGTAATAAAATCTATTTTCAAAGGTAAATCAGCAATGAATGTGGGCTCTCATCCCTCATCATGTCCTTCGTCAAGGAATAATACTTCCTGCCGCAACAATATGGAAACGATAATTTGAATAACTCGATTTCCCACTGAATTCTAGAAGACGTGCACAGATAATCAAGTTACATTTATGACCAGAATCAAAACAAGGGGCCATCTCAGCATTTCCCCTACGGGTCAAGGGAACTGGACGAAAAACCTGATCGAGATGGGGGTCATTGACCCGGAGGCTGCAGTGCAATACTTGTTTCAGGTTGTTTTTACACATTTATACAGACCAAATGGTAAATAATGCATTAAGTATCACTGTTAAAATTCATGTTACTTTCCTTGTGATGCTCAATACAGTCTCTAATTGCATAGAAACAGTTATTCAGCAGAAACGATTTCACTTGGGATTTAAACTTTTATATCGAATTTAATCGTTTAATGTCATCTGGCAAAGTGTTGTAAAATAATGTGCGTGTATTGTATGTGATGTTTTTGTAATGAGCTGTTGATACTGTCACCTGATGAATATGATTTCTACGTCGAGTGTTAGAGTAATAGACATCGGCATTTTCTGAAAGTCCTTAAGAAAGTTATTTTTGACAAAAGCCACTGATTCGTAAATCAACAGACAAGGTAATGGTAAAATTCCTAAATTAATGAAGAGAGCTTTCAAGAATCACATGTGTGGGATTTGGTTATTATGCGAACAATTCGTTTTTGTAATCTAAAAGTCTAGGAGCTATAAGATGTATTTTCCTAGAATATTATGCCATATCTCAGGCGGGAATGAACATTCGCGAAATATACACAACAAGCAGTATGAAGGCTGACTGAATTTGAAAGAATTCTGAAAGCGTAGCATAATGAACTTAATTTTGTGTTCAATTCATTTAAATTGACGTTCCATTTAAGGTTTGACTGAACTGAAAGACCTAAAAATGTTGTTGCCTTAACATCAGCCAATGGTACACCGTTCATTTTCAATGGAGCACAGAATTGTTTATTTGAAATGGAGAACTGCATTAAAACCGTTTTCTTTTCGTTTACTATTAATTTGTTATTTAGGAACCAGTTTGAAACATCTAATATTGTATTATTATTATTATTATTATTATTATTATTATTATTGTTATTATGGTTTCTTTATTGAAAAGGATGCTCGTATCATCCGCAAAGAGAACTGTTCTTCCGTTTCGAATCGTCGAGGGCATATCGTTTACGTAAACTAAGAACAGAATAGGGACTAAAAGCGATCCTTGAGGAACTCCACATGCAACGGGCAAAGAGTCGGAAAGGTGCGTACGTAATGTTCCATCAATCCAGTAAGGTAATTCTTCTCCCCGAGATCGTTGTTTCAGGTACGAAACCAGACGAATCTAGAGCAATACCACGGATTCCATATGAAGGTAATTTTGAAAGTAAAATGTCGTGATCAATGACGTCAAAAGCTTTTGAGAGATCTAAAAATAATCCAATGGGTGCCTCGTTTTGATCCATTGATGAGGCGACATCTTTAAGAAAAGGCTGTTTCCGTTGAGTTTGATTTTCTAAATACAAGCTAGCAATCTAAAACCGCGTCGTGTTTACTGAGAAAGGTTTCCATTCGTACGTAGAAAAGTCTCTCTAATATTTTTGAAAAAAACTGATTGACGAGAAATAGGCCGATAATTTTGAATTTCATTTTTGTTGCCTTTTTTGAAGAGCGGCTTAATTTTAGCTGTTTTGAAAATATCTGGAAACGTTCCAGTGTATAAGGATGCATTAAATATGTGAGTTAACGGGTGTATAATGGCATACGCACAGGTCTTTAACAAAGAATCAGGGAATTCAACTAAACCGGACAAATATTTCTTTTTTAGTTTACCGATTATTTTGAGAATTTCATAGGAAGAACTTTCGGAAACGAACACCGTGTCTAAAATTTTGGGTGAAATGTCTGTTACTGAATTTTGTGGCTGAAGACCTTTAGTGAGATCGGCAGCAATTATCGAAAAGTATCGGTTAAAGAGACTAGCGACTGTTGTCGGATCGTTCACATTTATATCGTTATTTTTTAAAACAACAATCTCTACAAGGTTTCTAGTTGATTTGGTAGCATTTTTTATTATATTCCACATTGCTTTTGTTTTGTTATTTGAGTTCAAAATATCATGCTCGTGTTTCATGATTTTAGCCAGTTTTTTGACTTTTCTTAACAATGATTTGTATTTTATAAAGTAGATGAGGAAATCTTGAGATACGTTATGACGTTTAGAAATGAAAGAAAGAATTCGCTTGTTTTTACAAGATGTCCTAATCCCCTGTGTTATCCAAGAATTGCTTTTCCGTGAAATATTTCATTTTCTTTTTTGAAGAGGAAAGCAAGTGTTAAAATGAAATGAAAGCGTTGAAAAAAATAATTATATTTGTCGTTTGTATCAACAGTGTTATAAATCGCTTCCCATGACTCCTGCATCAAGTAATCAATGAATAATTTTATTTTACTTTTAGTAAACAATATAGTCATACGTGTATTATTTATTGTGTCAGTGTTCGCATTTCTTATAATGGTAAGAATTTGTGCATCGTGGTCATTGTATCCCAAATCTTTTGTTTCAACTTAATATCGAGTAGTAGTTGTGTTAATTATAATTTGATCAATTGCCTTTGTCGAATTTAGTGTGATCCGTGTAGGTACATTAATTGTAATGTCTAAATTGAAGGAATTAATTAATTTGAGAAACTTTTCTTTCTCGCAAGATTCGACAAGAAAATTAAATTTTAAAATCTCTGCATACAACAATGGTTTCAAAAGAGCGATTGCTGACTTTGTTAAGTGTTATCTCCAGCTTTTCTAAGAACAAAATATAATCTGCAGCTCTCTTTGTTGGAGGTCTGAAGATGCAAAGTATTATCACTTTTAGCGAAGTAAGATGTACAACAGAAAGGAGATAGAATCAATATTATTTCTAGCGTAAATACAAGAACCCACATATGTAGGACCTTTATGCGATTCTTTATATGATAATGAAGTTACATTTATGCCTAGAAGCAAAACAAGCGGCCATCTCAACATTTACTCAAAGGATCAACGAAACTGGACGAAAAACCTAATCGAGATAGGGGTCATTGACCTAGAGGCCTAGAGATACAATACTTGTTACAGGTTCTTTAGAATTATGCAGTCCAAATGGGAAATAATACATTAAATATCACTGTTAAAATTAATGTTAGTTTCCTTGTGATGCTCAGTATAGTCTCTAGTTGTATAGAAACAATTATGCATAATTTCCTAATATTTCTATTTGTTTATCTGACTGATCTTGAAGTTGTTGGGTAGACGGGCGTTAGTTGGCATTAAGGCTTAGTTTCGATACGTCTTTTGAAAAAATAACTCTTCTTTCGTAGTGATTACTGAGCGCTAGAATCGCCATTGATAAATAATCTGAAAGTGACGCATTATTCTTTTCTGTGCGGTATTTTCTCTCAGAAAAGTCGGATAAATTTTTCCTGACTTTTTGCCAGGTAAGTATTTTTGTTTTTTAAAGTTTTCTTTATTCTTGGACTCCTAGAATAAGTTTAAACCTTTTACATAGTTGCGATGGGTTCAGTAATTAATAGTCAAAGCAGTAATTTTTTTATAAAAAGTCATATTCGTACAAGTAGGCATAACAACTGAGTGGTATGTTTAAAGAGTCTCTATTGTGATATGCAAAATTGTGCGAAACGTACAACTACCAGTTCATATGAACCATCAACCAACTTCCGTGAAGTACATCAAGCAATAAATAATGACTTCCTTGTTGGTTGAAGTTTTGTAACTATTTACATTCGTTTAAGTTTTCTTTCGGAGATTGCTGCACAACGTTTTGTGCTTTTGTACTGCTGTGTTTTTTTGTGTTGCACTTTAACAAAATTTTTTCCGATTTACCCCAGCAGTTAAACTGCATCAGGAGTAAGTTGTCTTAACTTAAGATTAGTAAATGCTATTAAATTGTAAGCTGGATGTCATCTCTGTTTTCTGATAGTCTAAATTTATTATTATGTGGTCTTTTAGCCGATTACAAAATAAAAATGACGCAAAATAGAATAAATCCGCTTGATTCTGCACTGGTTTACGGGAGCGGATTCGTCTTCAGGGAGATGACGAGAGTGCATTCACTCATTTAACATACTACTTGGATCTCGATGATTCCAATCTATAAAGAAACGAAAAAAGTTCTGGTTCGAATATTTTGACACACCGACGTTAGCGCCACTGAGAGGAACAGTAGAGACGCCTCTGATGTCGAAGACATGAAATGGTTTATCTGTATTCTGACATAAATTTCTTACAATTCAAGTACGCAGACTTCATTTGACACATACTTTTTTTTTTTTAATTTGTTGCGTCTACCATTTTGACGCAACGCGTCTCCAAGACCCTTACGGGTCGTTGAGCGCTTTGCACTGTGGAGTAATCCTCCATTACTTTGCGCGCTTTTTGGAGTAATTCTCCATTATCACTTTCTGTCATGTCGCGTCACGTCGCAGTCAGTTGTCAAGAGGACCGCCAGGTAGCATCTCCGCGTACGCGCCTCCTACTACGCGCTCCTGCGTCACTACCCAGCGGCCAGAATTGGCAAGGAGTAAGGATAGGGGCAGGGTTTAGGACACTTCACAAGGATTGGACTAGCCCTTGTGAAGCAGCCAAACTCGTTTTGTTGGAACAAATTTCACACGAGATTCGACGGGAATTGAACTCGGACCTCAGTGGTAAAAGGCTAGCGACTTCGCTATGTGCCACGAGCGTAGCTGTTTTTAAATTTTAAACTTTAAAAATAAACTTTCATTTTTCTATTAATGAACCATTTATTGTGCTCTCCACTTACCGGCAGCATGATTAATCGTCGAGGGTGTTGGAGGAAATAGAACAACGCAAATACCTGTTTTACCTACCTGAAATTAGAAGCGCAGCAACACCAATTTTACCTAACCGAGCACACTAGGATTGTTTATTGTTTGTGGAAGTGGCCTTGGTCAGTGTAGGCGGTGCAGTGCAATTTCTACATGAGGATTTGACACGCATAAGGCACGCTTGGGAATTGATCTGTGGGGTAGAAAATGAAGTCATTTAACATTGTTTTACAGATAATTCATTTTTGTAAAACTACGACATAAAATACTTCTGTCAATGTCTTCTGAATTTCAATTTCATTGGAAAGAAAAAGTGCTTATTGGTTTAACGTTCAGAAAACGACCAAAATTCGTTTGATTAAGATTTTGTTTGTGTCATATTTACAGAGGCAAATACTGAGCGAAGAGAAATTTAAAATATTTGTATCTAAAGGAATTTTAATAATAAAGTTTCTAAATCGTGAAATCGTAGTAGGCTAAGCTCTAAGGCTTCAGTACTTAAAAGCTAGCCGAAGGACTGTTATAACCTAGTTCGCGGGTACAGACTGACCGAAACCGAATTTTTGAGGTCGAAATAATTCTTCGTACGCCTTTCTTAGGAGAGGAAGTAAAGCCAACTTTCCCATGATGTAGATTTACTGTTTGTAAAAGATCCTCCAGCCTAAAGAAGCCTCAGATATACATTCAAATCGCTTGTTTCGTCGCCCAAGTGGTGAAAGAAGTACAGTGAAATTTGCTTGGTCAGACGTGATCAGACGTCAGACGCCAAATTTGCTTGGCCTGATGGATTGAGTCCCGCCACGTAAAATAAGGCATCATTGAATTGAATTAACTAAGTTACGTGTATCCTAGGTACTTCTGAATTAGTAGTGAAGGTAATCACAGACACGCCTTATATTGAAGCCCACAGTTCAGCGTAGCAATATTCGTTCCACCCAACGAGCTAGAATATACTGCATAGAGTGGCTTAAGAGTCTCCATCTTTGAAACAAATTGAAGCCATGTTTTTTGCAATCAAAGCAGCGCCCTCTGGAGAAACAAAGTGTTGTAGTATTCTGTTTGGCACTGGACGCGGGCCGCGCGTAATGCAAATCCTCTTACTCTGTGTTGTGCGACTAAAAACCAATCATTTAAAAACGAAATTACAATATGTGTGGAGAACGAATTGAGATTCTTTAAAAACATGTTGCTTCCTCTATCGGATATTACCATAATAATGGAAGCTGTTGAAATGTTATTGAAGTTAGCATAATGCCGAAAAGTAAATGTCATTGCAATTTGAAGCAAACAAACATCGCAAATAAGGCAGCAAACTTGAAAAATGATATATTTGTGGTTTTATGATTTCTATTTTTACAGTTATTTGCCGAACATACTGAAGGCATTGTGAATGATACTATTATTCTAACCTTTAATATAATTTAAATACAGATAAACGCAACAACAACTATATATAAATAAGATCTGATACAAACAACACATAGATTGAGTACGAAAGTTCTACACTGTACCACCTCTCAGGTTTCGTCTGCAAAAAACATTGCAACCCCCAGTTCGGCGAACATCAACCAAGAGCGCTGAAACCATAGGATAAGCCACTTTATGTAGCATATTCTCTTTCGTTGGCTTCTCCAAACAGAAAGTTGTCGGAGCGAGTCTGGATTAGCAGCGGCGACGTATTTATAACGGGAGGTCTGGCACCCGGAAAGGAGATTAGATTTAGGCTATGGGCCAGTGCGCTGTTGCTATTGTTACTGATTTTGTTACGCTAAGAACTTTATTTTGTTGGAACTGTTGCAGACTAGGTTGAGAACTTGTACATCAACTGGTGAAACTGTGAACGGCTACGGACTTGATATTTTGACTTCTAGCTAGATGGTCTACCCTGGCTTTGTTTATTGTACGATTTGGATTGTGAGATTTAGTAAAGCAGGAAGCTCAATAAACTGTTATATTTGGTACTCCAGTCTTCCTTTTTTATACATTTCATGTTACATATTAGTCCCCTGAAGAAAAGGTCCTTTTAAGATCTCAACAGTTTCACAAATTTGCTCTCTAGATATTACAAGTTTCTTTTCCTTCTAATGTATGAGGTATTTCTGAAATTTCTTTGTTTATACCATCGGTCAAGTCACTTGTATTTAATGGGTATGACTTCTTAGATGTCTGCATGGGAAACGAAAAGTAATAACCCTGGGAGCACTTTTATAGTAGAGGTTTCAATAAATGGCATGAATGGATCAATAAAAATTCTACTTAGTGTTCGTGCAGAGAAGGTTGAAGTTGTCAATTAAGAAGAGCAATAAAAGATCGGCGTTTATGCTTTGACTCACGCAACTGTTCAGAACGTCAAACTAGCAGTGTTTGACATATGGGTTACGTTTTGCCACAAAACAATTATCTCATAAAATTAGTTCCAAATGTTTGCATTATACTTTATTTTCTTGAGTAACGACATGCTTGGTTATAAATATTTCTTTTCTTCACGTATCGAGAGCCAAGTTTTTGTTGATTATACTGGCCGAATTTCAAACCTTGCATGATGATTTTCAGGGTACATATAATATATGTTATTTACTGGATTATAAATCATTTTTAAAATTATTCTTAAGTTGGCCCACGAAACTGGAAAACACTGTGTAATGTCTAGTATGCCTGTCAAAATTAAGAGATCAGAATTTTTCACAGAGAAACTCATTTAACGAAATTTATTGGTTAGTTTAAAAAAATCGTGTTCTCATTCAATCACAATGAGCTCTATCAGAGTTTAATGTTAAGTTTCTGTTGAAACTTTCATAATTCATCAGCCTTCATGAAAGCAAACAGTTTTAGTCGTACGTCGATGATCCCAATGAGTTTGGCTCTCTAAATTTTGTATTTCTTATTTATTTATTTACTTCTTTATTTATTTACTTGTTTATTTATTGGTAGAGGACTGCAGGAATCTATTGTTTTCAATTATTGAATACTTATCAATTTAATATAAAAACAACCAAAATGCAAAATTGAAAAATTTAAAAACACTTAAAATACAAAATTATTTTAAATGGTAACACACATCTTGTATGAATAGACACTTGAATGGCTTGTGTTTTGCAAAATCGATTTATACGAGTAGGGTCTTGCTTAACAGAAGTAATGTGACAATGCCAATCGAAAACTCTTGCCTCATTAATTATTCTAAATTATAATTATTAATATGGTAGTTCTTTTAATCAAATTAATATTACGTTAGCTGTATATTTGAAGCGTTTTGAGAGAAAATAAACTGAAATTCCGAAATCTTCAAAATGAAAATTTATTTATCAGATTAAAATTTCGATGACTCGAATTACCAAGTCTTTGCCCTGTTTGGATTCGAACGAATACTGGGAATTGCTTACTTGAATTTCTCATATTGGTCTTCCTCTTCTTGAAACTGTTTTGAATTCGTATCACATTAATACAGCAGATAACATCGGGAACATACCGTACTTATTTTTACTTTCTCGTATACATACGTATATACGGAGTAATATACGTAGTATGGAGAAACGGAATATGTAATACGGAATATCTATTTCGAGATTTCAACGGATGTACACTTTTGGGGTACCCTGATACTGGAAAAGTGGCTTTTTTCAAACCGTCCGTCCGTCCGTGAAAACTACTAGCGCCTAAACCACACGTAATATCTATTCCAAATTGAAGAAATCCCTGTCCATCTGGCTCTAGTTGAAGCTTTAAGATTTTGAAAAACATTTTTTAAAATACGGGGGTACTTTACATGAAGCCCTAGGAATATTTTGAAAATTTTCTCAAAAACTGCTCCAAATTTTTTCTTTAAATGTCTTGTAAGAATAGTGTAAAATATGCTTATAAACATGACATAGGTCCGATTTTCAAGTTAACTCTGAATTTTCGAAAATTGCCAAAATTTGAATTTTTTTCGGAGTCTTCCTACAACTACAAAATTGAAGAGAGAGATTTTTCCTTCAAATGAAATTTGTTGTACATAAATAATTCTTTCATAACGGTGATGTAAATTTTCTTAAACATTTTAGTACTTTTCGTGCAATAGTGCTTGCAATATTTGCAATTTTAAAAAATTACAAAACCATATTTTCCCAAAAACGACTCCAATTTTATTATTTAAATTTTTGGCAAATGTCAAACCCTATACGTTAACACAAACGCCATATTGGTCTATCTTATTGTTTTTTTCAAAAATTACAAAAATGTAATTTTTTGACTTGTCTTTCAGGTCGGTAATACTTACTTTAGAGGCGATTTCTTCTGACAGTATTATATTTATGAGTACATGTGCTTTAAATAATGTAAAATAAAGTTTCTCAAAAACACAACAAGTTTCTGTAAAAATGAAATCAAAGTCTCGCATTTTCAGAAAGGCTAAAACGCCATTTTCTCAAAAATTGCTTCAATTTTTTTTTTTACTTTTGCAAAGGATAGTGGCAATAACCACGATTTTAATTTCATTGAAAAATTACACAAATATAATTTTTTCACATTTCAATGGATTTGTGTACATTATTGCATTTGTGCAGAAATGCTTCAAATGACTTTAAATGAAGTTTTTCGAAAACTCAATAGATTGTTGTGAAAAAGAGCTTTAACTTTCGCATTTACAGTAACGCTTAACGCAATTCTCTTAAAAACGGCTCCAAATTTTTCAATGAAAATTGCTATTTAGGATGAGGTTTTAGCATTCTTTAATGTTCTTAAATCAATATTTGGGTTCTACTACTTGGAAACCGATAAGTTTCAAAAAATTGTAATTTGAGCGGCGATTGATGGCAGCAGGCACGAAGGAAAAGCAAGACTGTACAGTACCAGTCCAGAAAAAGGAAATGAGAAAACTTTACTACGAGAAAGTCTGTGCTATTCTGTAGCACCTTTAGTTACATTCTGTGGCAAAGGAATGTATTATCTGATGTAATTAGAGAGAAACTCCTTCCGGAATTTGGGAGTCGTTCTGATTATTTCTTCACAACGACAGCGTACACACATATACATGTTGCACGCATGTAACGTGTATCGTACGTTTATATACACGTGTAGCATACGTTCAATTTTTATTTTGTAATAATATGAATGTACGCGCGTAATTTTGTAATAATGTGATGTAGGTAACAACATAATGTAACGTAGTACATCCAGAATATAATTTTGAAGGAGGAATCCGAAATATCCGAATTTCGAGATATCAGGAAACCATGTGGGGGGTTGGGAATCTGAGCGGACAAATTGCGAATTTACCCAGCTCTATTTATGAGCAACCAATGGCGAAAGCCAATCGTCTCCGCCGAGGGCCCACAAGTGGCGGGGAGGGCCGGCGCGGGCGGGCGACGCCAGGTGGCGGCAGCATTTGCTGGGGGAGAGGGGGGGCGGGGTGGGAGGGGAGGGGAGGGGCGGGCGTCATGTGCGGCGCGGCCCCGCAGGGAGACCTCTTTAGGGATGTTAACACTTTTATGCCGCCGCCGCTCCGTAAACACGGCGCAACAAACGCCTCCGCCCTCGGAGGAGCAGAAGACGCCGGCTGCGGCGGCGCCACCGCCACCTGTTCGCCACTTGCACTCGACCTCACGCCACCAGCTGAGATGGCTCAGGGCATCGAGTGTTGTCTCTGCAGTGCCTCAGACCGGGAGGGCCAGCCCAGGGTGCGAGCCCAGGGTGTCAGGATTTTCGTCACACATGTCGGGAGACCAGACGAGGGCTTGACAGTTTATGTCAATTGGGCGCAGTGGTCTGTTGGTGTAAGATAATCCCAGCAGGGAAAAGAAAGTCACCTCCCGTTACAAAAGCATACGTTATACTTACGTGGCTAATGACGATAGTAGTTGACGCGTCCGAAAACAGGAAATAATCAATCAATCGATCTCACACCGCTTTGTTTTGGTTGTGATTTTTACTATTACTACAACCCTTCAAATGTCCTATGATTTTTCAGTTCTGTATCATAAAAGAATTTTTCTGACCTCAAACCAGGCAAGAAAACACTTTCAGCTGATAAACCTTTCCACAGAGCCATGTCACCCTCAAAGATCTCAATATACTTTCAACTTAAAAATTAATACATACACACATTGTGTGTGTGTGTGTGTGTGTGAATGTAATAATTTTTAAGTTGAAAGTATATTCAGATCGTTGAGAGTGACACGTCTCTGTATGATATATATATATATATATATATATATATATATATATATATAATATATATATATATATACACACACACACACACACACGCGCGCGCGCGCGTCACAAATTCGAATTAGTTACAGCATTTGTAACTCAAGAACGACTGGACCAATTTTAATCATCTCTGATTTTTTTGGATTCATCTCCACCCCGAATAACAAGATAACTATTAAAATATCGAAAAAATCCACTAAATGGCGCTGTAGAACAAAACTCAATTTTCATGTAAAAACGCAACTCACGGGGCAGAGTTTTTTGAATCTATATCGTTAAATAACTCCTAAACTAAAATTTTGTAACCAATGGCCTCAAAGAAACGTTTCTCTCACCGTAATCTATAGAATGCGATCTTCATGAAAGTTCTATTACATTTTTGCTGGTCCGGCGCTTCTCGATATTACCCCACTTGCTCTGAGACGTGCAGAATCTGCAACTAAATGTGAATTATAGGAACAGAGAGAAGGAGAGAGAGAGAGAGAGAGAGAGAGAGAGAGAGAGAGAGAGAGAGAGAGGGAGAGGGGGAGAGAGGGGAAAAAGGAGAGGGAGGACATGGAAGGGAGGCGGAAGAAGAAAGAAAGAGATTAAGGACAGAGGAGAAACGGAGAGAGGGACGGACGTAGGAAGGGAGGGGGAAGAAGAAAGAAAGAGATAAAGGACAGAACACGGTTTACTGGGTTTCTCTAGTGTTTAATATATTGCATGGTCTTGTCATTGTACTTGTGTAAATTGTAATATATAATTATGTAATTCTCATGTACATATTGATGTTCCTCTCATTTACATATTAATGGTCGCGTGTTGTCTACACAATGATTTTATCTTCATTTTGCGAAAAATGTCGCATAGTTATTACTGTTTATGATTTAAATCAAATAAAGATATTACATTGCAAGTTAAATCCTTCAACTACGCTTTTTTATTTTTTATGTCACTATTGACATGACCTGAATGAAGTTTCTTCAACAAACAAAGTTACTTGGCCGTCCGGGAGACGCCACGTCCTAGGCACAGATCCCCTCAAGCAAGTAACACAAGTTCTTGTTCTGACATTACATCTCTATTAAATTTAAGCCAACATTGGTGCACTATTTTCTCATAAGTACTTGATAAAGACACAGGAATTTGTAAATAAAGTCGAATTGACATAATACGTTCAGAGATAACCGGTGAGCCGTTCGCAAGCCACCCTTGCTGGTGCTCGTCGGAGTCATAAAACTCGCCGCAAAATGTGGGGCGTGCGTAACGAAAGTTGGCACGGGAGATGCATTGAAGGCGAGGCGGGGCGGGCGCCGCAGCACGTGTCGCGTCGTCGTCGGCCAGGGGTCGGGAACCCAAGGCCTCAAGGCCGCGTGCGGCTGCTCTCGGAAATCGCACACCGCTTGGCACTTGGGCTGCTAGATTGATTGAATGATCGAGTATTTCGTGTTTCAGGGCGCGTCATCTGCTTTGGTCTTTAGTCTCGTAAGTGTTGTGATTGTTTTTTACCACGGGAGGTGACGGTGATCTTCCCCCGCTAGCTGGTGATATCCGGCGCCGAGCTACACGTCCGATGAGAACGCACGCTTCCACCGGGAGCGGTAGTGCATCAACTGATGCCACTGCAGCGTCTCTGACCGGGAAGTTTAGGTTCGAGTCCTGACGGCGGCAGGATTTTCGACACTAGCTTTTCAGCTAGATCGAATTCAGTCGCTGCCTGGAGGAAAATTCTACCGGCCGGCTGCTCTGATCGGTAGTTTTCCGTGGTTTCTCCGATCAACACCAGGCGAATGCCGGAGCAGTACCCTACAAAACGGGCCACGGACCGCGGGCGATCTTTCCTTCCTCTTCCTTGTGCTATCCTCTCCCCTTACACACACACACACACACACACACACACTAACATTCACTACACTACCACATATTCCGGGAGACCGGTCGGGAGCTTAGAGCTTGTCCCGACTGGGGCGGTGCCCCGCTGGTGGGAGAGTCCTGGTTAGGGGGAAACCCCACTAGCCGACGGTAGGTCGGCGCCGGATCTCGCCATCCAGCGGGGGAAGATCACCGCCATCTCCCGAGAAAAAACATGCACCGCACTAACGGGACTAATGACCAAAGCAGTTGACGCGCCTGGAAACACGAAAAAAACAAACCAAACCAAACCAATCGTACGCTTCTGCGACCGAAGTCAGTGGTTACTTGACTGTCCGGGAGGCACCGTGTCCTACGCACAGGTACCGTTTCAGCCGCCATACTGCGACCTTCCTAAGGACGAAATGTCAGCTTTTCGCCCTGAGGAAGATCGGCTGAATCGCAGAATAGCACATGTGTCTAGGACGCGGCGTCTCCCGGTCAGCCGAAGAGTTACGAACTAGACGTTGACTTACGGGATTTTCCCCAACCTGCATCTCTCACCAGTGGGCCACTGTGCCAGCCGGAACAAGCTCTAAGCCCCCAATGGGTCTCCAGACACATGTAATGTGCATATAAGTGTGAGTGTTTTTAAGTAAGGGGTGCGCATAGGCAAAGGAATAGGAAGGAGAGATCGCCGCGGTCCGTAGCCCGTTTGTTACAGTACTGCTCCGGCATTCTCTTGGACCGGAGAATCCACAGTAAACTACGGAACAGAGCAGTCGGCCGCTAGAATTCTCCTCCAGACAGCGGCTGGAATTCAAACTAACTGTACAGCTAGTGTCGAAAATCCTGCCATCATCGGGACTCGAATCTGAGAACATTTCGATCAGAGAGGCACAGTAGTGACATCATTGTCTGCTAGAGTTTTTGCAGAGAGGAAAGAAATAATGCGTAGTGGTGTGAAGCGAAAGACGCACCTTCCACGGGCAATAGATCAAGCGTGAAGTAAGTTAAGTGGAAAGTTATTAAATCAATGCAGCGCGAGTGAATGTAATTAATGTATCAACAATTGAATTATGTTTTTTTCAATCAAAAGTTTGCTTTGCTGTATTGGTAACACATTTTGTACTAAACGTTTTCATTTCTATTTTTTTCTGATATTCGATTTTGCATTTGTTAAAGTCCGTGGTTTAATATCAAAAGTGTTGTAAGATGGCTAGATAATAGCATTTGGTTATTTATAAGAACATCAAATTATTTCTGAAAATATACCTACTTTGCGCATTGGTGTGCTAATATTCCTACCTTCCAACCTCTCACCTTCCTCTCCGTGCCAACAGCGTTTAGTAAGACGATCACGAGAACAAACAATTTTCCAATAGGATTTTATTCATCTAATTACCTTACATCCTAGTTATATGAACACAAGATAACTATGAAATATAAAATGGGACTCTGCAGAGACCACTGTCTTAATCAGAGGCGTTCAAAGGAAGTGCGGCAAAGTCTTTCATTTCGGTAACGGCAATTTCTGACATTCTACACTATTGTATCTAATTTTAATTCTTTGGAAGAAAATTAGGAGTGTAGTTAGCAGCATGCTGCGACGAGTTGCACTGAGTAATCGTCCCGTTGCAGATCGAGGTTACCGACCCCTGATGTTGACCTAGGTCAGGTTTCGCACAACCGGTAGCCCAGGCCGGCGCACTCTGTTGGCGACGGCCACAGCGTCGTCATTGAAACCAGAAGCTTCTGTACAGTTGCCAATTAGGGACGCGACTCGGAACAAATGCGTCTCTTTATCTACTTCATCTTATTCCCTTCCACGATTCAATGCGTTTTTTTGTCCTTTTGCTGACGTCAACGTTCGGGGCCTTTTCTTCCAATAAATCACTTGGAAGCCTCTTGCAACGCCATTGACTGCAGTGGCGTGTTTCGCTTCATAAATTACAGATGGTGCTTACAAAAAATACGGTTTCCGCTCTGATTTCAGGATATATCGACGACCTTTTGGCTTGATCTTCTTCCTCTATCTGTGCCTTGTCGTGGGGCGGTCTTAAACGGATTCGGCCTCTGTATTTCATTCTGATTTATGTTTATAATTGAGTCAGGTTTTAAGTTTGTTCCCCCATTGAATTCGATCCCTCTTTTAAATTCTTCAAACTGTGCATCCAGTTCATGGTCTTCTTTTCACGCACATACGGAAGAAATTTTTGAATTCTCAGATTTTGGTCCAATGTGAAATGCTTCTTTTTCCGAAAATTTTGAATTTAATACATTTACATACTTACATTTTCTTGAGAAAGGTCAATAAAATAAAGTAATTAAGTGCATTGCCTTGAATAACATTATTATTTAATGCTTGAGCAACACTCGATGACGAGCCAATCAGTTACCTGATACAAAAACATAAAATATCAAACATTCAGTTATGAACTATTGAATAGGTAATTGAATGTTCTTAACCTCCGAACAGCTGATAAAAAAATGCTCAACTCGCATTTCATGTTCTTACTTCAACTCAAAGTTGTACATGTTTCCATTTTCATTTATTTCTTACACATATTCACCAATGACTGTAGTTTTTAAATAAGTATTTGAGTTCATTTCTGCAGGCGAAGTTGAGAAAGCATTGTGTCACGATCAATAAGGACGTGAACGTAAGGAGATGAGTCAGATTTGTTGAAGTTCCTTCTGAGAGACAGCGGGGAAGCTGGCTTTCAATATCTTACTCCACCTCAATACCTTCTGTACTAATGAAGACATTTCTTATCAATCGGCTCTCTGCTCTAATATCATTCTATCTAGCATATACACGAAACAACTCAACAGCATCACTTCAAAATTTCTCAAGTTAGGTCTGTCAACGAAGAATTGTTAGATTTCATTGTTCACATATCTGAGTATCACAATATACGGTCAAAGGTAAAAAATATTATTATTTTATTTCTCTTGACAATATTTATAAGTTTATATTTCATTCTCAATTCTCAAAATATTTTCAGGAATCGGGATGTAGAAAAAACTAGGTCAGGAAGGAATTGGAATATTTGTAAAATACAGCAATACTAGTAGGCTTCTCCAAAATTTATTTCGATTGGTGGCTCTCTTGGTTGTGGTGAAGACCAATCTTCAGACAAGCGGATGCTCTTAAACGACTCATACTCTGCCTACAGTCACACAAAGCACCACCTCCTAGAGTTATAAAGCCTGCTCACTAGTACGTGACGTCATTAAGATGGCGGCGTAGGTAGTCATGAGGCATGGGTGGCCTAGACGCAGGCATGTTGTTTTCAGTTGAATTCATCTGGTGTTGTCCGTGTGTTCGGTGCAGTTCATACTTGTATTATACTGCCGGTTTGATATGCCGTTTAGATGAGTAGTTCCGAGGTGTCGAGGAAACTGCGATGAAGCCTGGAAAGTACATGTTTTTGGTTTTCCAAAAGATCCTGCTTTGCGGAAGAAATGGACGGCTGCTGTTCGCAGAGAAGATTTTGTTCCTTCCAAATCCTCGAAGGTAAGGCTGTGGTTCATATGCACATGTAGAACCTACATTTATTATATTTATTATTTATTCAAAGCATAAATTGTATGTAAGTTGCTAAGGGTTTTGATATTATTTAGTAATATTCCTAATGTTCTATCACGAAGCCAAGTTGTTTGCAATTAGATCTTGCAATTCTCTCTTGTAATATGATGCTGAACTTGCAACTATTTTCTGTATACTCTTAAGTGAATAGTGATAGTAAAAACTTAAACTATCAGTTAAATAATCTTAGAATAGTAGCACTTAAGTTATAACATTCAATTGTAAGTAATGCGTAAAAAATCATAACCTCACAAACAATCTTAGAGGTTTCCTATAACTTGTATGAATAAGTTACTAAAACAAAACAATACTTTATGTCAAAGGAATTACCTTAGGGAAGTATGAAAGCAAAAGTCTCAGTGGTGCATGAATTAATTTCAAATTAACTTTCTTTGTTCTTTGGTAAAATTGGTTTGAAAGTGAAACTTAAATTCTATTCATATTTAATATTATAGACCAGCCACTGTACAATTTTAGTTTACCCCTCATGCAACCTCATTATTATTATTATTATTATTATTATTATTATTATTATTATTATACATATTATATTATTTTTTCTTGTTTCAGGTATGCTTCCTTCATTTCCATCAAAATGACAGTATTTGGGAGAAGGTGGCGTGTAGTGAACAAGGAGAGAAACTGTCATAGAGACTGAATATACCGAAGTTATGAAGTGATACTGTACCATCTGTGTTCCCTAACTGTCCAGCTCACCTTACCAAGACGTTTTCCAGACGGGAAGGCCCTTGTGAAAAGCGAGAAAGACTGAAAATGGAAATTACAGAGAAAACTACATACATTCCAATAAATTCAGTGATGTATTATAAATAGATGTGTATTACATTGTAAATAATTATGTTTAATGTATTGTATTATAAAGAAAAATTTTTAATAAAACATGTGCTCAGAACAAAACTTTAATCATGCATTGATATACTATTGTATTAAAAAAGGGAAGATAATTTAGTTTCCTAGAATATGCACAGAAGAAAATGTAAGATGAGAATGGGTGACTGCTCCCAATGACTCCTTGTAATAAGGAATGCTTCAAAAGTCACCAATGAAAGAAATGTTTGCTGTCCCACTGTCTTAAAATATCTGAGAGAGAATTCGTTCATGATGCTTGTGTAAATAGTCATTCAGTAAATGATTTAGTCAAACATTTACGCTGGAAAGCTGTATTTTTGTTAAAAAAATTTTCCAAATACTTAATTTTATAATTTTGATAATTTTTAATACAAAAGGAGTGAAAACGGGTTTCCTGGCGTTGAAAATGCTGTGGAAATTGTAAGCGAGAACCGATGCTCTCCATGACTACCTACGGTGACGTCACAAAACAGTGAGCAGGCTTTATAACTCTAGGAGGTGGTGCACAAAGGCTCCGCCCCCAGATTTAAAACTGCCTGTTAAGGTTAACTCATGTTTTTTGAGAGCAATTTGATGGGAAAAATTTATAATAAAGGAAGTCTTAAATTGAAAGAAAAACAACCCACACTATATTTTGTAAATATTATTTTGTATTCGTTGTTAATAAGGCAGTTTAATTTCGTCGCAGGGTTTTTGAAATTTTATGAGTTTTTCGGCCCGTCATTATTCTTTTAGAATATTCTTATTTTTTCTTCACAGTATGAACTGTGATCGTATTTGTAAACATTAAAAACTTAAATTAAATATTCGATGTTGAATGTCAAAAGGATTCTAATGTTTCGCCTACTCGGAATCTTCTAATTGCGGGTTTAGTTTGCATAAATGTGTACATGTATCTTCGTAAAAATGCTTCAGGAAACAACCGATGTTTTTTATTCATTGTAGCACTCTACGCTACAACGTTGTACATATTCCCACCCCTAATTTTTTTACTAAACCTGCATAACGCAACTCCTGAAAATTTTAATGATTTTTAAGCTGTTAAACTTCCAAGTCAGGGACATTAGTTTAGGTCATCTGCTGTTTTGCATATCTTCACAAAATTCTCTTTCTACAATACTGCATGTACCTCTTCGTAAACTAATCAGGAGATCATGAATCACCTTAAAAAAGAAATATAACTTCATGGTTCGTCTCTATCAGTAGAACTAATTTAAAAGATTGCGATAAAAATATATTTTGGATAAGTAAGTTAATGAGCCCAGATACCAAATACTTCGCCCACAATATGCTCTGAAATGCAACAAAATTCTGTTAATTTAAAGTATACATTGACACAAATTATTTTTGTTTACCGTTGACGATTAGCTCCTTTCCAAAGAGAATCCGATCGTTGCGTCGCTCAGTGTCGTTTAAAAATAATAAATATTCCTATTTTACTCTTTAAAACAGTGTTGAACCTATCTTGGGATGTTTCATCGCCTTCTTAGGGAGTCACATCAAAATATTTTAAGTATAGAATATCACATCCCATTAGGTACGGTCAACCACACAACTTGTAGATAGAGAGATAGCATCACAAAACGTCAATTAGACACGTTTCATAATTGTTCATGGAATCTGTACCAAAAATAAAACTAATGCGTGGACTCTTTCAGTCAAATTGTTTTCCAGCTCTAGAGCCCCTCAAATTTTGCAAAGTAGAATTACTTTTTATCACGTCTGAAACGTGTGCATATTGAGCAAATGTAAATGATCGAAAACCACTTATTTTACCACCCGTTCTCAAGCACATTGCAAATTTTCCGAGATTGATGCGTGAAAATGTTATCTTTTTCGGTAATATCCATCAGTGGTAGTCAACGTCAAATTAAAGTTTATAATAAACAAATTAAGAAAAATGGTCTGCCATTGGTCCGACTGCAAGGGGAGAGTTCAAACTATGACGAATAATTAAAAAAAAAACTTGGTCTTTTGGTGTGCCAAAAAACCTGGCGATTAAAATGCGTGTTTTAGCAACATCGTGATCTTGCTGAAGTACATTAAGATATTTTTCGTTTAGTTAACTAAATATGCTTATTCATTCCATAAAGATCGTTGATTATCTCTATGTTAATAGCATGGGTGCAATTAAAACTTCACAACCAATCAGAATTCAGAAAAGAATCAAAATCGTTTAATTAAGACACTATAACGCAGACGTGGTCAAGTTATTTCCAGTCGGCCATGAAACATAAACAAAAATGTGAATCACAGATTACGTACCTACGTCAACTACTTATAAACAAAGAATTAACATAACTATATTGGTGAAGTATATGTTAAGCTAGCTGACTAATGGAACAACAAAAAATATTTAACATGAATAAATTAAATATTTTATATGAAAAACATTTAGTCTTGGCGTTACAAATGTAAAAAATGTAAACGTTGTGTTTACCTGTTCTAAAAGTACGCTAGCAAAACTGTGACAGAAGTGACTTTTTTACATTCCAATGTTTATACGTGTTGCATTCTCTCTCTATACCTGTCTTAACTTTTCCTGGGAAGTAATGTTTTAATGGCTTTGCCAGCTTCTTCTAATATTTCATCCGGAATAAGTTCATTTGTCATCTATTTG
Source organism: Teleogryllus oceanicus (assembly GCA_964035755.1). Classification (NCBI taxonomy): domain Eukaryota; kingdom Metazoa; phylum Arthropoda; class Insecta; order Orthoptera; family Gryllidae; genus Teleogryllus; species Teleogryllus oceanicus. The sequence goes on along the minus strand of CAXIVR010000007.1, from coordinate 46,360,080 downwards.
ACACATTTCTTTAACCTGTAAGTCACTATAGTAATCATACGTATGCAATGCATGGCGCACTAAAATAGACCTTCTTCAGAAGCAATACGTCATCAAATGAATGCCAAAAATGGTAAAAATGTGCTTGAATTCCTTAAAATTTAAATTATTCTTAAATGGAAACGAAAAAATCTTGAACGTAACATGTGGATAAAGGGGTACAATTGGACTCGGGGTAAATAAGAAAACTCGCTCCTATCGTCGCTCGTTTGCTTAAACATACCACTCACGCAATTATACCAGTCTTTATCAACGCGTTTCGTTAATTACTATAAAAATTTGTCACATCTCTAACTTTTCTTACCACATCTCAGTTGCAAATTCCTCTTTAAACTCATAAATCACATTAGGATACATTTTTATATTTCAGTGACCTTGATAACAGAAGATATAACGGACCGGAAGATATGTCCGATGCGGGGCAAACATTTTACAGAATTGGAAAGTGCTGCATATAAAACCCAAATTATGATACAATCTTCATATTAACAACACCTGGCGCCCTCAGCTTCACTTGTTAAATATCAAGGCAAAGTACGGGAATGGAGTATGTTTGAATAAATGTGCTGAAAATATCAATACAGTATTTAAATGTCGATACTATTCTACCCCAAACCGGGAGGGGTAACTCAGGGCATCAACCGATATCACTGCAATGCTTCTGACCGGGAGGTTCAATGTTCGAGTCCCGACTAGCTAGGTTGAATTCAGTCGCTGTCTGAATAATTCTAGCGGCCGGTTGCTCTAATCGGTAAATTTACGTGGTTTCTCCAATCATCCTGGCAAATGCCGCAGTAGTACCCTAACAAACGGGCCAATTACCGCGCGCGTTCTTTTCTTCCCCTTCCTTGTCCTAGCCTCACTCCTTACGCACACTTACATTTACATGCACTACACTACCCCACATGCCATCTTCGAGCTTGTCTCGGCTGGAAGGGTGCCCCGCTGGTGATATATGTGTGGTTGGAAGAAAACCCAGCTAGCCAAATGGAAGTCGGCGCTTGATCTCCCTATCCAGCAGGGGAAGTTCACTGCAACCTCCCTATAAACGCCCCCTCCCCCAATTTGTCAGCTTGCTTGTATTCCAGTCGGCCAGTCACCATCCTGCTCAGCCTCAGCCGGTTGCCTGCCGGGTGATCAGCTCTGATTTTCCTCACCTTCCATCTGCTCCTCCGCTAGTTCACTCTCCCACCAACCCTCTTGTTCCCCAATCCTCTTGGACCGGGAGCGGTAGCTCAATGCATCAACTGATGTCTCTGCAGCGCCTCTGACCGGGAGGTCCTAGGTGCGAGTCTCGACAGCGGCAGGATTTTCGACACTAGCTTGTCAGCTAGGTCGAATTCAGTTGCTGCCTGGAGGCGAATTCTAGCGGCCGGCTGCTCTGATCGGTAGTTTTCCGTGGTTTCTCCGATCAACATCAGGCGAATGCCGGAACAGTACCCTACCAAACGGGCCACGAACCGATCGCGATCTGTCCTTCCTCTTCCTTGCCCTATCCTCCTTACACACACACTTACACTAACATGCACTATACTAGCACATATTCCGGGAGACCGGTCGGGAGCTTAGAGCTTGTCCCGGCTGGGGCGGTGCCCCGCTGGTGGGAGAGTCCTGGTTAGGGGGAAACCCCACCAGCCGACGGTAGGTCGGCGCCGGATCTCGCCATCCAGCTGGGGAAGACCACCGCCATCTCCCGAGAACAAACATGCACTACACTAACGGGACTAATGACCAAAGCAGTTGACGCGCCCGGAAATTCGAAACAATCAAACCAAACCAAACCAACCCAATCCTCTTGTCCCTCCAACCAGCCAGCATCCCAGCCCGGCCGCTCCTTCCGCGCGAGCCGTGTAGTTGGGGGCCACGCCCGCGGCATCTCAATGGGCGGCGCGCCGCCGCGTCGCGTCGCGTCGTCGTGATTTGTACCGCGTCGTCCAGTCGCGTCGCCTCGCCGCATCGGCTTGTCGGCGCCGCGCCGTGATGGATATCTCCGGCTTGTCGTTTGCGCTCGTGCGCCGACTCGCAAGCGACGCCCGCTGGTCTTGCAAGCGAATCGACGAGGCTACGCGATGCTTCCGTCCCGCCTCAGCCTCCCGACTGCGAATGCAAATGTTCACCCTTGAATCTTATTGTTCATTGCCATAGGCGTGCGCAGCCTAAAACAAGAGGAGGACTGATTGAATTAGCTCTGAACCAGCACTGACGCGGTCTCCTCAGCGATTGTTGGGGTCCTTGGATTCGAGTTCTAACAGTGACGGATTTTCGACACCAGCTTGATAGCTCCATACAAAACAGCAACAATATTCTACAAAACAATAATCCGACCGACTCTTCTCTATGCCTGTCCAGTATGGATTAATGCTGCAAAAACAAACATCAACAAAATTCAAAGAGTACAGAACCAATTCATACGTACCATCACTAATGCACCCTGGTTCATATCAAATCATCAATTACATAATGAATTCAACCTCGGCCTAGTCATTCACCACATTACTTAGGTATCCCGTAAGTTCTTCTCTAATATTCACCATATTCAAATATTATCCTCGTTCAACCTCTGTAAAATCCCCACTCATCCCACTCCCATCAAAAATAAATATCAATTCCACATATTTTGTAAAATATTTCCAGATCTAGAATAATATCTACGAGGTGCCATCATGGTTTCCTCAACCACTGTATTAGAGTTAAGTTAGGTTAAGTGTTATACGTTAAGCCATCACTGCATATGTATAGTTTTATAGGAACTGATCTATGTACAAAAACAATCAAATAATAAAACATAATTTAAAAAAAACAGCTTGATAGCTAGGCCGAATTCTGCAGTTGTCTGGAGAAAAATTCCAGCGGTCAACTGCTTTGATCGATAGTTTTTTGTGGTTTCTGTGATTAATACAGTGTAAATACAGAATCAGTATCCTAACAAACGCAGGAGGTGCTTGGATACCTAAATTCTATGATGGCGTCTGTAAACAATCGTGTACTGCGTTGTTCATCTCTTCATCTGATCGGATTTGGGAACGAGTCTTATTAATGATAAGCTCTTTACTTATCACTGGACATTCGTGGTCGTATAGGATTCCAAAATGTGGATTTTTTCGTGAAGGTAAAGTGACCGACCGTGTTGTGGAGCGTCCCCAACGGATATTGCAATATTTTTGAACGTTTCTCGATTTCTACAGCTCCTGCGGCGTAAGGCTTGAATTATCAAAGTGCACTGTCATTCTAGAAAGAAATTCAACAAATGCGTCCCATTGGGACGTAAAGGGTAACCGGCTGTTGACTGGATAAAAGCCCTAAAAAAAAATACAAATGGTTTTATGTTGAACTGTTTACAGGTTTGCGAGACCTGGAGAAACTTTCCCGCAAAGCTCGTAAAACAAATTTCCTAATTTACTGGTTTGACAAAATAATTTAAGTAATTGTGAAAAATTATTGTGATTAATAATTCTATGTTTGTTATAATGTGCAAACTGTGGTGTTATTTGTCCATAAAGGAATAGAAATGAACTCTGCTACTTCTAAGGAGGTCTAAATTAAAAACAATTGTAAAATATCCCTAATTATCAGGTAAGCTAGTGGTGCTAAAACAGCACGTATTTCCCCTCCATGTATTTTCATCCAAAAGTACGCGAAAAGCACTCAAATTTTCGAAAAATTCTACATGACCTTATTTAAAAATCTATCTCTAAGGAACAGATTTTATTTAGGGAAAAATGAGTATCTTTAATATTTTTGTTGTAGGAAGACTCGAAAAAACATTGGAACTTTTGAAATTTCCGAAATATTAGGGTTTTTAACTAACATGAAACCTGCACCAGCCTCTTAAACGTCCTTCACACTATCCAACAACAAAATTTAATAAAAAACGATGGAGCATATCCCAGGGGCTTCATGTAAAGTTCCACCCAAAAAATTTAAATATCGGTTACAAATGCAAAGGGCCGCGATATTAGTCAGATAGATTGGCGAATATCAATTTTGGGGAAAATTAGCTGAACGATTTAGCCGGTAGCACTGTTCATAGACTGACAGACGGACCGACAGACAGACAAACAGACGTAGAGACGTTTTGCCGTCATTTGATTTTTCGATGTCAATGGTCCACAAAACATGGATTCTGGCTACACTACGTGATAAAGGATTAATTTTCTACATTTAGCTATTGGATTAATCAACTTTTCGTTATCAGGGCCCTCTAATAAAAGATTTTCTGCCAAAAATTCGCCGTTTTTTCGCGCGGCATTACATAACTTCTCTCTACTCCTTAAGGGGAAAGTAAAAAGGGGAAAATAATTGATACAGAATATTTACTGTAATAATGTTTTGGCCCCGGAACTCGTTTGAAAATGTTCAGAGGAGGGGCCTTGAGTATGCCGGGTATTGTTTGAATCATTAATATCATTGCCATTACCATTGCCAGCCTATTCCACGCTTTTAAAATTTTAACGCCATTTAAGGTTTTCATTTGATTCTCCTTCGTATTTGATTACAACTGGAAACCTTACTCGTTTGGAAGTTGGTCTTCAATCTTCGAGTTTGCCAGACTTCTTACACGCCTCCATAGTGAAACTTCATCAGTATTGACGCGGGACTGGTGCGTAAAGACACGTATGGCGCTGCATTGTTAATGATGAGAGCATGTGATGAGCCACGGCCGTGCTTGGACGTTGATCAGATGAGTGGTTCGGATTCTAGTGCGTACAAATGAGTTCCTCGGTTTCAGTAGTTCTACAGCAGAGGTAGGAGGAGCCAATACTCAGCACTCCAAACTACAGAACCATTCGTAACGCACTCTAAATCATCTCAAATATCATTTCAAACACGCGTTCATAAATATTCGGATGTTTGCAGATGTGTCAATGTACAATTCTTTTCTGTTCAATAAGTTTATGATTTGCGATATTTCTGACTCTTTTCCCCAGAAAATAGAGTTGAATATTATCAATTTATTTATTTTTCAATTTAGTAATTTTGTGTTCTGGGTATCTATGTTCTATTATTGTTGGCCTGCTTACTATGTTGTCCTACTTTCTGCTAGCTCCCAAATTACTTATCTTTGAAGACAAGGCACATCCACGATCATACAAATTTGATTAATATTTGTGGGCCGGTGAAAAGGCTGCCTGTATAATGTGATTTTCTTCATGAAACAGCCATATTGCTACTTCCGCGCTACCACTTACAGAACCACAGAAAGAGTTATGTAATGCTGCGAGAAAAAGCGGTGAATTTTTGGCAGAAAACACTTATTCCCTACCTCTGGTAACGAAAGAGCGGATAAATCCAGTTGCCAAATTTACGAAAAAATCCTTTTACTCGTGGTGTACCCACAATCAATGTTTTGTGGGTCTTTGATAGTGAAAAATCGATTCACTTTAAAACGACTGTCCCTCTGTGAACTACACTTCAGCGGCTAAATCATTCAGCCGATTTTCTCCAGAACTGATGTTCCCCAATTGATCTGGCTAATATCACGGTTCCTTGAATTTGAAACTGATTTTGGGGGATACTTTACATGAAAACCCGGAGACATTTTCAAAATGAAGAAATAATGGCTCCAACATTTTTGATTGTTCTTTGTTTTTGGATAAAGTTAAGGGGTTTCATGTTCATTGAAAATTCTAATTTCCGAAAAATGCAAAACTTCAAAATATTTTTTGCGCTTTCCTGCAACTAATATATTAAAGGTAAAGATTTTTTCCCACAGTGAAATCTGTCCCTTAAAGATAGATTTTGAAATAATGTAATTTTGACATCAGTAGATCGATTGGGGAATATCAATTTTGGAGAAATACGGCTGCTATGTTGAGCCACTAGAGTTGTTCACAGACAAACGGACTGACTTTTTGCCGACATTTTTATTTTACAAATAAGTATATATGAAATTCATATTGTAGGATATATCTATAGATTTATTCGTGAAGAGATACTTCGTTCACTTTTTGAGTATAGTGTGAGGATTTGACGGAGGAGTGTGAGATTTGGCATAGTAAAAATGTATATGAAGGAAGGGTGCACAAAACTAAAATTTAAGTACAATGTTTGTTACAAATATTTTAAATTAAATTGTGTGAAATAAAATTAACTTTACTCCATTCCATTTTGTATGGATACAAACGCATTTATATCACATGCATGTTTATAGAAATGCAAAATAAATATGAATCATGCATCAACTTATTTCTAAAAAAATAATAATACAGTTTTTTAAATTAAAATATCTGCGTGGTTCGGGGTATTGAACATTTCTGAACATATCTGAACATTTATAAATGCGTGTTTGGAAGGTTACTTGAGATGGTTTAGAGAATATGAGAGTAGTAACAGAAGAGTAAATAAAAAATTAGAATGAACATTTGAAAAAAATATTTGCACATTAGAAAGGAGAAGATCCTACAAGGGCTTGCTCGGACCTTTTTACGTTGACTTCATGTACAAAATGTGATGCTTGTTGGTTTTATTTTTATAATTTTATTTATACTAAAACCGGAAACAGTTTCCGACGTATGGTGATAGCACAATTGCCTTATTTATAACTCTGTGAACCAATAGACACGGTATGCTTTGGATCATAAATTTCAATTTTAACACGAAGCTGCATTGAGCAAAACGAAAAGCAAGAGGAAATGCTTCTCGAAAACAAAGTTGATCATGACGAAATGTTTGTCTTAATCAAATCAAGCACTGCGACAAGACGCGTGGAAATAAAACTACGTTTCAGTTTCCTCTCGTATTTCATGACTAATTGGTTCCTCTCTGCGTTACGTACACGATTGGCGATTATTATCGCATTCTTATTCAGTCATAGTACTCAAGAGAACCTCAGGCATTCGGTGACATTTAACGGCTATTGTGCCACGGTTCTCTGTAAGACTTTTTTTTTAATTCCAGAGGGTACATTATGTAGACCTCACAGCAGTTCTCCAAGTGTTTTTGAAAATTATTTTATTATTTATTATGTTAATATATTTTTATGTTTCAAGGGCCAATTACGAACAATGATTTTTTAAACATAATTATGGAGAGAATGATGCCCGTTTGCTAGCAAATTCCCTGTTTTCATCCTGACATTCTTGAATTCCTTCTTTCACTAATAATTTGTTTTTGTTAAATTCGCTTCAGAAATACATAATACATTTTCTCGAAATTGTTAAAACTTCTATCACTAAACAAACCGAACGCAGTCTTTAAACATTTGAATTAAACTCTTATTTAACATTACATAAACGAGATTTGTAATTAAGAGCAAAAGTTTCGTTGAATCATCAATAATTGCAATAATCAATAATTTTGATGATTTTGCAGATTCAATATTATTAAGAAAGAAGAGCCATTAACGTTATTTGCTGACTTCCAAACAAACTATATTTTTTATTGTTTTAAACCTACCTAAAATTGATAAAAAATGCACGCAGCTTTTAAACGAAATATAATAAAATCATCTCCAGAGTGAGGCTAATAAAAACAATAAATATAAATACAGAGTTGACACTTGTATTATCTCAAAGATATGTGTAGTCAATTACTATTGGCCTGCCGCAGCAAAAATGCTGCAAAATAACACCACACAAAATGGTTTTCCAAAAAGGGGCACTGACATTACTCAAGAACACACGAACTATTTTCGTATGACCGCAATAAATGAAATATTTTCACCTACACAATCTTCCAAAATACCGCCATAGCATAGCATTATACTCGTCGTATTCACACAGATAAACTTACCAAGAATACAGAAAAACTTGCTGTTTCATAACACAACTCGGAAACAGGAAATATTAATTGCCGACAGCCTCATTCTACGAGTGGCATGACGTTTCTTCTGTGCCGTAAACAGTGATTTACTGAATGTAGAAATTCAGGCGGCACGCGCAATAGATGAGGCGGACTATCTTAACTAAATCTGGATCGGGTTTTAGTCCAGTTTCCCTGATCCATTGAGCAAATGCTGAGATGGTCCCTTGATTTGCTTCTGGACGTAAATGTAGCTTCACTATGCGCACGTTTTGTTGAGCTTTACTTTTGCTTGTAGTGGTAGTAGAGATTAGGGTGAGTTTCCATTTTATTAGCAATACAGAAAAATCAAAATGCAGTTCATTTACCGCTACAAATAAGTTTTCTATAACTCGGAAACGAAAATATCTAGATTTTGAAATGTTAATCTCTCGCTTTTTAAATTAATTATTATTATTGTTATTACTATTATTTTTTCATCTTGCAACTATCAATAGTTAAATTGTTGGGAAGGGATTCTGAAACTCAAGGAAGCGTGCGTAGATGATTTTCTCCCCCATACGTCACACTTTTTTTTTTTTACAGTTTTTGACTAAATAAATATCTAAATATCTTTCCATTTTTCTGACAAAATGGAAACTGTTTAATTGTTTTTGGATTTCCCCTGATTTATGGGACACCCAGTCCCCACGGGTAGCTCACTGGTCAGCGTGCTCACTTTCCATGACACAACCCTGGGTTTTATTCCCGGTCGGGATAGATTATAGAGAACGCTTTCCTTGCAATGTCCCAATATCTCTTGCTGTGTGACGATGACGAATCTCACTTCTCAGGTTGAGAAGACCAGAATACGGCGAAGGGACCATGTGCCTACCACACGCACCCCCATGGCCGCAAGGCCGCGACGCCGCTGATAGGCCTTTACCCGGTCGGAGGTTGTGTCAATGCGGACGAACAGATATTGGGTGTCTAACAAAACCATAGACATCTCTCACATGGCAAGCATGGTAAGCATAGTTAGCTTTTTGTTTGTGCGCGCATTGGAATTTGGTTCTTTAGAGTTTCTAGTATTTCTTGCGGAAGAATTTACTTTATTTCCCATATTCTGTGATCTCAATGTGTTGTCTCATTGCCAGAGTTCACTTCAAGATTGAGGCTGTAGGTAGCTGGCTACTTTACTACGGACATCTCATCACACTAAGTGAATGTGATCTCTCAGTACCGTAGAAGCAGACGAAAATAAGGATAGACGTAAAAGAAAGCATTGAGTTCATGCAGACGTTCTACAGGGATTGATACTGTGATTAACCGTGTGGAATAATATATAAAAGCACATATCGGATGCAGTTGATCAAAGGAGTGGTGTTATTCGGTTAAGCGGACTGTCTGGTTCTAATTGTTACCACAAAAAATGCAGATGAGCTAGTGTTCACAAGCAGCGAATCATTGTGATGTATAGACATGTGTATGGTTCATAATCCTCTTGAATTGGCTCTACAGAAAACGGAAGTTACCGGAGCTGAAAGAGACGAGAAAATATCCAAATAAACTACATTTCTTTTTGAAGGCAACATACAGTGAGACCAGTGGGATATGTGGGAGACTGGATGTAAGACAGCAAGTTTGCAATACATTTGAAAGGGATGGCAAAGAAAAATACTTCAGTGCTGGCGAGACTAACGCCAAATATCGGAGGATCGAAAGTCTACAAATGGTTTATTCTGACAGGTGGGATGATGCACTACGCCACTACTCTTCACGGATCTGGTGTATGGCATTGGCCCTTAAGAAAAACATAAAGATTCTTGGGAAGCTGCTAATAAAAACTATTGCGAGTTATACTCGTAATAAAAATCTCCACGGCGGATCTACATGTATAATTGTCGGATTTATCAGTAGATGTATTTGTAAAGGAAATATAGCAAAACACGTCTATGAGAGAGGAGAGGAAGAAAGCCAACATATAAAAGGAAGGGACAATGCAAAAATTTCAATCGAAGATGGGAGAAAACTCTAAATATTGCTCTCTGGACAAAGCAGATATTACCTAAATTTGATGGGCGAAAGAAAGGCAGGAAGCATACCAGAAATTAAATTTGGACTTAACGACAGAAAACCTATTAAAAGCTTTTCCGTAAAATGTTTCACAAATTGTAAGATAATAACATCTCTAACAACAACAAAAATGAAGATTAAAGAAAGACACGCAAGGAGCATAGAACACTATTAGTGGCGTTTCCATTCTGAAGAAGTGCACATCAGCATTTTCAAAATGATTTTACAAAAAAAAAAACCTGATTTTTTTAGTTCGTGAAAAGCCAGCTCCCGCAAAGAGTGATGTCTTTGAAAAAAAAAAATTCCCTCCCAATAAAAAAAATGTTTTCTAGGCCCAAATTTACCGCTGCTTGGTGACGGTAGTGGAGCTCTTCCTAATGGCAGAGCGTAGGTGGTCCGCTGGCGAGAATTCCCGATTGGCCACTTCCGACCGAACCCGCTCGCCTTGCCATTTCTTTCTCTCGTGACGCAACGCTCCTTCTGTTCTCCTCCGTGACACATTCCTCGCTCGAGAGCGCGGAAGAGAGGCGCATTTCAGTTGGCCACTGCCTCGTTCCCAACGGAGCCGCTGATATCGCTCTGTAGGAACCCTGCATTCTCTCAGCGTTTTAATGGAGCGCCGTATACATTTCAGATAATGACGCCACAGTCCATTACTGCGCCAGAGTTTATTGGGTACAAATGAAATCTATGAAGGCTATGGGGAATGGGAATGCCTATGACTGTGAACGGGCTGTACAAATTACACGGATATTTTTTTTCAGAGCATTTGAGGACCCTCGTAAACCGGAAAGATGATTTTTCCAAGTTTTTTGAATAATCGAGGTTCGAGTTAAGAAAGACGAATGTCTAAAATAATTCACAACTTTGAGATTACGAAGTTGAAATTGTCTCTCGATAATGGTATTTCAAAATTTCCTCAACTTATAAATTCGCCAAATTAATTTTTGAAAAAAATATAGATATGCTAATGAATATTTAATATCATATAATGTTCTCGTAGATCTTTGGAAACTAACAAATTACTGTGTGAGTTACCCAGCAGAACAGACGTACAGAAAAGCGTTCTTTCTCATTGACATCGTGTTGTTACGTTCTCTTATTTTTTCTCTCTCGGAGGAATTCTTGTCCCCGACTTGTAGTGAGTAATGAAAAATAACCTACTCTTGACAGTACTGGTTGAACGAAAGTATAAAGCATTTGTAAGAGAAGCAATGGTTACTTTCTTAAAAACATGTACACAAGAGCGATTCTGTGTCTTGACATTATAGAATTTGCTGTTACTTCCGAAGCCGGCGCAAATGCTTAGTATATACTGATATATTTTTAAGTGTATTTATGGGAGGGCTTTAGAATCCTTGGTGGTGCTAACGCGGAGAGAGATTGTGGAAACTGGGAAGTATCCGAAACTCGAGAGAGAGTGAACTGAAAAGGGTTAAACAACTCGGAGAGTAATGCACTTTTTAACATCCGAGGCGTGACTGGGTGGAGACAAGGGTGGCGTAATAACCTCATAAATTTTCCCGTTCTCTATATAAGCTGTGTTCTTACGCTGATAAAGGGTACACGGTCCAGAGACACGGCTGTATTCACTTCACGCTGCTCCGCAGCACTTTTTATTAAACTTATTTTCATGCTTCGTTGGACTTGGTCTCTGTTCTTGTACCTCGCTGACCATGCTCCTGTGGCGAATTTAGCTTCCCTGGGAACTCAGTACATTCGCATCTCGTACTGGAAGCATTTGTAATCGCTTTTGAGCACTGCCAGTAGCACAGCTCACTTGCACCTAAAGGCATTATAGTGAGAGCTGGCGTACTATGGCAAGCTCGTGGGGTTTTTGACCCTGCGTCGCGCACATTTTGCAATTAAATTGTTTAGATGAAGTAAATACAAAGAAATGCAAGATAATTTCCAGTGAACTTCAACATTGTTCCCACAAAAAAGCCATCAATTGGCACCTATCGACTCGTTCCCAATTCTACATCAAACTTCAGGAAAAAACAAATCCAAGAAGTTGTATAGTATTTTTAATGCGGCTATATTTGATTTAGTATAATTTATTTTTTGCGAATTCAACTTATTTAAGCAAATTTACTCTGGTTTCTTGAGGAAAGGTGATGTGAAACGGACAAAATTTGAAGATTTCGAGATTTCAGTTATCGATGTTTCAACACAATTTGTCGCGCTTCTAATTGATACGTTTCGTGTATGGCCCTTGAGTAACTTTCTGATTAATTAGATCATTGGTGAGATTGATACCTTCTAATATATGAGTAAATAAAAGGTGTCAGTGTTTTTAAGCTTAAATATATATTTGATACTGGACAACACCTTTCATTTACTTAACTTTCTGAGTATTATGACTTCTCGCGATTGTCCAAACAGTTCGTCGGACCATTCGACTCAAGGAAGAGTGAACATGTAGTTGGCATTCTCCCTCACGATATGGTCAATGTGATACAGAAAAGCAAACTTTTCACCTTATCTTCTATATCGTGTGAAGCAAACACATGGAAAAATATTATTATTTGCCTTTTGGTGCTTATGACGTATCCGAAGTAAAAAATAACTTAAGACCTACCACAACTCTTTTGAAAAATCAAAAGTGTTTCAAGTTAGCCTCACCCCATTGAGCTCATTGATGGGGCTAAAGGAATACAACTTGATATTTCTATGAATTTTGATTGTGGACAACAAGCGGCTATAGTGAGACACCTTAGGGTATAGTGTCTCCAGAGTACTCGTATTTTCCCCAAATTTTATATGGTCTTAATAATAGAATTATTTCTTATTATTTGCTTTTTTTAATGTTATTACCGATATCAGTAAGTAACAATTCTTAAAGTGTATCGCATTAGCCCTAATTTCTTGCTTCATCATATTAACCCCGACTAGGGTTATTAACCTCGACTTACGTATTTTAAGTAGGTGTGGATAATGCGTTGATATAAATTTATAGAGAAATAAATAAGTACGTTGTGATAGCTCTTTACACAACGACATCACGTCAGAGATTCTAAAAGAGGAAGAAGGCTGTTGCACGTTGATTTGATCCACCACCTCCTAGAGTTATAAAGCCTGCTCACTGTTTCGTGACGTCATCGTATGTAGTCATGGAGAGCGTCAGTCATTCCTGGCTTACCTTTTCCACAGCATTTTCAACGCCAGGAAACACGTTTTAACTCCTTTTGTATGAAAAATTATCAATTCATGATAAAAGTTATAAAATCATAATAAATTCATGATAAAACAACATGCCTGCGTCCAGGCCACCCATGCCTCATGACTACCTACGCCGCCATCTTAGTGACGTCACATACTAGTGAACAGGCTTTATAACTCTAGGAGGTGGTGTTTGATCAGTCGCAATCACTCGCGTGCGGGCGTTGCTTTCTTCCCGGAACAGAGGGCGGGTCACGGAGGACGTTTATTTACGGGCGCTCTTTACTAACGCTCGCCCGATCGAAGTTCCGTCATTGCGAGCGCAGGCAGCTCCCCAGAGAAAGTTCGAACCGGGGGCTTATGACAAATGCCCTCTCCGGCGGTTTGGCACCGGCATCCATCACGGCAGAGCGCGCCCGAGGCCGCTTGCGACGGAGACAACGGGCAGTGGCTGGGGAAACGGGGTGCCAACTCCAAGTTTTGTCTCCTCTGTGCCTTCTCGCACTTCCTGTTCGTGAACGTGAGGTTGACTGATTGATTAGTTATTCCGGGTTGGTTTGGTTTGGTTTTTTCGTGTTTCCGGGCGCGTCACCTGCTTTGGACATTAGTCCCGTTAGTGTATTGCATGTTTGTTTCTCGGAAGATGGCAGTGGTCTTCCCCAGCTGGATGGCGAGATCCGGCGCCGACCGACTGTCGGCTAGTGGGCTTTCCCCCTAACCAGGACTCTCCCACCAGCGGGGCACCGCCCCAGCCGGGACAAGCTCTAAGCTCCCGACCGGTCTCCCGGAACATATGGTAGCGTAGAGCATGTTAATGTGCAAGTGTGGGGAAGTAAGGGGAGAGGATAGGACAGGGAAGAGGACGGAAAGATCGCGCGCGGTCCGTGGCCCGTTTCGTAGGGTACTGCTCCGGCATTCGCCTGGTGTTGATCGGAGAAACCACGGAAAACTACTGATCAGAGCAGCCGGCCGTTAGAATTCTCCTCCAGGCAGCGACTGAATTCGACCTAGCTGAAAAGCTAGTGTCGAAAATCCTGCCGCCGTCAGGTCTCGAACCTGGGACCTCCAGGTCAGAGGCGCTGCAGTGTCATCAGTTGATGCACTGAGCTACCGCTCCTGGTAGTAGTGATTCCAGGCGCGCCAACAGCTAAGATCATTCGTCCCGTAAATGTAGTACACAATATAGCGCGGTGATCTTACTTCACTGACTGGCGTTATCCGGCGCCAGCCTATTTCGGTTTGGGGGGATTTTCCTCATCCACATATCTCCCACCAGTGTGTCACAGCTCCACCCGGGACAAGCTCAAAGATCCCGATTGGTCTCCCGACATATGTGGTTGTGTAGTGCAAGTGAGTGTGTCTGTAAGTAAGGGGAGACGATAGGACAAGGAGGAAGGAAAATCGTGCGAGGACCGTAAACCATTATTTAGGGCACCACTTTGACACTCGCCTGGTGTTGATCGGAGAAACAATGGAAAACTATCGATCAGAGCAGCCGAACGCTAGATTTCTCCTCCAGACAACGACTGAATTCGACCTAGCTGACAAGCTAATGTCGAAAATCATTGCCATCGTTGGGATTCGAACCCTAGGATCTTCCGGTCATTGGCACTGCATTGATATCAGTTAATGCCCTGAGACACCTTTGCCGCACGTGTGGGGGCGACCTGTGTGATATCAGCCCGACTGGTGGGGTTCCATTGCTGTCATTGGGTTCCGAATCCTGACCGGTCCATGTGGAATTTGCGGTGGAGAAAGCGGAGTTTTTCAGTGATCTGCCGTGTTCCTTGTCTCTTATTCCACTTTGCTCAATGAACATTCAGGTCATATTTTCATTGGCACGTATCCATCAAATCATTCATTAATACAGTGCAAAGCTTGTCAACGGCATCATAATAAAGAATTATTCACAGGGGCACCCTAAATGAGTGGCAGCTGTTATATGGTGCACGCCCCGAATTAATGGGGACGCGAAAGTTTTTTTTATTAAAAAAAGAATTGGCTTTTACTTCAAATTTTCCTCTATAAGTTATTTATGTTGCATGGAGAAATGCGTTCTGATAATGAAAGGGCGGAGTTTTGTTTGAAATAAGAGGCTTCCGTCGATCTGCGGCTTCGGCCTACTACTGCCAGATCTATTCTCTAGGAGCCCCTGAGTGCTTGTACGTGTTAACTTACTTTTGTTACTGTTGTGGCCTCATGTTCCAATGTTGGATAGTTCCACGTCGATGAAAGTCGACAGGTTTTTGATGCTGTAAAAATCGTTAGTGTGACTTCTATAGGATGGAAAGTCAAGTCTGTGTTTCCGTCATACTACCCAGACGTAAAACAACCGTTCAGCAATACGACTTCTTAAATTTTGGCTGTGGGAAAAGTTATTAGGAACTCGTCATCAAAATGACTCTTAAGATCGCCGCTCGATGGGTGATGTGTGGCATCAGTCCAGCCTCATTTTACACGCGATATTGGTAATGAAGAAAAAGCAATAGAAAATTTTCATAGCTGTGAAATTTCAGGTCAAAGTGCGTTAACGAGTGCTACAATACAACAACAAATTTCACAGTAAGAAAAAGTTGGCTTATACCGTTCTCGCAAACGTCTCAATTAATACACTGCATTAATTTAAGAATTAACGCGCGTGGATAACATCCTTGCAGTTGATGCCACTGGAACTCACGGTCACTAGGCTTTGAATTGTCTGCTGCTTGTGCACAGTATCGTTGCTCGACCGTAACACAAGCCATTCTTCTTTCTTGGCGAAGAAACAAATGACTTGCGTGACTTAGGAGTGCATGCAATTGATTTACTTTCCCTGAAAGGAACATGAGTGCTGCTGTAAACAGTTCGGTACTATAAACTGCTGTTTATTATCTATTACTAATTTCCAATGTGCGCAGGAATTGAAAGAAAACAACGCAGCCTCCGGCTATGTAAGAGGTACCTACAGTCTCCTTAGATACTCAGTAACTTGGGAAAAATCTAAAATAAATGAAACTTTCGATTTTGACTGAAAAATGCAAATATTTGATTCTGTTCATCTGCCAATTCTCATACAGCGCGGACCGACTGAATGCTCAAACTCAGGACGTCCCTGATTACGATCCAGCTGATATCATGCAACATCAAGACTCCAAGGAAGAGGCGCCAGCCATTTCATATTTGCTGTTCACGTTTTGCGTTATAGAGCATCACAGATTTTGGTATTTTTTGTACGTAATAAATTGCTCTACAGTATACACAGTACTAAGTTATTGCAGTTTTCGTGAAGACCCTTTTTGTTAAAATATTTATTTTTTTGTAGTTTTATACGAGATTATTTTATTCTTTGCTCTTGTATCAAATTTTGGAACATCATTTTGTGTGGTTTTGTTCATTAGTATCACGCGGCAATCAGCAAAGCTGTCTCGGGGCTCAGAGCGAAGTTGCTCGCCTTTCACCAAGAAGGTCCGGCTTCGATTCCCGTCGATTCCCCGACAAACTCATTCTAACAAAGCGAGTCTGCCTGCTTTACCGGGTCTAGTCCAGCCCTTGTGAACCCTACCTCTTTCCTCCCCAATTCTGGCCGCTGAGTAGTGACGTAGGGGCGCGTGGTGTGAGAAGCGCATACGTAGAGACGCTACCTGGCGATACCCTTGACAACTGACAGACGAGACATAGAGAAATAACAAATATTAATGTAAGGTATTTTACGGAAAAGGCGCTCAATATTCGATCAGTGGCTAAGAGACGCGCTGCGTCGATTAATGAAGATGATAAGGACGCAACAAATTGAAAAAAAAATTTTTTGGGAAGAACACTAGTTAATATTGTAATTATTATTGTTATTATGTATGTATTTAGCGTTATTGGGTCGGTAGTCCGACTTCACCGGCCAGCTACCGGTGTACTCCATACCTGGGCCTAGTTAAAATCCCATACTTGGGGGTAAGAGCGACATGAGGCAAACATGACGTATTCTCTTCACCGTAACTAGCAAGATCCGCCTGCTTCAGCTTTTCTTCGTCACACAGCTACAGAAACTAGGACGATTTTAAAGGAAATCTCTATTTTTGCCTCGACCGGGAATCGAACCTGGGACCACAGCACGGGAAGTTAGTACGCTGCCCATGAGCCGCCCCAGTGGCTTTTGTTGTTGTTATTATTATTGTTGTTGTTATTATTGTTATTATTATTATTGTTGTTATTATTATTATTTTATTTCTAAACGAAAGCAATATCTCTTCACCTTCACTACTATACATAACATATTCTTCCATATTAATGTTCGGCCATAAGCCGCCATCCTAATTGAGATTTTTCTGGGTTTACTCAATTGCTTAAGGTGTACGCCGGGATGGCCCCTTGCTTTGCACTCCCAGTCATAAATGTACAGTTTGTCCCCCCTTTAGTCTCTCTCCTTTCTTCTCTATCGTTCGTATTTTCTACTTCATTTTCATTTATGAATCCCTTCTCTCATTTTTCTCTTCCATTTCTATACATTAATGCTGTTCGGCCCTAAGCCGCCATCCTGATTGAGGTTTTCTGGGTTTACTCAATCGCTTAAGGCGTATGCCGGGATGGTCCCTAGTTTTGCACTCCCAGACGTAAATGTACAGATTTCCCTCCCCTCTTATATGTTACTACCCTGTATCAATGTAGACTCAGTGGTTAGGCGGAGGAGCGGGCCCTATGGCCTGAGCGTCGCCATTAATAAAGACATTATTATTATTATTATTATTATTATTGTTATTATTATTGTTATTATTATTGTTATTATTATTATTGTTATTGTTATTATTATAGTACGTGCTGTATGGTAACTGGAGTCTACGAAAGAGCATGAAAAAAAGGAGGAGGAAGCAAAAGAATCCGTTTGTGCGTCGGTGGGTAGTCTCAACCACAACATTGGGCAGGCGCCGGGCGAGCGCCAGTGCGCGGCGGCGGTGGCCTCGTTCCTCGATTCGCGGGGATTGGGGGAGGGGGCGGGGGCGCTGGACCCCCCGCGGAAGCGCGCGGCGGCGGCGCGGGGCGTCGTGACGCAGCGGAAAGGTCGGCGCGGCGCCCGCCGCCCGGAATTGCCCGGTGGCCCGGAGGTGGCGCGGCGAACCAGCTGCAGAACCCGCCCACCGTCCTTACGTTACAGCAGGGGTTCCCAACCTTTTTCTTACATGGACCCCTTTTAAAAGAATGGTATGCTTCATCCACCCCCTGTAATTTTTTAAATAATATTCAGCATACACAATTATCGTATTATAAATAATTGAACATAAATGTATTAATGATAACAATTGGACAAATAAAGTGAACAATGTTTGGAAAAAAATATTGGATTTTTTTGGGACTATTACTGTTTGAACTTACAAACTTATGCAAGTTTTCAAAAATAAAATCACTGATTATGGTATGCACTAAAGTTTTCTTTCATTAATGTAATTAATGTGAAATTCCAAAAGGTGAGATAATTTGTAATTTAGGCAGGACTTGTAGATTTGTATAAGTAAATATAATAAAATTCATTGATTTTTTTGTAATCAGTGGGATCTTGAACTGCATTATACCGATCAATCGATGATTTGGGCGAGAAAAGTTGTATCTTTCATTCTTTCTCTGAGTACGACTCTACTCGAGGTTTGGCTGGACATCCGCTATTTACTGTTTTGTCGGAGTGTTCGTTGGCTCATGCGAATTGGGCCACATACATAAGCGTGCTCGGTCTAAAGCAATTGGTTGATTTTTCGGCGCACAGGTGATAAGTCCTGTTTGTGTGGAGAACATTTTATTCTGGGAGATGGCGATGATTCGGTGTCCACTGGACGGTGAGATCCGGTGTCGACCTGCAGGTCGGCTTGCGGGAGACATCACCACACAGTTATCTTCCCCCTAGCGTAGCACCGTCTCAGCCGGGACAAGCTCTGAGACTCCCGACGTGTGTCGTAGTGCAGTGCGTGAGTGTGTAATTGGAGAGATTAGGACGATTGGAAAGAAAGATCGCGCGCGGTCCGCGGACCTTTTGTTAGAGTACTGCTTTGGCATTGGTTTTGACCAGATAAAGCATAGAAATCCACCGATCAGAGCCGCGATGCTAGAATTCTCCAGACAGCGGCTGTATTCGACCCAGCTGTACAGCTACAGTCGACAATCCATCACCGTCAGGACTCGAACCTTAGAGTATCTCCGTCAGAATCGCTCCAGAGCAGAGACAGCGAGAACGAGCTCTGGGATAGGTGACACATTTCAAAAAATGATCCATTTCGCGGAAACAAAATGTTCTGTTAGGTCGAGTTACGAGTCATCTTTCAAAAATATTGGGGAACCCAACGTCCTCCATCCTATGTGCATGCCCTTCGCCTCATGAGGTTGGACCGGGTAACGTGGCTCGGGGCATCAACTTATGTCGCTGCAGAGCTCTGACCTGGAAGTCCTAGGTTCGAATCTCGACTGTGGCAGGATTTTCGATAATAGCTTGCCAGCTAGGTCGATTTCGCTATCAGGAGGAAAATTCTAGAGGCCGGCTGCTCTAATCGTTAGTTTTCCATGGTTTCTCCGATCAACAGCAGGCGAATACCGAAGCAGTACCATAACAAACGGGCCACGGACCGCGCGCGAGCCTTCCTTCCTCTTCCTTGTTCCATCCACACGTCTTACACTCACACTAACGCGCACTACACACACTTCACTACCACACATACCAGCAGACCTGCCGGGAGCTTGTCCCGGTTGGGGCACTGCTCCGCTGGAGGGGATACATGGTTGGGGAAAACCCCGCTAGCCGACGGTAGGTCGGCTCCGGATGTCGCCATCTAGCGGGGGAAGATCACGACGATCTTCCGAGAGAAAATACTACTCTTACGGGACTAGTGACTTTAGCAGTTGACGCGTCCGGAATCATTAACAATCAATCATCTCATGAGGTTGGAATGTGAGCCATTGAAGGATTCTGAAGAGTGGATGTGAAGACGAATGCGAAGGAACGATCTCACGCGGTCCGTGGCCCAGTGTTTAAGGAACCACTTCGTTACCCAGCTGGTCGGAGGAAATCTCGGTCAGAGAAGTCGGCCTACAGGATTTTCACTCAGGAGTGTTCCAACTACTGAGTGTAGAAACGTTGCTCACATCTGGTCTTAGGACCTGGAAACGAAGGTTCAGTTGTGGAATCGCATACAAACGCTAAAACACCGAGTGTCCAGGGTGCTTCCTGGGATTCTTAGTAATGATTATTTACGGAAATATCTGGTCAACGGCGAATGTTCAACGCGCGAATGTGGACGTGTGAATCTGAAATCGAATGATTAATTCGTAAAATAAGAAAACTTTATGACATTTAGAAATAATTACTTCGCGATTTATGGACTGTATTACGTAAATATACGCTTCAGCTTCTGCCTTCCAAAATAAGTGTCTGCAATAATTTGGTAACGAAATTAGTGTCAAATAAGTATTTTGCCATGATTTAATTGCAAAAGTATGCATTGAGGTTCACAAGAAGCGCATTCAATTTAACGAAGAGAATCGCATATCGACAAACCCCTTAAAACCGATACTTTTTTCTAAAACTGCTCATTTTCAACAATCTATTTATTCTTTTTTAATTTTCAACACTCATCAAGTACTTTTCACAAAGCGTTTGAAGTTTAAAATATGATATCAATATTTTTACACATTTCAAGCTGAATACGTTTGAATATGCTTTTTATATATTTCAATACGAAATGGTCTTCATCGACAGTAAATAGTTCAAGCAAGTTAGTCGATTCATAGCAGACGAGGAGCTGCCTATTATGGCAACTGCGGAGGCGCGGCCATTCCACAGATATAATTTTATTGAATATCGTGAATCATACTGATTTGTATTGAGCTGTGCAAGGATATCTGGGTACAGCGTACAATGATCAATGAAACGTAGTAGTTAGAATAAAGCAATATGCATAGGAGGGTGCGAATTAGAAATTTCTCAACTGGGAGCCGGCCAAAAATTTAAAAAAATGAACTGTCAGAAGTGACACGACAAAATCAGCGTTTTTATAGTTTTTACTACTTCACTGTGGATGTGATGAATAATATATACTAATGTGTTCTCTGATTCTCCCTACATGTAGTTTCTGTTATCTAGGCCCTATGCCCAACTCAAGTTGAACCAAAAACATTACCACATTTAAGAAATTAAGTTTTCTTCTTAAATTTCCTACTTTTGAAAATTTCAGTGGGGAAATCACAAAAAATGGCGCCTAGAAATGGATAACGGCAATTGTGTTCCTGACAGGAACACAAAAATACTTTTCCAAAAGGAACACCCATCTCTTTATGAGAGGGTGGAATTTCCGTTCTTCATTAATTCATATCTTGCACAGTACTCCGAAAGTAAGAATGCGCACCTATTCTGGTAGGTCAGTGTGCACAAACTTTTACATTCACCTGAGTGCTCGTTGGTGAGTGAACATGTAGACTAGTAGCCGCTTAGGATCCATAGCGTTGTTTTCATCCGAAACGATGTGATTGGAGCGAAGGGTGCAAAGTTAAGAATATGTCGAGGTTGAGATATCTGAAAGATCCCACCCTAACTGACCGAAATATTAAATATTTCGGCAATTCTCACTCTAATCGAACTGCAAGCGCTCAATCAGTGAGTGACGTAAATAATGGATAATTATTATGAATAGCACCGTTGTTGTGGAAGTTCTTGCTGACGAAAGTTGGAATCAAAATTACAGGGGAACGCTGAGAGCCCATGGAGAGATGCCAAATATATTTCCAGTAATAGAGCCCGTGATCGGGAAGGGTCAATCTTAGATCCGGCGATATAAACAGTACTCTACTTAATGAAAAGTGTTCCCCGGAGAAAGTTGTCAATGAATTAATAACAAGTGAATTAATGAACATAATAAGAAGTATAAAAAGTAAGTATTGCGTGTTTTTCTTCTCAGTTCACAGCCTAACTTACCTGAATTCTTCGTTTTCACAGTAGGTTCAATAAACGTTTGGGAGTTCATTCTATGCTTAAGAACATAACTTACCTCTATTACTCTATGTTCTTTGTTAGTGTAAAAGCATTGGTTACAAGTAGAAATATTTTGCTTGAAAAAGAAACTCATAATCCACGATCTCCCTTTTACGAATCCACAGTCCCTGTAGCAGACATTTGCGGGTAAAGCTAGATTCCACTTGTAAATTTTCATGAACTTTTTTCAAGAATATGTTCTAATTTTATGTCAAATGGAGAACGAATGAATTGCTGAAAAATTAATTCATTGCCATAACTATTATTATGTCAATGAGTGAATTTTACACCCGGATTGACGAGATGGATTGTGATAAAGTTAAGCAAATAAAGAATATGAAGGACTGATTACATTTCGACATTTGTTAATGGCGAGGAAAAATGTTTTGCTACAAGTGCAATTTTATACCAATCTTAATAAAATTTCAATTCAAGAGAAACCTTCATCATGAGACTTCCTAAAAACTACCCACAACAGTATTTCCCACTCCTTAAAGCTCAATTTAAGTGCATACTTTTCCCGTTTTTCCCAAATACCTCGACAACGGTGGGGAAATCCCGCAAAGTGATTCAAACATTCTGAGAGTCCATAACATTTTTCTACTAAATGGATTTGAAGTCACCATTCCACTCCAAGTAATTGAAGGTTTACATTGAAAATTATTTCCTACGGTGAGGGGTAGGGCGGGGACGGAAGGGGGAACAGAGCATGACGGGAAAGGCGGACAGTGCGGAGTAGAATGAGAGGAGCGAGAAGGTGAAGAATGAGCGGAGCGGTGCGGGGTTGAATGGATGGAGCGCGACAGAATAGAATGGGCGGAGCGGGCCAGCATAGAATAAATGACGGGGATGAGGTAGAATGGGCGGAGGGTGACGAGGTACAATGCATAGTACGGGGCGGGGTAGATTGGTCAGAGTAAATAAAATGTCTTCCATTTTACGACTTAGTAAAAATTAATTTCTTTTACTATCTAAAAAGAAATTGTGATAAACAGATTCTTGAACAACGCGGATCTGGTGGCCGAGATCGCTAAGGCAGTAGTGTCGTAGCGATCTCGGACCGAAGGGTCGCGGGTTGGAATCCCGCCTCGGGCATGGTTGTATTTGTGTTCGTCCTTTCAACTTTATCATCACCATATCTTCACAGTTACCATAACGTTAACTCCAATAGTGGTCGCTAATGACCTAGATATTGATGCGACCTTAAATTTAAAAAACAAACTCGAACAACGTCGGGCTCCTTCAGTCAATAGTACAATTCCCGTGCAATGCATAAATAAATAAATGTTTCCCGGGCGCGTGGTTCCCTGTGGGTAGCGCGGGCAACGCGCGGTTCGGGCGGCCGAGAGCAGCTCCCAAGGTGAAATTCCTGCGCGTTCCCGCAGGACTCGCGTCCACGGAGCTCCCTCTGCGCCGCCCGGCGCGGAGCGCTCGCTCGTGTCCGGCCCTCATTTACTATCGGTTCCGCAGCAGCTGTTTTAGCGCCGACATTATGTCATCCACCTCTCGGTGTGGTCTCCTCCGCACGAAAAACACGCCGGGGAAATACGTTGGGTGTGGTCTGTTGTAAATTATCGGGGTTAATTATGGTCCAGATTATGATGTTTTTATCGCATTGTTTACCGAAGGGCACCGGCGCTCTGCGATGTCCAGGTGGATGTGGTTTGAAGTTCTTTTGAATCCTATCCGCGGGTTATCTGCAGTTTCGTTCCCCATTATGATATTCGCAAATGTTCAGCGAAGTTTTGTGTGATGCGTTGAATACGAGTATTACACATTTTTGCTCCGACAAGGACAGAGGTGAAATGTAATGATTTCTTTAAAGGGTTACTAGGACGATTGTCGCCGATCCGACGAAGTATAACAATATAAAGGTAACTCATCCAAATGGAATTTAGAGGTTTAACGAGAGAGTATGCGTAATTCTTGGCACTGAAAAAAAAATCAAATTTAAATCGACGGGTTTTAAGGATGACCACAGATAACAGAGACCATAGTTGCAACGATATTTCCGGCAGCGAACTACTGCTCTCAGCAGACAAAACGAATTTCTCAGCAGACATAATCGTTCTTGTAACTAACTGGGCATCAATTCTGTTAGCAATGCATTCATACTACGTGGGTGCGATACACGATACACATGCTGATTCAGTGGGCGGGTTGACGCGTCCAAATATCGCGACTGTCAACGTGTATCGCAGAAGATTTTGAAGCTTCTGGAATGTAGGACTTCTAAATCCGCTTCCACCTTTGTCGAACCTCTGTGAGCCTCGTGCCCCGCGATCAGTCGGCCTTCGCAACCGCGCGGCCTCCCCGGTGGCTGCCTGCGGCGAGGGCCTGCATGTGGGGGGTATACACGCGGCGGCTACTCCGACCACTCGGCAGCGGCGGCGGCGGCGGCGGCGGTGGCCGTATGAATGAAGCGGGGGAAGCCACAGCCGGTCCACTGGCGGAGTAGTAGGGAACGCGTGGAGACTCCAGCGGCGGCGACTGCGGCGCGCGGAATGCTCGCGATTTTCGCGTGTCGTCCGCCGGTCCGTGGTTTCCGGAAGCGCGGTTGTCGACGTCACAACAGCGCCCGTCAGCGCTGGGACCGGCGACTGTGACGCTCCACGCTGCTATTGCCGCCGCCGCCGGCGCCATCTCCACCCCCGGCCGGCGGCGCCACCCCCCCGGCGGCACGCTGTCTTTGTCCCTCGCGGGCTCTTCGCAGCCGCCCCTCGCGCTCTCCGCGTGCGTCCAGCTGGCGTGGGGCCTCGCGGCGGGCGGGGGCCGAAAGTAGAGCGAGTGCCGCGGCGGGGCGGCTCGGGCGGAGAGGCCCGCCGGGGCCCAGGCCGGGGACGGGGGGGGGGGCGGCGGCGGTCACGTAACTGAAGCTGCCCGCCCGCCCGCCCGCTCAGGCAGCGGCGAGCTAGCGGCGCGCAGCCTCCTCCTCTCTCTCCTGCCGCCGACTGCTCTTCCACCTCCGCCGCCGTCTGCCCCGGCCGGCGCTGATGCTATCGCCCGCGTCGCGATATCTCGCCGCTGTTTCCTGCGCGCGATCGCCCCCCCCCCCCCTGCCTTCCGATGCCCCGGTTCAATTGTGGGTTTAATCTAGGCGACCGCACACTTCTCTAGGTCGACTCTTCTATATACCTCACTCTCTTCCCTAATGTTCCGTTTTGTGCCTAGTGGATGTTTTCTAAAAATATGGTTTTGTTTACATTGAATTCGTGTGTTTCTGCGGAGCTTGGTATGTGGCTGAGGTAGGTGGAGAGGTCGCCACCTCGGGTATCAACAAAGAGATGACATAAGTGGGATAATTTTTCTACTCGAAGTGATGCATATGAATATTTAAAATATGAACGAAAATCCTTAAAATACAATTTAAAATAAAAAATAAACAGAAAGGAAGTTACAAGAAAATAATATTCAACAGCATTACAATTTGTACAATTTGTTAGACGATTTTTATACTGTCAGTCTTCTTAATACTGGAGTCTGCAATTGAAGAATCTATTCACGAAATAGGTATAGAGTTGTTATGGTTGGACCATAAAAACGTATCGGCTGCAGAGACACGAAAGGAAGCGACAGCACGAGAAACAGGTGGTCACTTTTCCCTATGATGTTATGAACGTATGATGTAGAGGTAAAGTTTCATGAATGTTTTGTCCATATTAAAAAATGATTTGTTTCAGTTCTACATTCTACAGATTTTGGTGGGAGGAAATTAATATGTAAGATCTCGTGACTGTTTTCTGTTCATGGTGTTAGACAAACTATTAAGTTCCTGATCATGATATTTACGGTAACCTAAGTCTATAAAGAAATAGAGATTTAATAGATGATCGCATGAATTCCATAGTAACCTATTTACACTTATTCTCTTGTAACATAAACGAAGATTAAGAATATGTAAAGGGAGTTGAAGGGAAAACATGTTTTATAGTTTTTAAACAACAATAACAGTGGTTATTTAAAAAGAGCAAGGATCAATTGGAACGGAATCACCCAATCTGGCATGAAGAGAGAAATGAACTCGAGCTGGTAATGTCCAACCCTGACGTGGCAGTTTCTTGATCTCCTTCAAAAGTTCGCCGTATTTGCGCCTTCGCCCATTACGTGGGGTTCGCGCGGGCTTTCCTCGTCGTCTCTTTGTTACGGGCGCAGCGGAGCGCCCTGTGCGGTCCACTGCTTCAGGGAAGAGGAACAGGGGGCGTGGGCTCATTCACGACACGGCTGCGTCAAATTTACAAAACTTATTTTTTATTCCTTTCAAACATATAAATAAATAAAATATATTTTCCCCCGCAGAATTCAACACTACCGTCGTTTTACAATGGCCCACTTTCTGGCGGGTGACCTTGCTTTGTGGAGCAAGAGATGGGAGCCCTTCCAGACGGTGGGTGGCGGGCAGGCTAGGCCGTGGGTGGGACCCAGAGTGCTTCACACTTGGTGTGGATATCAGTGGCGAATCCTGAACATTATTTAAAGTATACCGGGCTTTATGGAAGCTACTTCTATCGTTGTCTTTTATTTTGAGGTTTTCTGAAATCCCAATACTAAGAAATTCCGTCCTTAGTAATTGTTCTATAAGACAATTACAAAAACCACTAACTTCTGGATCATTAACATACTCCATTTTCACAAAAACTTGAGAGAAGTGTATCTTACGAACGACCAGACAGGGACTGTTCACCGCAATATTTTGCGGTGCTTACCGACCGTCCAGACGCACATCCTCCTCTCTCCCTTCCCTTGAAACTTGATGAGCCTTAGGTTATCGCGGTTGGCTTGCGGTTCCTTCGCCTGGGCTAGCGAATTCTCTGGACAGCATTAAGAACTGTTTGAAACTTCTCACTCTGTCACACTTTTTCCCATCCGTTTTAAAGCTTTCAAAATATCAATAACATTTTAGAGGATTACCAAACTTACGAAATATTTATTATACACTTCGAATTACTAGGTATACCGGCGGTATACGCGGTGTATCGGAGAATTCGCCACTAGTGGATATTTACAGCCCGACGCGCCGTCCCACCATGTGGAAGGGCCCGAAGTTTACATTTGCACAAAAAAAGTTTGTATAAGAAAACAGTACATAGTTGCATTAAATGCCAAAAGTTGATCCAAAAGACATCAGTATAAATTCAGTCATATCCTAAAATACATTGGTGTTGTACATTAAATCACCGGAACACATTCCTGCGTTTTGGGTATATTGCTCAGAAAAAGTAGTTATTTTTCTTGTGTATCTTGAGTATGAGGCAGTGTTGTGGATGTGATTAGTAATGTTTCGTGCAAATGATATGATATTTGCATACAACGAACGATATGAACACATAATTCGACATATTGAAATGGCAGATTCAAGACAAAACTGAGTGTGTTGCTTTCTAAGACATTCACCTTTATGTACACTTTGGTCAAGTTGTCAGCCTGAGAGGAATAAAAAAAAACTTAAGATGCCCACACAACAGTAACAGGACAAAACCGTCTTTGGTGTTGGACCTGACAGGTTATAAAAACAACCTCTCATTTCTTTTTTACATGCTGTTACTGCAGTTACCAACTGTTGGGCATGTCGTGTCTAGATTTCTGCTTGTGGTGAGTTTTCAGTGTTTTCTTTTCTTTATTTCCTTGACACTGGCGTAAATTGAACGGACATCTCTTAAGGACATTAGCTTCAAGAAACCATCTCCGAAAAAAATAAAAAAAAAATAAAGAAAAGGTCCAAAATATTCATATAAATAACGGAAATCATAACAACACTGAGACAATATATTACTGTTTCTTAAAGCTATCAAATTAAATAACAAAACTAATTTGTACACGAGTATGTGGCGGCATCGGACGCCCTGTTCACTACAGTTCCACGCACGTGCGCCACTTTTCCAGAGATAATTCGTTGCGCAGACGGGGCTGTGGTGCGTGCGCGGGCGGGCGGGCGGCGTGCTCGCCCGCGGGGCGATGGGCGATGCGTCGACTGGCTGCTTGCCACCGGCCCGCACGCACACGCACGCACGTGCGTACACGCGCGCGCAACTGCACAGGATTCCTGATATGAATACTGCTTGGTGTGTTACGAGGTAGATTTGGTCAGGCGATGGAAGATTGGCATCTCACTGGCTCTCGCTGGCGATCACCTGTGAACACACACATCGCGCAGGCAGCATTAGCAGCGAAATACCGACTGAGAGGCATGGCAATGACGGGGATGGGATGTTGATGGTAGGAAACGATAGAGGATGTGACGCGGGCTTTTGACAGGGCGATGACAGGCGGCGTTGACTGTAAATGATAAATAAATGCAAAGAGCGTGGGCAGAGGTGTACGAGGGATTGTGGCTGTGCATATTGCATACGTGAGGTGAGAAAGGGGAAGATCATTGAAGAATGAGTGACATAATTTGGAACATGTAACCACAAGAAAAGCTATTAATTATTTAACAATGATTTAATATCAGTGTGTGATCATATTTGAGAAACTTTTATTAACTCAAACACTCGATTTCTAAATTCTACAATTCTTATCTAGTAAAAACCTGTCCTATATTTTGCCTCCATTTTTTTGCAATAACAGAATATAAACACGTACTTGCATGTATAATACTCACACAGTATAGGACACTAATAATTAGAAAAACAACATTTTTCCTAAAATCAAATGGCAGACCCATTAAATTTTACATATTTTATAATAGGAGTTTGACACGAGTTTGCTTCATAGTTACGTTGAATAGCTCTTGTCTCAGGAATTATTCTCGTAATAAGCATTGATTTCGTAGCAATTATTCTCGTCATAGAATAGCTAATAGACTCAAAGAGAGCAGAATTTTAGAAGCTCTCAATTAGTAGGTATCGATTCTATCTATGTTTACGGGCGAGTAGCCGCTGATGTCACAGCTCTGCCACCTTTCAGGAACCTTTATGGCAAAAGACATCCAGTTCATTAGTACACATTAATTCCAATTACTGAAATACATGGAATACCTCCCACTCATTCCCTCTCACTTTATCTCTATTAGTACTAACTTATCTCTATAAGTTAAATACCACCAATAAAAACCTCGTTTATCCGAAATTACTATTTGCTGTTCGGACTATTTATCTTTTACGCGCTGGTATTCCGTGTGTAAGAATAATATTTCCTGCCTGAGCATCGCCATTAATACATTATTATTATTATTATTATTATTATTATTATTATTATTATTATTATACTTCAACTAGATATTTAAGCGCCACTCGTGAGTCTAATTTCAATCAGTTGCAAATCTTTCGCCACGGTATTGTTCTCCGATCTGTGAGCAATGAATCAGGAAGCAGTTGCAACATATTTGCAATCGGCGTGAGGCAAGTTGGCAAAATGTGGTCTGTTGATGGGTACCTAGCTATACCCAAGGCAGGGCTCAGGCGAGACTTCATCGCCCTAATTGTAAATCTGTCACTGCAGCATTGTTCCCTTGTGTTAAAACAATGATACTGGTAGCAGAGACGACTGATTTACAACAGAGAGGAAGGCCCTTAAAACGAGGTTTGCTCGTGGAGTTCGCCCACGACAAGTCTCTCTTGACGAGCCAGCATCCTGATCTTTACGACCGGAACATGGCAATCTCGTCAAATAGAGCTTGTGTGAGGGTGCCTATCTGTATCCTTGGCAAGCCTCTTTAGATGAGCCTACAACCTGATTCATTCATGGGGAACAAGGCTTCGAAGATAGATTTACAACCGGCGCGTGACAAACGCGTCAAGCGAAGAAGTTCCGTGGGTGCCTACCTTTACATACGGCAAGCTGCGCTTGACGAACCTGCCGCGTGTTGGTTGTCATACATTGTTATTAATGCTACCTACTTCATTGTTGATATATTGGAGCATATATGCATTGGCGATATATTTACAGTTGTTGCAAGCTAGGCTTCTGAGGGTCCCTTGAAGGTGTTTAGGGCTCTTTATGTAAAGTTCTAAGTTTACACTGACGGTAGATGACAGTGCGAGGGGGCTCGTCAAATGAGACAAGTGACCGTGGATTTGTAGCTTTACTCAAGGCAAGTCTGTATTGATGAACCGTGATTTATTGTTCACACACGGGGCGCACGTACCTGCGACAGATGGCTACGCGTGACACAAATGACAAATTTACAACAGGTGCGAGGTGGCTCGTCAAGTGCTACTTGCCCGTGGATACCTAGCTTTACCCCACGTGTCCGTGGATACCTAGCTCTTCCTAGCCTCTGATGACGAGCCACCTGCATCCTGATTCATTGCCTACACGAGGCTGCGATTAGTAACGGACACGAGACAGGCTAGCGAAGTCAGGCTTACGGAGGCATACGCACCTGCCTCAGGTGGCTAAGCTTGCACATTAATGGAATTAATGGAGATTTACAACTGATGCGAGACGGCTCGTCATGTGCGACTTGTCCGTGGGTGCCTAGCCTTTTCTCACGACATACCTGTTGACGAGCCGCCTCCATCCTGATTCATCGTCCACCCAACGGGGCTGTGATTAGTAACGGACGCGAAGCAGGCTCGTGAAGCCAGGCTTGCGGAGGCGTACACACCTGCGTCAGGTGGCCTGCGGGAGGCGGCGCGTTGCTAGCAGCGCGAGTGCGGCGGCGCCGAGGACTATGCGTCAGGTGGCCTGCGGGAGGGGGCGCGTTGCTAGCAGCGCGAGTGCGGCGGCGCCGAGCGGGTCGTCGTCGCCGCCCCCGGGCGGGCGGCGGCCGGGGTGCCCCGGGTGCTGGTGGCCCGCGCCGAGGCCCGCCCCCGCGCCGCCCCCGCCCCCGCCGCCGAAGCCGCCCGACTCGCCGCCCGGGAAGCACAGCCGCACCATCTTCTCGCGGTTCTGCGCGCAGTCCGAGTCGTCGCGGGCGTCGCAGCGGCACGAGATGAGCTTGGCCGCCTTCTCCTGGCGCTGCAGGATGGAGATGCTGTTGTTGCACCGCCGCGAGCACTTCTTGCCTGCAACGTGATTAACGAATGCTCTTTATTGCCATTTCACTACACTGTTACAAATGGCTGTATTAAATGAAATGTGCATTGAAGTAGTTATCATGAGCGCACATTAAATTTAATGTACACCTATACATTAAGATGCAGTAGACAACGCTTTATGGTCATATCAGGGATGAATGAATGAAAGAATTAATGAACTTGATGGACTGATGATCATGAATAGGCCTACAGGAGATGAATGATGAGAGAAAAAAGTTAGGGGAGAACCTCTACATTAAATATACATTGATTTTAATTCAAGGTATTACATATAATGTACAACTATATTAAGCTCTTTTTAACGTACAAGGTACATTGAAGTTACGCGAACAATTCATCTTCATTAGATTTAATGACATTTCTGTCATCTTTTTATTGACATTTCTGTCAGTTCTTCACATACTGGTCAAAGGCCGCGAGAGGCTACATTAAACTACTATATATAGTTCAAATGAATTATCATATCTTTGTAGTTTGATGTCAAGTTACTAGTGGCGTCTTTTTTCCAACGTTTCCTTCTACAAATAAATTTTTTTAATAATTTCAATTCTTTATGTTTTAATCACATCTGATTCATTGACATTTCTAGTTTCCAGCCTATTTTGAATCTTCGTATATTATTCCCAAGAATAATTGGCGTTTATTTGCAGTAAATGGCACCCTGTACTAACAAGGTTACAATCAGACTAAGTAAAAATGTTTAAAATTAGTTGTTTTATTATTTCAGTAAATTCCCTACTGCTCTGAATTACTTACTCTTTTCTGTTCGTCGTTTGCGTACTACAAAAGTTCTCTCTCTGTATGTTGAGGCGAAAAGCGATTCTAATATGAATTGAAACACACACTCGGTTGGGGAATGTTTATTATTGTGCTTCGAAATTCCGAAGTATATCTCGAATTGTAGTAACCTCTATTCTGGGAATGTAACGTAATACGATTCCTTACATCTAGTGGAATGGGAGAATTTCTATCATGTTCGGAAACATTATTGGTAATATTTATGTGTACTATGTTATCTAACGACGTACAGCTTGTTCTTGCATTTTGACAGAAGCTGACTCAAGAAATCGTAGATCATTATGATGTCCAGAGATCAGTCACTTTAAAATGTAATGAACTACACCAAAAATCGACGTATTATCAGATTTACTGAAGAGAATCTTAGATATTCTTACGCTAATGCGATGCAGCACAGGCAGCAGCGGAATGTCACTACTTCTTATTATTTAACTATTTCATTATTATTTAACCAAAGTATAATGTACCACAATTTGACTTTATGAAATCGAACAATTTTATTTCTTGATTCACTATTCCCGAGCTTCATCAGATTACGCAATCAGGA
Source organism: Teleogryllus oceanicus (assembly GCA_964035755.1). NCBI lineage: Eukaryota > Metazoa > Arthropoda > Insecta > Orthoptera > Gryllidae > Teleogryllus > Teleogryllus oceanicus. The sequence goes on along the minus strand of CAXIVR010000007.1, from coordinate 46,327,787 downwards.
CCCCATCTCTCAGTACCAGAACAGATGTAAAACTTCGTCCTTGTACCGTTCTGGTAACGGGGCTGTCACCAATGCCCGACGAAGATGAATGAATGCAACACTTGAGAATTTAAATTATAAATCTCGTCTGGTTAGAAGATTATTGTTATTACCCCGCGCAGTCAAAGTATAGATGTTGCATAGAGCAAAGGTCGACTCTTGAACATTAGGCGATAATGCCTCAGCTAATTCGTACCCTAAATGACCTTTCGCTCCGAATCCTTGAAGACTTGAAGGTGTAAATTATTATAATGGTTGTCTCCTAAAATAAGAAGGCAGATCGTTAAGACCCTGCAATGCAAATTGAGGATTATTGTTCATACAGACCATGATTATTATTTTCAAGATAGAACTTAACGATGGTTTTGAAAGTAAATAAATAGAGTTCATCTTCGTGAATTCACGTTATACTATTCCGTTATTAAAATTGTTTCTTTGTTTGCTTATCAAATTTTAAGCGATTCAATCATTTTAGGTTTTTTTAAAGTGACTTAAAGCGTATTGTACACAAAAAACAAAAAGAGGCAGCTCTTGTTATTAAATCATCGGCTGTCTCTTATCGGGCAGGAAGGGCAAAAGGGAACATCTAGGCGGGATATGGGCACAAGATAATATCTTCTCGGAAATTCCCAGTGTCTCTGTATATCGGAACATTCGCTGCAGAGTTCGTTTTCAATATGTTACGGAGTTTTGTTATATATTCCGATATATATTACTGACTTTTCGTGAGTTATTTATGTGAAGTTACGTTATATATCGAGTTATTGTGTATTACGTTTTGCTAACATTTCGACTCTGCATTCATAATTCGTTAGGCAAAATTCCAAAACGTTTCCACATTAAAAGTTTTAAGTGTAATTTATTTTGACAACATATCCCCCCTTTTCTCTCTTATGCTAAAGACCAGTTTGAATCTTGGCCTGGCATTCGCGCTTTTCCCAACCTTCCGGAGAATTTCAGTCATGAATGGTTGCATGGTCCGTGGAATGAAAGTGGAGGCATCATGAGAAAGAAATGATTTCGGGCGCTGTGACTCGTTGTTTCACGTAAAATTGGAGCATGCCCCCTGAATTGACCGGACTTAACCACGGAACAGACAATTTCGAAAGTCAGGCATATAGAATTTTCATCTAGACTTCGATAACTTCCATTTCAACTACGCAGGGGACGGTCAGAGTTGATCAGTCTAACTCGCGTTCGGAAGAAAAAGGCAGTTTACGACCGAATATTTCAAACACTCGCGAGACAGCAGGTGCGGTCGCACTGCGACAGACGCATAATGGAACAAGGTACCTGCGACAGCCTTGGTACCGTTTCCTCTAGGTGTTCAAAGATTAAGAAGGAAATTAACTAATGATATTTGTAAATTTTATTAATTTAGTAAGTTAGGCTGATTATAACAGTTATTATTTGATTATTATTGTTATTTTTATTGCCATTATTATTATTATTATTATTATTATTATTATTATTATTATTGTGATAATTACTATTAAATGCGTCACTTTACTAAATATTTAATTATATTCAAAGTAGTATTGTATTGAAGTGTGGTGACATTGTGAAGTGTAGTGCAATATAGAAGTAGAAAGAGAAGTGAATTGCTAATGTTGTGAAGTGAACTTAACTGAAGTGAAGCGCAGTGCAGTGTAATTAAAAAGTCGTGTAGTCATGCATTTAATAGTTTAAAATAACTGTGCAGGTCAGCCATAAAATGTAGAGTTAATGATATTATTATTATTTCTCTTATTGTTAACATATTTATTATATTATTATTACTATTATTATTACTATTATTATTATTGTTGTTGTTGTTGTTGTTGTTGTTGTTATTATGTCTTCAAATAATAGAAAGTCACATTGTGTTAATATTCCTAATTATGATACGTAAATTGTAGTGTTCTGCCACCAGGTTGTATAAACCTATCAGCAGAAGTAATAAATATCTATCTATACTTGGGAATACGACTGGCCTTTCAGGTAGGTAGAAGGGACAAATCAACTGGAATTATTCTTCCGACCTGATCCTATCAACATGGGTACGACGAAATTGTTTTGTTTGTGTACACCCTATGGAAGACCTATCCAATTCCACGAAATTATTTCAAGAAATTGCAGAAGAAATCAATAATAGATTGCTGATGAGTTTTGCCAAACATGAACCTTATCTCAATAGTAAAATAGGAATAAGAAGTTTCTTTTACAAAGATATATAAGTCAAAACAAACATCTCGTATTAAATGTACCTCTCACCGAGAAATTGAAATGTTTACGATGTCATTAAATGCCGTGTACAACGTACTGATTGGAAGGCAAACTATATGTCTTTTGCAGTCGAATGCAGTGTGACTCCTATCGTACGGCAAAATCAGTCCGCCGTACGCGCACGAAGTTTTCTTCTCTGAATGTACCTTTACAGTTTTTGGAAAATTCACCACTGTCGGCATCCCTGTGTAGATCGCCCTCTTCAGTACGATGCATTATTGCTCATTTTTAAAATAAAAATAAACCTGCAATATTTTTGTCCTTATGCCAATATAGTATAGCAAATAACTGACGTTGAAATGTTTAAACTGAGGCGTTAACCTTCTTACACGAAAGGAAAATATAAATACCTTTCCTTGCATTATGAGGACAAATCTCATCTTTAGCTAAAACGTATTTGTTTCGGTTGTTATTAACGGCCGACGGACGTTAAGAGTGGGTTCCCCCCGATCTATTTTGTTACGTTAAGTCGCTGTAACAGAACAGTAATACGAAAAAATATTTAACGATGGTTGGGGACTCACCTTGGAACATGGAGCGGCAGAAGCGGTGATAGTAGTCGAGCGCCATGGAGCACTCGGCGTCCGCCTTGCAGATCCACTGCGCCAGGCGGCAGCTCACGATGGTGGTGTTGAGCATGGCCTGCTCCACGTGCGGCCGGCACACTTCCACGCGCTTCTTCGTCTCCTCGCAGTAGTCATCGCCGCACTTGCACTGCAACACACCCCGCGCCTTCAACTCCACCGCTCCGAGCTGCCTCCCGCGCAGACGTACGCCACTTATATTGGCAATGATTATAAAATCAAAACGAGTTAAAATGGATGCTCGATTTATAGAATTTGAAACCTGAAAGGATGTCGATTCTCTGGAATTTCCAAGATCAATACCTGGTTTATCATCATTGAAACACTTCCACTTAGGCGGAATCACACCCAATACTATTACTATTAAATGAAATATCCCGAATGCAAAAGTTCGGCCACCTTAGTTTAATTTAAAAACATTCCACTAAGAATTAAAAAATTCACTTAGTTGTAAATTTTCTTTTAACGTTTACCAGATCACTCATGATACCTCATGAGTGAGGAAGAAATAATTTATTGTAATGGTTTGTTAAGTCGTAACAGGACTTGTAAAGCACTTCAGTGCTGACCTTGGAATTAATTAATAAATAAATAATCTTGATATAAAGACTGGGCTTATTAATACATGACTCATAAATTAAGGGAATATTCTTTACGGAGGAAATTTGTTGAAAAGAAGGAAGCAATTTCAGCAGGAACCTGCAGAATGCAGCTCTGCTTTACAGTAATCATCATAAGGGATATACTCAGACATAATACTCTTTGTGCCTTTTCTATCTTGAACGATACTAAGATGCTGTTTGCATAATCCATGATATAATTCGGGGCTCCATAGGTTCAAGACTTTGTCCTTGTTTTATATATTATTTTAGTACAAGTTTATCATCAAATTCGATTTTATAAATGAAACCGTTGGTATGAGATAATGATTTATAGTAAGTAGGTGTGGTTTCGTCACACAGAAAGTCATTCGAAGAATGTCACTTTGGTTATTATGAATTTGACCTACAATATAATTCTTCCCCTTTTCTTACATGAACTCCTGGAATATATTTCCATTCCCCTATTTTCATGGGAAAAAATTATTTGGAAGAAATCACCAACATTATCATCGTTCCTCCGGTATTTTCGCGCGAATCAGTAAAGAAAACATATATCCGAGGGCCTCTCAGTGAGGCAAAAACATGATCTCTTCAATACAGAGGTTTGTGGTTTCTGATACAGCTCTGCTCTGCAAACAGTCGGATGACCAAACCATCCTACACAATATAATATAATACCAACCCATCCTACATAATAATGTATAATACAAACTGGCCATGAAGTGGAATGCATGGGATGTCTCAGTGATACTGTCGGTTAAAGTAAATTCAAAGTAACAATTGATGATTATATATAGCTGAATAAAAAAATACAGCAACATGCCACCAATTAAAATTGTATGATAATAAGGAATTTAATTAAGTTTAAACCAAATTCTCAGTTTCAAACGCGTATTATTAAATTTCAACTAGCAGATAATGTGCTGCTGCATTTTCCGGTGTCAGCAGCATTCAGAAACTTGCACGTACTCTCCCTCTCCATGTGGAAAAGTCAGTTTACCCCAGATGCAGCATGGCCAAGTGCAACGGACACGAAGATTCGTCCTGGAGTGCGACGTGGGACTAGTCGCCAAATTGGAAGCACATGTGGAACACCGGAAGTCACGACGTGCCTAACCGCCCCCCTCCCCTCCCCTACGGCTGGAAAGAGTGGCATTGGCGGCGCGGGCGTGTGATAAATGAAATCCTGGCGCCAAACACCGAAATGAAAATGCGACGGAGCTGTGTTTACGACTTAGAGAAGTCAAATAGCTGTCCTCCCACGGTGGTGGCGACTGCCTAACGTAAGCGGGGGTCGCCTGATTCTGGGCACGAACGAAAAGAAAAGAAAGGGATATAAACTGGAAACTCATTTTTTATTAATTCTTCTAATGTTTGAGGCATTTTTCATGTTCGACACATTTGCTTCATTTGAAAGTATTTTTATCTTCCTGTGCAAAAGAAGTAGAACTGATTTTCACAACGCTACTGTATTTCTTCTCGCTCTCACACGTTTGAAATAAACTTAGTGTTTTTATGATTTCAGAATCAAACGATCTATGCATTGAGTATGGGAATGAGTATTGGAGTGTGGGAATGTAGTACGTATGTACAAAGTTATATGAAAATCAATATAGTCACAAAATCAAGTGTGTCAATGGATTTAATATCAAATCGTTAAATATTTGATGATTTGGTTAATATAGTAATGATGTTACAATGTTTACTCAAAGTTTTTTTTCTTTTATGTAATGAAAAGAGTGTTATGAAAGAATTATCAAAGTTCTTGTTATTCAATGAAAGGTAGTATAAAGGTATCTGCATGAATACACAAATGAACGTGATGTAGATAAATATCTTTCATTGCAGTATTTTTTTAATAGCACAAGAAACCTGAATACAATATCACATTTCCATCGCATTTTGGTTGACATTCAAGCTTGTAGGGTTCCTTTGCTCGTTGCCTCAGAGGTGGTCTATGCCACCATTCTCTGAAGAATGGAGTCGGTTTCGATGGAAATATAACTGTTTTTATGACTCCATCTAGCCAGTTATGTCAACATTTACGATTTTTTCTTGAATATATCACTAAATCTCTTTCTGGTTCTTGTCAACACCACGTTTCAAACATCTTTTTCATCGATCATGCTTCTCATACATTCCCGATTTTGATCATCAGTTTTGTAAGCATATCTGGCGAAGAAAATATTTTAAAATAACTTTTTTCGATTATAATAAAAAGCTAATTAAGTGTATATAATATGCAAAAAGATGTGGAATTAATTTTTTTGTTATTTTTACAAAAATACATAACTAAAACTTAGGGTTCGATTTTAATTTATTGAAATTATTTTGCAATTTCTCTTTAATATAATTTTCTATTTTATTGCAGTATGATAGTGGCTTATTTTAATTGAAATAATACAAGCAGCATAATGTTTACGTTTCCATACATTCTGGCAAAATGAACTCGCCCTAATTGCAGGCCGTACCTTAACGTCGTCTTGACGATACTACCACACGAAACACGTTCTCGACTCCCCAGGAGAGTCACATTACAAGAATGAAGTTGGAAGACGCGCATGCAACTTGGCGCAAGTCATACTGCCTACCTTCCTCTTAACTTCAGGCCTCCGTTTCTAAGTTCAAATTTTCTGCAGACTCCTTCAATGCATTGGTGTAATGATAGGAAAACGAGCTTTATGCCGTACAGAAAAATTCAGAATATATTTAGTACAAGAAACGAAAGAGGAAGGTACGCGTGAATAACTTGTAAACTCTGACACCTCGTAATACAATGTGACTTTTGAATAAGAAAATGAGAAATAATTATGAAACTCCTCTTCGAAACGAAAACTTTTCGGATTTCTAAGAGCTACGAGTATCCCTGGGCATTCAAGGCTTGTACCTACTGTGCACTGTGATATTTTATATAAAACTGTTTTATAAAACGTAAATTATATAAAATCTTGCTTTCAAGCGGTAAAATTCGGAATTTGAGAAAAAATGACATAGAATATGTCATATTAATCTAGATGGACTAAACGAGCATCGAAATGACGATATTAGTTGGCTGTGGACTTCCACATGAGTATCAGAAGTTCCGTTACTTGCATATTGTCAACGACCCCTCGTATTGTAATCGTAACGCAGGACGAGCAGCCAAAACAGTAATGTTTGTACACAGTAATGTATCCCCTACAGGAGGCGGACTCAACACTTGTACTAAAAGTCTGACCGTGTACAACGTCCTTGTTTTATGAAAGGTTTTAACTTCCATAAAACTAGTTTTATTATAAATATGATCCTGCTCAACAATGTCACTGGGAAGCGGTGTATTATAAAATTACACAAAAAATTAAAAAAAATTTTTGGGCCTTTTTTGGTAACTTTATCTCTATCGAGATAAAATGAGTGTACTTCTCGCACTCATCTGGAAGCGTGCTTCCCTTGACCACTCACATCCAACACTTTTCGTCATTTCGATTCTTGTTTAGTCTATTCTCTTTCAAGAACACTAACCTAACCTATACATCCGGTTGCAAACATGGCGCAGTTTGTTGTCGTTTGAGCTTCCCGGTTCCCTTCCCTAGTTGTACTTTATTCGTCATTAATGAATGCTGATTGATTGTTGTAGTAAAATTTTATTGTAGTATTTGATAGTTGCTTATTTGCATTGAAATAATACACGCAGCATAATGTTTACGTTTACGTACATTATGGTAAAATGAATTTGACCTAATTTCAGGTCGTACCTTAACGTCGTCGTCTTGACGTTAAGGTACGACTAGACGAAACACCAACAAAATAGGACATATACTATTTTAATTTTTTTATAAAACTCTTAATTTACCCCGTGAAAGTTAAATTTTATAAAAGTTACGTCCGAATGTAAATATGGCGCAATTTGTTGTCCAGTGAACTTCGCGATTCTCTGACAAGTAGCGTTGCTCTCGACGGTTTTCGCAAGTGCTGATTGGGTTTTGCGTAAAATTATTAGTTGAAAATAGGATACGTTCTATTTTTAAAATATTGTATAAAACTTTGAATTTTACTGTTTGAAAGCTAGAATTTATAAAATTTACGTTTTTGTAACGTTTTATAAAACAATTTTAGCGAAAATATCCTGTGATCCATACTGTCCTGTGATCCATATGTGTTTCGCATGACATAACACTCGATGGTTTTACTACGTCCGTGGAGCACATGTAGGTCACAGACGTTTACGATTTCTACTGCAAATATTTCCATTGAACTCCCCGTAACTGAACAGATATTGGCGTGGACTAGCTAGGACGGTCATAGAATTTAGAAATGCACCAAGACGTGCGGAAAAATATTTTGATTTTTGAGAATATTACAGTACAATTTTCTTTGAGTCAGGAAGGTTTGGACGTGGGGAGATATTTTGTTCTCATGGAGGCAGGGGACGCGTTAAATTTAAAAAAAAAAGTCCGGGGCGCTGGAAGGAAACCGAGAGTGAACCGAGCGCGAAGGAGCTCGAGTCGCCCGGCCCCCTCCGAAGGCCGCGCCGGTGGAGATGGGGAGGGGGAGGGGGTGCGAGAGCCTACTCACCGTCATGAGGTCCTTGCCCTCGTCGGTGGAGGTGAGCGCGATGAGCGCGTGCTGGCAGTGCTCGGGGCAGGCGGCGTTGGGGCCGTCGCCGGCGGCCACGCCCCCGGGCCCGCCCGCGCCCCCTGGCGACGGCGGCGGCCGCTGCAGCGCCGTCGAGCAGCTCACCATGTAGTTCTGCAGCGCGCGGCCGCAGCCCGTGCGGAAGGCGCACTTGAGGCGCGCGTGCTCGCACGAAAACGCGGGGGAGGAGGAGGAGGAAGTGGAGGAGGCGGAGGCAGCCGCGGCCGTCGCCGCGACCACGGCCAAGGCGGGCGCCGGCCCCAGGCTCAGCGCCAGCCCCCGCCCACCGCCGCCGCCGCCGCCGGCCCACGCCCACGCCCACGACGGCCCCGGGAGCAGCGAGCACAGCAGCGCCGCCACCGCCGCCGCCCACGGGAACATCCCCCGCTCGCTACCTGCGCACACCACAAACACACCGTCACCACATAGCACCACATACGACTGCATATTTAGTACTTTTATCGGTCTACCTAAGTATGTAGGCAGATAAAGCTAGTACCGTAAACAGAATAACATAAGAAATAAAAGAAGTCATCTTCGTCAACATACATATGATATGTTGACGAAGATGACTTCTTTTATTTCTTCTTATAAGTACGTCAACAACATCCAATCAGAATTCCCACAAGAATAACATAAAATTAGGGAGGGGAGAGAGAGGGGGAAGCAATAGTTAGACGAAGGGCTGTGTAGAAATGGCCGTCTTCCACGTGAACATCCACCACTTGCGGGACTCCACAAGCACACCGTCACTCCAACATCATCACGAAACAGGGAGAAAGTAGGGGGCTGGGCCACATGTCAACTTATTATGGATTTATTTACAGTGAAAAAGTGAATTTAAATGAATATGAATGAGCATGTAGATATATAAAGCTAGTAGACAGCATTAATACAGTGAACAGGAAGAAGACAAAATTTTAGGGAGGGGGGAGTGATACGAGGAGTGGGAGTCAATGTGCAGATGCGTAGATATAGCCGCCTCCCACGAGAACTTCCCCTGATACCTGCGCAGACCACAAGCACACTGCCACTCGAGGAGCACGCCACGGGGAGAAAATAGGCCGCTGGGCTATATTAACGCGTAGTGTAAAAGTATTAAATGAATAAGTGGATTCACAGAAGAAAAAAAGTAGTTCAATATTAAGTGAAAGTAAAAGAAATTCAATTTTAGTGACGAGAAAGGGGAAATGAGGAAGAAAACAGATGACGGAATGCGTAGATGACCGAAAATCTTTGGGGAATGGCTGTTATTGCAGAGAGTAAAATACGTGCAAACCACTCACAATACTTCAGAGTTCATAGTCTAAATGAAATTATTCGCCGAATGAGCTGAGCTCACTTTTTCAAACTTTTATCTATTGACGTTGCTTCGAACTGAATCGACAATTAATGTGATCCAATTAATGGATCCCAATCTCTATAGGCGTTTCCAATTTTGTAAATGTAACGTTAGGGAATAGTGTATGATTATGTTCTTAATAATTCCAAATTAGGAACCGTGTCAATTTCTAAGAGAAGGGCAACGAGTACTTATTTTATTTTAATGCTTCGAAATGTCTTCTCTTTTTCTGTGAAGAAGAAAGAGATCTTCTAAGAAAGGTATTTACTTTGTTTTACAAGTGGTCGTTTGACGGCTTCGTATTCTGGCAAATGTAATATCCAGCCTTTTATGATCCGAGAGCTTCCGAGAAACATCTGTATTGAAAATTTTGCAAAAACGACCCCAATAGTTTTTGAACAAAGAGAGAAAGGCAACGTAAATTTATATCTCATAGGCATCAGTTACGTGATCAATTGGTCTACCGTAAATTACTCAACGTTTTCTATAATTAGTAATCATTTTTAAGTAGATTCGTTTTGTTCGAGTGACTACATTGAAATTTTGATTGCTTTTAAACATTACGCAGAACTAGGGAGAAACAAAAAGTGAGCAACAATCTCTTTTCAATTGCTTGAAACAACCTACAACTATATTAAGACGTAAGGGAAAAAAATATACTGATGGATGTTTAGACAGCAATTCCTTTTCGCAAGCCATATCAGAGACGAACTGAAAGCGTGGCGTCTTCCGATCAAGGATAGATTCAAAAAGTGTGTAATGGGAACCATTTTTTTAAATTAAGAGAAAAGGTAAAATTAATTTATAGCAATTACGTTCGATTTGGTCTACATTGAATCATAGTTTGACATACAACGTAACGTTTTTTCTATTAATATTTCTAAAAGTATTTTTGAAAGAGGGATATAATGAATTGAAACACAATGTCAACATCTAAAATTTTAAGTTCAGGGGCATATTAAAAATTTTAAAAAATGTTTAATTGTGGACATTTGCAAAGGGTTGTACTTAAAAGCCCTACACTCCCACAGAGTCCCATTAATATCACGAGAATTCGCAAACATGACCAAACTATGAGATCCCGAAATTGTATTGAAATATTTAACATATCCAGGCGAAATAACTTCGAAAATAAATCATAATAATAAACTTCTTCATTTTCCATGTTAAAATATTTGATATACTTCACAATTACTATAAAATATTTAAAAATACCTAGAAGCTTTTATGCAGCTCAGTTGCAATGCAATTTTTTAGTTTCGCTTAAGCATTAATCCACCCTGCTTCCAGAGCCGAATTATTACCTAAAGAGGCTCTCAGCGTGATCATATCTAGAGGCTCTAAGGATATTAAAAGAATTTCACTACGTTTCACAACGTGTTAGAACAAGTGATTTACAGTATATAGGAACAAGATTTATTCATTTTTTCCGACAAACACAACGCTTTTCTATCGTAAAATTGTCGAATTCTGCCGGACGATTACACTACTTTCTACTACTTACGTAGTAAGACGAGAAAGTGAAAAGGTCAGGTCCAGCCCCTACTACTCTCTACTTACAATACGGACGATTACACACTTTCTCTCCTACTTACGTAGTAAGACGAGAAAGTGAAAAGGTCGGTCCCCCCTACGCGATTCACGACTTTCTCTCAACTACTTACGTAGTAAGACGAGAAAGTGAAAAGCGTCCCCCCGGACGCTACTACTCTCTACTTACAATACGGGACGATTGCTCTACTTTCTCGCTACTACGTACGTAGTAAGGCGAGGAAGTGAAACGCGTCCCGCCCGGCGCGACGCGCGCTGTGCCCGGGCGAGGCTCCAAGGCCGGGCGGAAGGCCGCCGCACGCGGGCGAGGAGCCGGCCCGCCGCCCCCGCCCCCGCCGGCGTCGCCGGAGTGGGGGAGGGAATTCCTACCCGCGCACGATCACGACGTCGTAAACTTCGTTTACGGCCTTTGTACTCACTCCCCTGCGAAGACTGTTATGCCTCGGCCGCACCAGCACGCCCGTAATTGCCCGCTGATTCAACACGTGGTGCGCTGCAGTGCCTGGCAAGGCGCGTTGTCTGCTATGGGTCGCGTTGCGAAACGATGTTTGGAATCGATACCAATAACACAACGATGTATCAATACCAAATTTTGATGTAACTTATATTACTCTCAGGTAACAATACCTTCAATATCTATTGGTATTGAAATAGTACTTTGAACACACGAAATATGTAGTTAAGAGCGAGCCGCACGTGGTGTGACATGACGCAGTGATTGTGTATTCTATCCATGACTCTACGCACTACTGTAGAGAAAAGTGAGAGTACACTTCTGTCTTTAGGAGCTATAAACATGGCGTATGGGAAGTTGAATCGGATGGTTAGGAATGAATGCAACTCAAGACTTTATAAAAGCTGTATACAGTAGTTTAAATAGCATGAGAAATGAAGTCGGGATAATGTAGATAAGCCAGTTTCGATACTAGCACATATAACATTGAAAACAAAAGTGTGGGAACTTCAAGTATCGGAAGTATCTCAAGGTCTCGTACTACTATGGACGCAGTCCTTTTAGCTCTGCTACCTTTCTCGAAGGAGAGGAGCTGGCTTCAGGAAGCGATAAGCGAGAGCTGAAAGCACTTTGATTCTGCTGTCGTTATTTGTTCATGAATGTAACCGAACACTTCTACTACAGTTTTGCGTTTATTTTCTTCTCAATTAGACACATGATGCATTAAGTAAGGATATGAATTGATTAAAAATATTTGCGTTAAATATGTGTGTCAGTACTGAGAAGAGAATACTTAAGAATTAATGTGGCGGAGGACAGCATTATTAATTATACGTCGCCAACTAATTGGTTTAATCCAGATAAGAAAAATAACTCATGGATGAATAACTTTTGCTAATATGTTTCACATCATAACTGTTAATCTGTGTACTTACTATTTTAATTGAGGTATATTAGACCAAGCACGCTATTGTAGTTGTAATTGTGAATCCCAATAAATGAAAGCGGCCGCCTCCACGGAAATGGAGGCCGCCTCCACAGATGTGACTTTGAACTGACACAATTTATTTCATCCCTACTTCTGTTAGTGTTTAAGTGTAAATTTATTTCCTATTATACATATTCCATATGAAAACAGTAAACTGAACGGATATTATGGAAAAAGTACTTGCCCTTGCGTTTCACACTAGTGTCACAATTTGATATCCTCACTTTATGCGAGATTCGAATCCGTAACTTGTTCAATGCAGGATCCAAGATAGGAGGAGCATGGGGGTCATGAATACACCCTTTGTACTTTTAGCTAACAATTTTTCAAAATCTAAAAACTATTTATGTCTGGGAACTCTGACCTGAAATTGTCCTCCTTGAAATTCTTTCTCAATCTGTTCCTGACCTGAGTCAACTCACGCACAGTGGCTGCCACCACGTCCATGTGAACAACGTCAATCGGCCCCGACAAATGTAAGAATAGAATTTGTTATCGATGCATCCTTTTGTGGCAAACCATAGAAAATAATTGCTGTTCAGGCTGTTATTTCGAAAAGATCAATCCAAAGAACTTGCAAATACTGCTCTGGTTTTCTTTCCCCGTCCGTAAACAGGGTTTGACGTACGAGCGCGCGCGCGTATGTCGGTCGTCGCTGTCGTCGTCGCGCGTCTGGCTCCGCGCCCAAGCACTTCGGCGACAGACACATTCCCCACCCGCGGTGTTTATGATCTCACTGACGTCGTGGGCGCGACGCGCTACACGACCGCCCCGAAGCGCCCCTGCGTTATTTCGGTCGGCGGGGAGATCGGGCCTGCCTGACGAGCTGCATTCAGGGCATCGTGGACCCAAAAATACTAGAGGCTCTTTCTGTCCTTTCTCCTTCCCTACACACCCTTTCCCTAAAACAGGGTTCAGTAGTTTCCACTATTCCAGGCGAATGTCGGAGTAATTCTTTAACAACGGGCCACGGACCGCGCGCGATCGTTCCTTCCGGGTCACTTCCTCTCCACTTATGCGCTCCCCTCCCATCACCCTTCTCTCATTCTGGTCCCTTCCTCTCCCCTTACGAACTTGCGTGCACTGGACTACCACACTTCTCGGATATTCAGTGGGAGCTTAGAGGTTGTCCTGGTTTGAGTGATAACTGACGGGGGAATCACCATGCAATATTCGAAAAATCAGAGTTTTCAACGAAAATGAGACCTGCACCATTGTCTTAAACTTTTTTTTTTTTTTTACATTTTGAAAATGACCCAAGGACTTTATGTAAAGCATCCCCAAAATTAAAACTTCAATTTCAAGGGGTTGCAACATCAGCTAGATCGATTAGACAATATCAGTTTTGGAGAAAATCAGCACAACGATTTAGCCGTGAGTTTGTTCACAGACGGACGGATGGGCAATTGGCCGTAATTCGATTTTTCGGTATCAAGGACTCATAAAACATTGATATTGGCTACACCACGTGCTAGAGGATTTTTTTCTAAATTTATCAACTGAATTTATCCACTTTTTCAGTATCTGGGATCTGTAATAAGGGTTTTTCAGCCAAAAAATTCGCCGTTTCTCGTATTGAATTTCTTAACTTTCTCTCTACTGTGTAAGCAGTAGCGAGAAAATAAAAGGAGAAAGGCTTTTTTGACTCGTAACATTACTCCCTTCACTTCCTACATTATCTGGCAATTAGTAACATGAAAATGAGTTAGATGTTTAATATTACCTGCATGAGCGGTTAAGAAAACAGTATGAGACGAGTGTATTGTTTTGGACGGACAGTGGTGGCGCTCTACTAGCAACCTATGAAGACCGCTCCACAATAGCCTGCGAACGGCAATGGTAAAGCAGAACGAGAACGTGAAGTTGAAAGGCAGACATCTCAGGCAGGCGTTCACAACACGGCGGGAACGCGAAGCTTGATGGGAAAGGGAAGGAAAGGATGGTCTTCGTCCGGGAACGGAAAACCTCTCAACCAATGAAAGGGCAGGAAATGGCGGTGAAGTTTTCCACTTAATCGAGTGCGTGGCACTGGACCTGAGTGGAGTTGAGACTGTAGTGCGATATTGAGGTTAGACGGAGGATTTGCGAGGTTAGGATATGAGGCGGGTTTTGTTAGTCATGTTGAGTTGTTTTAGTTCATTCAACAATAATTATAGTATGTTTTCCTATTCACATTAACACTTAGAATTAAAATGTCCCACAAAAAAATGTTTGTTTCGTTAAAGTACACTGGAGTTGTTTCTTTATTGATAAAATATTAATTAGTTATATTTTCCGTAATTTCCTAGTAGTTTTTACATTCTTAATTGTAATTTTGTTTTCTTTGAATTAATATTTTTTCGTAAAAGTATTCATTATTCATAGCAGCACATCAAACACAACAGACAGATGACTAGGCAAAGAGTGAACAGAGTAGCAGAGTAGTAGAAGTGCTTTGGTTTCGGCAACTGTTTCTTTAAGTTCTCTTTTAAGCCGCTACAGGTTCATAGGGCTATTTCTCTTCCCATTGGCGTTTATTGTGAAGCGCACATATCATTCCCGTCCTCGCCTTCGCATTGGCGATCCCTTTCACGGGCTGTTGTGGAGCGGCCGTAAGTCTTGCGGATTTAGTGTCGTCGTCTTGTGAGTGGCCCCGGTGCAAATCGGGGCCCTTGGTGGTTGTTCCGGGGCCTCTGTTTTGGGCTAGCCGAGGGTAGACGGTTGGGTACGCGCGCTCAGAACATCGAGGAGAAACCCTGAGAGCAAGCGAGTGAAGAATCACTGCTTTCTTTCTTCCCAAATTTCGGTTGTTAGGCACGACGGCTGCTTCAAATGCTATTCGCGTGTTTCGTCTGAAGGAAAATACTTCCCCGTTCTAGTAAAAGCATAGTGACAAGCAAATTGCACAGCCTTTGTCGTTGTTTAATGAGAATGGTTGTTATCCCAACAATTCTAAACTTTGCCGCGTTCGGGTGGTGGAAATAAGTTATATATAAGTTATGTATTCAATTATACTTGAAATAAATTATGAGTCTCTAATTTTGCTATAAATATAAAAATAGATAAAAATATTACGTATTCAAAAATTAATTTTAACTTATTATATTGTAGAACATTAAATAATCAAAGAAAGTTTCCATTATTTAAGCCTTCAGGGGTTTTCCTTTTAGAATCATGTTATGAAGATATTGAGAAAAAATATATACGTGTACATTAATTAAATGTAAATTATGTTTGATCGTTTCATAGAATGGTTCAATTGCCTCTCATCGTAAGGTGCTTGCATAAGTAATAAACAAGCGGTTTCTGCTGAAAGTAACCTACAACATGCAACCAAACTACAATGACGGTCTACCTACTGTAAAATTTTCCGGCATAAAATTGCCTAAATTACTTTGACTAGCGATCAAAAGTCGTACAACCGACATCTAGTGAGTCGTAAATCTTCGAAACCAAACATTACGGAAACAACGGGGAGGTATGCAACCCCCCGATCTCCAGGCGTCACACCGAGCCGGGGCAATGAACTGCATCGGCAATTGAGGCTTGTACTCGGGGCCCGATGAAGTCAATGAGGCGCAACACAGCGGCGAAAAGGCCTACGGCTATGGGCGCACAGAGCTGGTGGCGAACTATGAGGACTCGTCTGTAGATGCAACTGAACGCGACATGTCAAACAAAAGTAGTGACGTTTCGAAGGTAATGCGAACTTCAGTGTCATTCAATGACTTGTAGTTTTGAAACTAGTATAAGAATAATGAAGGGAAATATTTAGTGCAACGCGCATCATCTTTGCAATGTTGCATCACTCTGCAGCACCATTGAACAGTAGGTACTAGGGTTCGAGACCCGACGTTGGCGGATTTTCGACACTATCTGCATAGCTGGGTCGGATTCACCCAGTGCAGGAGAATTCTGCGACTGCGTTTTCAAATAGTTTTCCAGCGAGATACACCGCCACCTCCCGTGATAACAGGAACTACACTTACGGGACTAATGAACTTTGCAATAAACGCATTCCGTAACAATAAAAATTCACTAAATCAAATCAAAAAATACTAACTAAAAATGTAGTTTGTGACTATCGCTGACTGGTACATTTGTATAAAAAAATTAACTATGAACCCCCAAATTTTGACATGGTAATTATATCTCGTCTATAAATAGTTATGTGTACGAGTGTTAGTTTAGCGGTGAGTTAACGTTAACATTTAAAATGAAATAATCATAGAAGTTGTCATTACCAACAATGTAATTTAATAAAATATTTTTTCAGGATTAATTGTACACTTTTTCCGTACTAGAAAATCAATAAAATCAAATACAGCGCAGAACATTATACAAGATGATGAAGGGTAAGCCATCGAAAGCTGCTCTTTTAATAAATAACATTGTCGACAACGACAACACCTATAATTATTTCATTTACGCGTACGAGTCCATATTTTGCTCTTCTTCCGGAGCATACTGTACCACAAGAGTTGTAATTACCAACAATGTTATTTAATAAAATAATTTTGCCGGATAAATTTTACATTTTTCCAGGACTAGAAACTCAATGAATTCAAATACTGTGCACAAAATTATACAACATGATGAAGGGTAAGCCATCTTTTAATAAATACAATTGTTGGCAACGACAACACCTACACCCACACCCATTTACGTGTACGAGTCCATATTTCGCTCTTCTTCCGGAGCATACTGTACCACAAAAGTTGTAATTACCCACAATGTTAATAAAATAATTTTGCCGGATAAATTTTACATTTTTCCAGTACTAGAAACTCAATGAATTCAAATACAGCGCACAAAATTATACCAGACACGATGAAGGGTAAGTCATCGAAAGATGGTCATTATAATAATTAATGTTAATATTAATGTTAATAATAAATAATATTGTTGGCAACGACAACACCTCGAATTGTTTCGTGTACGTGTACGAGTCCATATTTCGCTCTTCTTCCGGGGCATACTGTACCAGAGGCGCGCCTAGAACCGGGAAGCGGCGTCGTCGGCATCGCAGGCGGCAGCTGTCGTCTTCCCTGCGGCGCGGCGCGACGTGAATTGCGTGGCGGTCCACTGGCGGGCGCAATGAGTCTGTGGAGGAGGCGGTTCGCGAAGGTTGCGCGGAACAGCGACGCCGGCGCCGGCACGTAGCCTCCGGGGCGCTTGCATCACGCTCCCGCTCAACTCCCAGATAAGGCCAAAACGGCCCTCCCCCGCACCCGCGCCTTGGTACGCCGCCGGCGCCAATCGCAAACGCACGTTTCGCCGCTCGGAGGGGAGCGCGACAGTTGCGACACTTTTATGGTGTTCGTGATTTTCGTTTTCAATATTTCCAAAATAGATGTAGTTGAATCGATGGTATTGTCAAACTGTCGTGAAAACTGGCGTGGAAAAACAGCAACAAACACCGACAGTAATATTCAATAAAAAAGTACGTATTTTCACTTATTTGAGTTAGTAATAAAATACATGTGATTTTCGTAACAATTAATTTACTAGAAATATTTGTACCTTGAGATGAGATTAACAGTACTTGACCGGGAGCGGTAGCTCAGTACATCAACTGATGATACTGCAGAGCCTCTGACCGGGAGGTCCTCAGTTTGAGTCCTGACGGCGATAGGATTTTCGACACTAGTTTTTCAGCTTTGTCGAATTCAGTTGCTGTCTGGAGGATGAATTCCAGCGGCCGGCTGCTCTGATCGGTAGTTTTCCGTGGTTTCTCCGATCAACACCAGGCGAATGCCGGAGCAGTACCCTAACAAACGGGCCGCGGACCGAGCGCGATCTGTCCTTCCTCTTCCTTGTCCTATCCTCTCCCCTTACATACACGCTTACACTAACATGCACTACACTACCACATATTCGGGGAGACCGGTCGGGAGCTTAGAGCTTTTCCCGGCTGGGGCGGTGCCCCGCTGGTGGGAGAGTCCTGGTTAGGGGGAAACTCCACTAGCCGACGGTAGGTCGGTGCCGGATCTCGCCATTCAGCGGGGGAAGATCACCGCCTCTCCGGAGAAAAGAACATGCACTACATTAACGGGAATAATGACCAAAGCAGTTGACGCGCCCGGAAACACGAAAAAATCAATCAATCAACAGTACTTGAAATCGTGTTGGATACCAGTCGATATCGGAAATATCAATACTTGAGTTTTGATAATATCGATTTTCTGATGCGCGTCTTGCAATGCATTGAAGGGATTCAATGCAAGGGTATTGAAATCGTGTTGGTTCAAGAATAGCAACGTCCAAAAGCGTTGTATCTCGGGGCGTGTGCCCTAAAAAGCGCAAACGAAAACAACACGGAAGCATCTCTGCCTTATCGTCGCTCATAATTAATAGCTATTTGCAGATCATTTGTCTCAGCTATTTTAGATAAAAATTGTTTTCGCGCCTCTAATTTGTTTCTTGCCGTCGCGATGCGTCGTTTGATTCGCGGAACTTAAGATGAACAGACATATTTTTTTCTCTTCATTAATTTTGAGGAAAACAATATTCGTTCTTACATAACATTTCTAACATATATTACTTCGAAATGCATTTTAAATATTATTCCTTTTGTACAATATTTCAATGGGACCATGTATACTACATATCCAAAACCTTTAAAAACAAAGGATTTTCTTCCTGTAGGAAGCTCTCTCGTATTCAATAGCTGGGGGTCGGTGAGAGAACATACAGTGTTACTGGTTATGTGATATTAGTGCACTGTTCCTGACAATGAACAGAATTGTAACGAAATATTCTGGTGTTTGATATCAGTCGGTTGAGAGCGTAGCAATTTTCCAAGATCATTAGACATAGAAATAGTATTCTAAAAATGTATATAAATGTAAAATGTTTTATTGAAAACATCATCCAAAATATCTGTCAAAATATTTTTATAGAAGTTTAATTTAGATGGTTTTTCATCACTCCATCTTCTATCTTTATGACAAAATTTGATAAAAAAAATTTGGTCTACGAATTTCAAAAGAGCTACAAGTACATTGATGTTAGGGATAAATCTGCTCTCTTGACTTCAGACAGGCCTCGTGCTCTTTATCTCCAGTTCAACATGCTTATTATGTTAAAACTTGTAGTTCTCATTTGTTATCTGCAAGCATTTAGTAAGGAATTTGTATGCTGTTAATTAGCAATTTCATTAATCAACTGTGTTCATTGGACGATAACGGAGTTCACAAAAGACGATTTAATGAAACAAGAAATTTACCACAGACCATTTCAAATCTTTGCTACTCAATATTTTTAAAATATTAAAATTATAATTTGCCTAATTAAGCTTATATTTTTCCTTGAAATTTAAAAGAACTAACTGATAATCTTTACCATCCCTTTGCGTTTTGCGTGAAATAATAGCCGCCGTTGCGTTGCGAAAACATTCCGACATCAATTACAAACAATACATAAGCATTTATTGTAAAATATCAATCGGGAAATGCTTGATACGAATGTGATATCAGACGCACGTCAAAAGTAAAAATTACCTTGTCCAAAATCTGTGCCCATAAAAAATAAAATCGATAAATGTGGAACAAAACGAATAAACTCGTCGGAAAATTGAAACATCTTCAAAGAAGCTCCCTTGACAATTTCTGCAAAGCTCCCTCAGTACTTAAGCTTCACTTACTAAAAGTATGTTGATCATGATGAGAATAATGGTTGTTTATGTGAACATAGGATTACAAAGATGCGAAATAAGTCACACATTTCAGGACTTTTTTTGGCCGAGTTCGTGATGGTAGGATGTACCATTAACAGCTAAAAAAAACTGTCGTAAATAAAACATTCTTGTAGGGATGGCTAATGGAATGTTCTGAAATGATGCTCTGAAAGGGAAGTATAGGCGCACTGTGAGATGCCTCCTAACGATTCAGTGTCGGCAAATAATTTATATTATTGAAGTGCATAAAAATTATTTTGCTTTGTTTGACTAAGGAGCATCGTGATCTGGGGTGTCCGGGTGACGCCGCGTCGAAGGCTGAGGTGCCGACGTTTCGACAGACATGTCGCGGTCCTCTTCAGGGATGTACTGCGGAGGTACTACTTCAGGAGGACCGCGACATGTCAGTCGAAACGTCGGCACCTCAGCCTTCGACGCGGCGTCACCCGGACATCCCAGATCATGACTCTGGCCGCGGAAGCCTATGACATAAGGAGCATCATGTAATCCCAACAACTGCAGGCCTCATCACCTCGCCACGACCCCACTCGCACCACCCCGCCCCGCCGCGCCCTGCCCTAGCACTGCGGGCATCGTCTTATCTCTTCCCACCCCGTCCCGAGCACAGTCTAGAGCAGAGAAATTCAACATATACTGGCAGACCTGCCCGGCGGGCGACAGCGGACAGACACTCATGTAAAATTAGATAAAAGGAAAGAAATATCGCGTTTAGATTGTAGTTTTCTCTTCCTTTTCGAATAGCGGATGGTTACACGCCGACCTAGGAAAACCAGATGGCGTCCATGACAAGACAACACACCAAATAAATTTGTGATTTTTCAATTTCATTTTATAATTATTTCATTTCCTAGAAATCAGAAACGTTCTAAGAAGTTTCTATAACTCCACCAAACTCTTGACTTCGTGCTTCCTCGTGCACGATGAAAATCTTCTCCGGCATTACAAATTTTTGAATAACTTCTGGAATAGCCGATCAGGTGGTCAGATCGCCCAATCCTAAATTTGGGAGTAGAAACTGCATGGGTAAGGAATGATCGCCCGAGGTCGGCAGCATGTGGTTGACAGAAACCGGACCAGTATTTGCCGGCAAAAAAGGAGGAAATCACGGAAAAATCGATGAGAGCAGCCGCCTTCTAAATTTCTTATCCAGGAAGTGTTAGGTTTGGCGAAAACTCGCAAAGAAGTACTGGAACCTACGATCTAACGTACTTCGAAAGTTCAGGGAGGAAGTGGGTATTGATTCTGGGACAATCTAGAGTTGAAGCCGATAGTCCTGAGAGCGTAGCGCATGTTATATGTGGGAGTATTCTTCCCCTGCCGAAAAGTGTGATCCTGCGTCGAACATAACAACTTACGTGGTTTTCCACTCTCTAGGCATTACCCCCCCCCCCCAGCAGACCACCGCCCAGTCGAGACACCCATTAAGCACTCGAGGATAGGATAGTGTTTGTAAGTGTGAGTGAAACGGGAAGGGAGAGGAAGGATGAGGAAGGAAAAAGAGCGCGTGGTCCGTGGCCCGTTTTGTTAAGGCACTGCTCCGGCACTTGTCTTGTTGCTATCAGTAGCAGACTCGCAAGCGCGCTTACGAGAACCCAGCCGTCATCTTTTCAATTTGTCGGGTTCAATGCCGTCCGATTCGTCTTTCGCCCGTTTCGGGCGCCCAGGGATCGGCCGCTCGTGCGTCAGCCGCCGCGCCGTCGCGCCGCTTCGTCGCCGCCCCCGGCACGTGCGAGCGGGCGTCACGCGTCACGCGATCCGCGAGCGCAATCGCCGGCCGGCGCTACGTGCTGCGCGGGGCCCGGCGCATGGCGGCGCTGCCCCCGCCACGCACAGCCTTGCCCTGCACAGCAGGCCTCATTCCTTTTCTTCTCACCTCGCCACGACCCACTCGTACCCGCCCCTCCCCGCCCTGCCCTAGCACTGCAGGCATCGTCCTATCTCTTCTCACCAACACCCAACCCAACCCGATACGCCCCGACCTGCCGTGCCGTGCCCCGCTCCAGCACTGCAGACCTCGTCCTATCTCGTAGCTCCGCCTCGCTCTGCCTCAGCAATGCAGGCCCCACCCCGTCCCGTCACAGCACTGCAGGTCTCATCCCCCCCCCCCCCCCCCCCCCCCCCGCCCCCCCCGCCCGCCCCGTCCGCCCGCCCCGCCCGCCCGCCCCCCCCCCGCCCGGCTTCGTCGCGCTCCGCCCGTTCCGGGCCGCTCCGCACCGCCCTGCCCTGTCTTAGTACTGAAGACCTCGTCCCAACTTGTCCCGCTGCGCCCCGACTCGCTCCGATCCACCGGGCTCCGATTCAATTCGCTCTACCCCGCCTCTCTCCATCTCATCACCCCACTCTATTTCGCCCCACCCCTCCGTGTTCCGCCCCACTCTTCTCCGTTCCGCTTCCCCCTCCTCGAGGACCGGCCGGAGACCTCTCGTTGACCCCTTCGAAGGACGTAAATTTGAAAAGGCAATTCACTAGATAGCTTCATCAATAGCGATCCCGGTTCTTCTCGGCAGCGCATAGTTCAGTTTAAGTGTCTGCCATCCAGCATACGCATATCATGTTTCGTTCGCTCCCTGTATTTGCAATGAAATTAGAAATGAAAATGAAAGTTTTCCTAATAATGTCCACTGTTCTTGTGTCCCATGGTTCAGGATGTTTGAATAAAATTTCACAATTTTCATTGCGGCAACAGAAACTGAAATAAAATACTCCGTTTGCAAATATTTAAATTGCTTTCTTCCCTACCCATGACAAGGGAGAGAAGAATATTTCACATCTGTATAAAATTAATAATATATTATCTAACCAAACATATTTTATTTATTATTAAATACCACAATTCTTTAAAAAAAGACAGCCAATACAAATCTACCAAGCACTTTTCCACATTGTTAATTATCTCACCACTTTCGTTCAATTTATTCTTAATGTATTGGTTACTGTGCTAGAAAAAATACGGTATATTCCTGTCATTTCCACGTCTCGGTGCCCCCTGGTATGCCTGATAGTTACTTACGTCATTGCCTCGTTATTCGCTTTGGACTGACAATTGAACACTCCACCAATAAGGGCTGATGCAAAGAAACTTGCTTCGCCGCTTAAACGACGCTGACTGCAAGCGGTTTAGTCGGGCTTCTGTTAGCCATATGAGTAATTGATTCAAGGAGATAGTTACGTGGTCTCTTAAGTTGTTGATATACGACGCACACGATTCATAAATGGTAATGGAGACATATGCTACAGTATGTATGAGAATTATTTCAAGAGATGTTTTCTTTTTCTGTGGGGAAAGGCAACCTAGAAAAATCCATACTATCGACACTCAGTTGAATCATGAAAATCAGTGACTTTCAATTGCATTTCGATCTCTTTACCCGCATTGTTTTGAATGGGATGTATAAAAGGTACCAATTCCTGTGTTGTTCCAATTGTTTGAGGACGCAGCGGTCATCAGCCAACACCCAAGCCCAATACCTCAGCCCAATGGTCTTCAGCCTCAGTTCCAGTCCGCTATTACCTTATTCCCGACTTATCTTTCTCTCAAAGCTTTGCAAACAATATAAATTGCATACAATAAAAGAAATACAAAAAAGTTATGCTTTCAAAATTACTAATAGAAATGAGTAATAAAATTCAATAATACTCAATACTTTCCCACTCACTGTTTGTTGATCGTTAATACACTTCACAATGTTTCGAAGTAAATAAGTAAAATATTTATAACGAAAGAACAAAAACGAAAAATATAATGTAAACCATTGACAACGAAAGATAAAAGGTTTAACTCTCTAAAATATCTTTTTTTTTTTGTATGTACTACATGTTTCTCGTTTCGTTTCTTTTCTTGAAATAAACGGCTCATTAATTATTTACGACTTTCATTAAAGGGAAACGAAATTTACAATTTAGCCTTTGAGACTACGTCGCAAATATTTGCATTTTATAACAAAAGGATGTAAATGATAATAATTATAAAAGACAAATATATGTCTATTTTGAATAAAATGTAAATAATACTTCATTTCACAAAATATTTTTTTTTTCGGATTTGAATAGGAAGAAACCAAAGGTGAGTACAGAGGCGATCGCTGCGGCAACGAGAAGAATCAGTAGCTGCGGTGTCGCAATGAGCGCTGCCTGCCGGGCCTCTTTAGAAAAAAACTTGTGAGCGACTGCTAGGACATCGCTTGGATCCTCTGCGAGCAGCGTCTGTAGCACTGTATGGAATGGTCTGTTGTGAGAAAACGCCGAACGGGCCGTCGCCAACTCTTTTGTCTGTTTCCCCTGGCTGACCAAATGATGTGCTAGTATGACAAGGTAGGAGCCAATTCATACAGTTATTGACGTAATTAGTATTTGAAAGATTATTAATGCAATAAAAAGCTCATAATTCAATCAATATTTGAAATATAAGTCCTGTAGATCACCTTTAACTGTAGCCGTTTTTGTCTTTTTTGGTCAATCGATGCTACAACCATTTATGTGGTTTTACAGAAGGTGATCATATTATTTAGTTCAGAATGTAATTATATTATTTTGTGTAACGGTGCTTCCCACATCAATATGGGGGCCCCAATGTAATTTGCACATAGAATCCACAGAACGCATCATTTTGACATTGTGGAGTTCGTAAATCAAAAGTATGCTCTTAGATACACATCACTCATTAGGTATACACGTTCACAACTGCAGTTGCATATTTTCATCAGTAATAGTTCGTCTAGGGAGGTAACTGTGGAATACTTGCATTGAAAATTACTGCAGTCTTGCTGGCGCATGCTTCTTCATTGATAATATCCTTCAGGGGCTTTAAAGTGTTGTCGAATGCTTTCCTATTCCATCAATGAAAGCACTCGACCTCGGAGATTCCGTTCTGAAACGACCTTCGACCGAGTTTATGCTAGGTTATTTCCTGAGGAACATTCTACATCGAGGTCAGGAAAGAGCTTGGTTGATGCCTAGTTGAAAGAGCTTATTCTTCTTCTTTCTAGGGTTTTTATCCACCCGACAGCCGGTTACCCTTTGCGTCCCGATGGGACGCACATTCGACCATACACTAGATCAACACACTTGCGGGCTCCTCTGATCTGGGGTCAGCAGAACGCGAGGCCCTCCGCGACAACACATACATACATACAAAGACAAGGGACAAACAACCATGCCCAAGGCGGGACTCGAACCCGCGACCCTTCGGACCGAAGCGCTGAGTCGGTACTCGCTCTTAGCCACCTCGGCCATCCAGGTCGGCTGAAAGAGCTTATTTAGGCAGGGAAATCATATCGTATTCTATCTGACCTAACTTAGAAAATATATAGCTAGATATTTTAGTGTGTGTTCTTAGCAAAGTGAATATTATCCAAGAGTCGCTATTCATCGCGCAATACTTATTCTGAAGTTAATATTTCTGAAAGTTCTCATCGCTGCAAACTCAAACGGATCATAATTATGGCTGATTGTTCTGATGTTTGTGAGACTTACTTCATACAAAAATGACCATGTTAATTATTTCAGTTGCAAATTGGCAAACATTTTGGAACGGAGTTTGCAAGGGCTTCTTTCTGAGTGGTGTTGCATTTTTTGCTGAGGAAGTTTCGTAGTGGAAAGGAGGAGAAGATCGGTGCCTGCTCCTAATTTCTGAATACTTTCTACGTTATTTGCATAAAAAAGATTTTTATCATTGAAACGAAGAACATTTAATATAAGATTTTACTGCGTGTGTACTGAACTGGATAAGGTAACACGTTTACTACTACGTGTGTTCTGAAAGGTAGCGTGTAGGAGTGAATACAATCTAAATTTTATTTTAGAAATATAACGTAACGGGTCGAATATATTAATAACATGTCTACCACAAATAACATTCATTTATTTTTCCAAAACATCTTTAAGTATTTCAAAGAAGTAGGCCTATGTTAAACGCAATGAAAATGCAATGCATTAACGCAGTAAGAGCGTCAGTTCCATAGCAGAAGTGTATTAAATGTTTCAATAATTGTATAACCACCATTCTATGACAGAAATAGGGAAACAAAAAACACTCATAACACAACATCCTGTGAAATTCATCAGCGTTATTATTCTGGATCTAGTAATATGCTCCCACTTCCTGTTACTCGTCGTTATAGCTTAACGCAATCAGTTACAGTTTTCATATAGAGACCCCATGCAAAGTGTTCACAGATATCAATAGCAGTTAAAAGACAACGTACACAAAATCCCAACACAGACTTCTTATTCAGAGAAACGCTTAACAACTTCCTCACTTATCCTAAATTATTGCTCGTTTCCTCTTCTCTCCGACGAGTGACGGGCGTAGAAAAATACACAAAAAGGCAAGAAACCGCGGGCCATCCGCCGCATTAGTACCCGCCGCGAGCGGTCACAAAGAGCGAGTGTATTCTTCGGCGATTGGTCGCTCTGGTCGCGTCCGGTCGCGTACTATTAGCGCCTCCCCGGCGCGGCGCAGCTCGCCCCACCCCGCCCCACCCCGCCCCCACCCCGCCCCGCCCTACCCGCCCCGCCCCGCCCCTCCCCGCCCATCCCCGCCTCGCCCCGCCCTGCCCCGCCCGCCCCGCCCATCCCCGCCCTGCCCTGCCCCGCCCCGCTCCGCCCGCTTGCTGGTACAGAGGTCGTCTGTGCTTTGCGTGCAGAGGTCGCCTATGTTCGTGCGCCTATTCACGCGCGCCTCCCGCCCTCGGTGGTCAATGCGACCACGCCTCTCCTGCCCCACGTGTCCGTGGTCGGTTCTGGGTAGGTGGTTGCGATTCGATTGGTTAATTATTTCGTGATTTCGGGCGCGTGAACTGCCATGGTATTGGTCTCGTATGTATAGTGCATGTTTTTATCACGAGAGATCGCGATGATCTTTCCTCGTAAAATGGCGAAATCCGGTGCCGACCTCCGTATCCGTTTCCCCTACTTGGTACCTCCCATCAGCGGAGCATCACTCCAGCCGGACCAAGGTCTAAGCTCCTGACTGGTATTCTGAACATGTGGTAATGTAGTACACGCGTGTGTGTATGTGTAAGTACGGAGTGAGTGGAGGTCAAGGAAGAGGAAGAAAAGATTATCGGTCCGTAGCCCGTTTGTAAGAAAATTGCTTCGGTATTCGTCTGGTGTTAATCGAAGAAACCACGGAAAACTACCGACCGGAGCAGCCGGCCGCAGGAGTTCTTCTCCAAGCAGCGGTTGCATTCGACCTAGCGAGTGTCGAAAATCCACCACTCGAGCCCTAGGATTTCCCAGTCAGAGACACTGCAGTGATATCTGCCCTGAGACATCTAAGCGGGTGATTTTAACAGACGACTTCTAAATCCCCCTCCTCTGATTTCTCTATCTTTTCTCCTGGCAATCCCACCGTCCGACACAGCTACGTACTTGGTTGCGAGCATTGTCGGAGCTCCCGGTCCACGAGGGTTCACTTGGGGAGGCGCTGCTACTTGCACTAGAGATGTTAAAAGAATAAACATGACGTATTACTACTTTCTCTAGTTCTCACAGCAATTGCTTCAAACAGTGTGAATAAAGGACGTGAGTAATTGATCTTATCTTGAGCAATTTATCCATTGGTGAGTAACTGCTTGGGCCAGGAGCAATTGCTTACTTTTCGTATGAAAAAAATCGAAAATTTGTTTCTAGTGCAAAGCATTTACTTCGAATTTTCGGAACAACCTCTGTAGGTGATTCAAATCATATTGAATGGATAGAAGAGAGATTATTCACAACTTTTGCGAGCTAGTTGTGAGGTTTTAGGTAGAGAGTGTATGAATGATGGAAGACTTCCTCCGATTTCGCCAATAATGTACGCCAACTGTACGACTTAACCTAACATGGTCGACACCATCAAAAACAATCATGCGTCGCGCGTTAACGTACACAAACGAAACAGACGAAAATCGACCAATCTCAACAGATCTCAACAGAGAAATAATTGCTTCAAGTTTCTGGAAATGTTTTATTCATATGAAAAGAAGCAATTGCATATGCGAAGTTGTAGTTCCTACTTTTGCTCGTGAGCAATTGCTTTGGAGCTCTTATTCATTTGTATTCATATCACCCATTGTTTGTTATGATGGTTGTGTATTTCAGTCCGTGCCCTCCCCATGGACGCTTGGCGGTCGCGATGGGGTGGTCGACTTGACGCATCCCTCGCCGCCCGCAGAATCTGCTCGGGGGCGGGCGCCGCCCCCGCCGCCACGCCGCGCCGGGAGGTTTACTCGGCGTTCCAAACGGGCTGTCAATTAGGGTTTACGGCTGACGCGCTGCCGTGCTAACACGTCACTCAGCATCGCGATAATTGTTGTCCGCGTCGGGGAGGAGAGGAGAGCGGAGGGAGTTCGCGTTGGGAGGGAGGTGGGGCCGGGCGCATGGACCACGTGTGGGCGTTAATGCACATTTTGATTGGGGACGTTGGATTCTTCACTTGGAAAATATCGATATAGTTTGCGTTTTGGTTATCCATGCTGGTGACTCGTTATAGACTTTGTTAAATCTGCTTAGTTTCTGCATTGTTACAATTATTTTCACTTTTGAAGCACGCTATCTCCTTCGTTTTTATCTTCCCTGCTTCTTTATCTCACATTGCGAAGCCTTTTTTACAGCGTATTTTTTAATATTTCTCTATACTTTTATACAATCAGTAATTGGAAGCTTGCCCTTAAAGAAATAGATTTCGTTTCCCGTTAGTGAATTTCTTTCAGATGTGACCTTATCATTTTCCCCATTCTTTCGTTGTTAAACAACATTATTCTTTGGTTTTCCCGCCCTCAACCAAAGAGGAATCCTGAGACTGAACAAAAATCCCAACTAATCACATAAACACTATCTTCGCCGCGAAAAAAAAAAGTTGTTGGCTCGCCGTGCCTTCTAGAAACCGCGACCGTCCAGATATCGCCTTCGGACCACGTGGTCCGCGAGGTCGACGACTCTCGCTTTCCCAAAACGCGACCGTTGCACTCACGGGGGGGGGATGGGGATTATTAGTGGGTGAAACGTCGTCATTTTCACGTCATCAGCCAATTTACGACCCATTCACACCGTCACCGTCCTCTCGCGACGACACGGGGGCGGAGGGCGGAGGCGGCGCGGGCGGTCGCTGTCGCAACGGCGCGGCGCGCGCATTTCACGTCTGCTGAGCAGCGGCCATTAATTTCCCATCCGGCATACAAAGGCGGAGGAGGAGGAGGATGGGGAGCGGGGTAGCCCCTCCGCCGCGAGAAATAATAACGGGCGAGGCTCCGGGGTGGGCGGGGCGGGCCGTCCCGGGATGTCTCGGCCGCGCTGACAATGGGAGCGACGCGACGACGCGGGTGACGATGCGGCACGAGGCAGGCGGGCGGGAGACTGGGCCGGTGGACCAGAGGTCTGAAGGCCGGGAAATTCTTGCGAGAAGGGCAAAAATGTGACGATTGAGAAGAGAGGACGCGCTTGCTTGGACGAACGAGGCAAGACAAGAGGAGAATGGCCGATGGCATTATTGGGTGAGTGATGAGAAGTTTTCGTAGATGACCGAGTTAGCAGGCGATTTGAGGATGCACACTAGCAAGCTGCGAGAGATGGAAGCAAGATGGGTGAGTGGGAGACCAGTCTGGTCGACCGGTGGTCCGAATGCTCCCGAAAAGGGCCAAAACGAGACGAACAGAAAAACATGTCGTGAGTGGCAGGACGATGTAGGCGAGTGGGATAGAAGTGGATGCGAGAGAAAATAAGCGATCACGAGAGAACAAAAGAGAGTACGATGGTACTGTCGGGCGAACGCAGGCGAGTTGTTGCTGGGGATTGAACCAAAATTGAAGACGTCCGTGTGGACGAGAGGCTTGCGCACTTCTGATATGATCCCTTCTGTTACGATCCGCACTATGCCAATGGTGACACCTACGACAATGACTTTTAGCCACAAACGTAGGTGGCCGGCGTAAAGGGGTATCACTATATTTTCGCGTAAGGCGAGGGCTAACGTGAGGGAGAGCGAGTGGGTGGCGGTGACGGCGTGCGCGGGTGAGTGGGCGGTGGTCCATCTATCGTCGGCGCCTCCTGGGAGACTGCGTCACGCGCCGCCACAATGGGGGCGTGGCACCGAGCGCGGCGAGGCACTGGGTATGAGGCATCGCCCGCCGGGTGGGGCTGGGTCGCCGTATAAGGCCCTGACACGCGTGCTGCTGGCAGAGGGCAGCGGGGGTGCTCAGAGGATTGTGCACGACAAGGCAACGCACGTCGGGATTTATTTATTCACTGCCTGATAGTTTTTGTGGTAAAGGCTTCCTACCTTTTCTGGGAGAATGTTCATCCAAGGATGAGTTGAAGGTGTTTGGGCTGGTAAGTAAAGTGTTCGTAACAATTGTAATGATGAATTGACAAGGGAAAATAGAGAAACAACGGAGGAAATATGACATAATGAAGATGTAGCATAGAATATTAATAGTTGCATTGAAATTAATGTAGGTATGTTAATAATCTAGTTGCACTTTAAACCGCGTTCTTGTATCTAATTTGACTCTTACGTTTCCTTAACGCGTTTCACTATAGTCTTTCAGAATTTTAATAGCCACAAGAAAAATCAGTGTACTTTATTTCCTGCTTCACATTGGTCACAAATTGTTTCTGTTGAGGATTCAATATTTGAGATGGTGGTATTAACTGCTTGAATGGTTTTGAAACAGTTCTGTATATGTGGAAAAAAATTAAAATTTATAATTAAATATGAAATGTGGGTGTCACGCTTCCCTAATGACATTTACTACATGTAATAATGTTAATTAATTAAAATGTACTCACAACGTAAATGCTTCATTATATCGTAGCAATAATAAAAAAAATGATCACTTACACATCCAAACGTACTAAGCACAGTATTACATCACGTGCCGGAATAATTATAAGTGTTATGCGAGTAAAGGTATAAGAGACCACCACACCGACAAAAAATTTAATTTTGATATCTGCTGAATCACATAGATTCTAGTCGTGACTAAAATTCCCTTTGCACGCACATCTCATCAAAACCGTCAGCGGAAAAAAGCACAAACAATGTCTCCGGAAATAAATGCGATTGTTAACGTTCCTGGGCGAGATGACACTGTCAGGTTGGCGGCTCCGCGAGCCTTAGCAACGCGGGACAACGGCAGGGCCATGTGAGAGCGCTCCGCCATCCCCCCTCCCGCATGCACCATCGCTGTCCCCAACGATGACTCGCGGATTTCCCTTTGATGAATCGTCTCACGTCGAGGAAGGGTGCGGTGATTCTGTAATGACGAGCAGATCTATTACGGGCTTTGCTCAGTGAACGCTCTTTTTGTGCGATGCCCCTTTTCTTTAAACCCCAACACGGAACGGTGTAAATGCACGCAATTACCACAACCGCGGTGATTAAATATGGGAAGTGACATTTCCATTTCAGTGACTGGTTCTTTGCTGATAGAAAAAATGAATCTGATTTTTACTTTTACCTTTCTTTTGTAGTTTTAATTCTGACATACATTTAAGGGATACTTGCTAAACATACAGTATATACTAATTAACCTAAATTTTACTATGTTTGACATCTTTTGTTAAATAATAAATGTAAAAATATATTTTCAAATCATGTCCAATTGTTATTTACCATATTTTTGTTAGAAAATCCTCAGCTGCTTCAAGTGTCTGCCATGAACCAACTCTTTTAAGTTGAGTTGTACGGGCAATTCTGTTCGCGTTTTTGCTAGTTTATCTGTTCCTTTCGTTTGTTTCTTTTCTTCAAGACTTCACATTATACATGCGAAGACTTTAGCAGATGGACTTCAAGAGATTCAGGCAGTCCGGGAGACGCCACGTATATACCGTCATAATGCGAGGACATCATAGGGCGTTTTAACACATTTGTAACTTCTTGACTTTAGGCACTACGAGTCCAACGACCGACGTTAGAACTGTAACGACGAACTTTACACGTAAGGTATAATCATAGGCTTCACTTCGTAGAGCAGGGTTGTAAGATTAAATTTACACCAGTCTTTTCAAAATGGATGCCGCGTCTAGTATGTTGCTGCGTGAGAGCGTAAGATTTTGCTTGTTAGGTAAGGTCGCAAAGACAAAATCATATGAATCCAATGATTATATATTAAATTAATACACCCTGGATCGTATTCTTCTGAGATTTGCCAATGGGATTATGAACTGTAGCCTCAAATAAAAAAAAAAGTTTCTCGTCACAAGCTGTAATAATTTCTACGCACACATCCGTTATGAAGCAAGTTAAAGAAATATTACATCTGTAAATCACAAACGGACATATCTAATATGAATCTGTGATGATTTACGGTTTCTTCTTTATGCAATTAACGACTATATTTGCAAAAGTGTGTAAGATTTGTCACTAGTACGCTAAAACACTTTTGAACTCTTAGCGTTATGAAATCCTAATGTCGAGTGAAACGTGATTTACACAGCGTAGGTCAAGATTTTAGCATTGTGTTAACACTCCTTACTCTCACTCACATCTCACCGCCATCAACCGTCTACTTCTCCTCCAGCTCTCCATTTGTATTCGGTCGCTCTGGTCGGTAGTTTCCGTGGTTTCTCCATTCAATACCAGGCGATTGCCGGAGTTGTACCCTAACAAACGGGCCTCAGACCGCTCGTGATCTTTTCCTCCTCTTCCCTGTCCTATCCTCTCCCATTAAACACACATACACGCGCGTGCACATACACACACATACACACACACACACACACACACACACCTACGTGTACTACACCAGCACTCATGACGGAAGATCAGTCGGCAGCGTAGAGCTTGTCCCGCTGGTGTTGGTACCCGCTTGATATATACCTAGATGGGGAAAACTCCACAATCAGACGTGTAGGTCGGCTACTGATATCAGGTTTTAATGTGGGAGGAACACTGCCTCTTCCCATGATATAACATGCACTTCACTTGCGGGACTAATGGCCGTATCAGTTGACACACCCAGAAACAAAACAATCATTATATTCATCCACTTTCCCGCAGCCTCCCTCTCCGTCTGTTGCCTTGCCATGCCACGCGCGCCGGAGCAACGGGGCCATGCCCCCATCTTATCGACGACGTTGAGTCTCCGCCTCTAATGAGATCATACAAATTGTTTGTGACATGAGCGCGCGTTGCAGCTGCCGCCATCGCCGCCACCGCCGCCACCGCTGCCACCGCTGCCACCGCTGCCACCGCTGCCACCCCGCCCCGCCCGCCTCCGCCCGCCTCCGCTGCCGCCTCCGCTGCCGCCTCCGCTGCCGCCTCCGCTGCCGCCTCCGCTGCCGCCTCCGCTGCCGCCTCCGCCTCCGCCGCCTCCGCCGCGTGCCACGCTCTGCCCGTCCGGCCAGTCGGCAGCCGTCGGCCGACCCCTGCCCATCTCGAAAACAGACGGGCGACGTCTCGCAATTAAATCAGCCCCGTCGAGAATGAAACTGTCTTTAGAGCAGCGCGCCCGAGGGCGAGGCCGCAATTGTCTGCGGGGGAATTTACGGAGCTTAATTCGGCCTCCGCCTGTAATTGCATGAGGACGGCGGCGAATGTTCCGCCAGCGGCTGTCGGAAGTCGGACCGGGCTTCGCACATGCCGCCGTTGGTGCGCTGAAGAGAGGTGAACGAGTGGATTTTATCGCCAGATGCTATCGCCCTGTTACTAGTTCTTAATTCTTACATCATGAAGCGCGCAACTATTAATTAAACATGGAGGGGTTAGCAGACTCTTTTTTTTATTATGCCGCGAGTATGTTTACCCGAGTGGATCGTGATGAGAATTTTTCATGTCGCTCCTAATTGAGATATCCGCTCAAAATGGAGCTCGTCGACCCCCTTTTATTAATTAGTGTTACAGCTTGGGTTTGAGCGCTCGACATTTTTTCCCTGGGCCGCGCCGGCACGAGCGCGGGAGGCGGTCGCCATGGCAACCGGTTCGCCGGGCGAGGGAGCTACCAGCGCCCCTGCCGGTCCCATCCGCCAGGCAGCCGGGTCGCAGGCGGAGCTGCCTGCGAGGCGCCTGCTGCTGCTTTGCACGATAGGAGTGGAGGGCATTCTAATACCGTAGGCTCTGGTTAATCCGGCGTTACGTCGCGACTTGATAGGGCCGGATGAGCGAAATCAGCGGATTATGTGAGGGTAAGAAAAAAAAGGTAGAACGAACGTAAGCGTTCATCCAAAAGTTCGTAATCAAAACGTTAATGAGAGTATGTGTTTTTAGTAAAATAATTGTGCTTTATATTTTGTGTTTCTTGTTGCGATTGGTATTTGGTGTTGGTCACGATCATTTACGTCGACATTTTCAGATCTCGAGTATCGACACTTCAAATATTGATTGGTATCGCTTTGTATTTAAAATAGAAATATTGATATGCAGTTTTCTTGATATTCAAACTAGTACAGAATGATAAAATTGTGTTTTAGGACTGCGCGGTAAGCCTTCTCAGTTGCACATGAGGATGCTAATTTCCAAAAGAAGCTTTGAAATCTCCACCTTTTCAAATTATCAAATAAAGCTTGAAGTCGCTATTCGGAGAGTCAGGACTTGTGGTATATTGATTTTTAATACAATGCATTATGTATATAAACAGGACGAATTTTGAATATCTCACGGCAATGCACGCATACGTTACAACGTATGAGGCCACTGTAAGAGGCCACGCGCACGATATGGAGGACGGATTTATGATACACTGAGTGTCGCGGAATAACAGCGCTAAAACAAGTCACTTTCTGCAGGGGCATTACTTTTGTACGGGGAAAGCTTTGCCTTCGTGATGCCGATGTGACAGCATCAGGCAGTATATATGGTAAGTAATAAAGATAAATAAACTGTCACCACTGTATACTCTGCTACCATTAAATTCGTGTGTCGCATGTTTTGTCACCAAAGGGCGCATTGTTATTCGTCGATGGTGCGAATTCGCGTACGATTTTGCGACAACAGTATATCACACATAACGTAGACCCGATTTACAAGCTTCCTTTTCACAAACGAATTTGGGAGTTTTAGCGATCGTGCGCATGCGCACAGATGTTCTGCCATCCTAGAAGCTGCTGTACGCATGCGCGCGAACTTCTGAAATCCTTCCTCAAAAGGGAGCTAGTAAATCAGTTGTTATAGTATCACGACGCACTTAACTACCAGAGGTCCGAAAGCAATTTTGAATCATCCTGCAGTCATGGGGTTTCAATGTCACTATAAGTAGTGAACATTTTCAGCATTGTATGTGGTAACACAGGAAATTATACCCGCTGCATTCATCCCTTCTCGTTTAGTATATAATATTTCGTTTAAAAATGTTGTGTCAAGAGATGAAAGAGGCTTCCTAACTTTGTTTGGCCCCGCGCATGCCTCCCCGGGCGGAGAGAAGCAATACCGTTGTGGGCAGCTTGCCTTGCGTCGCGCCCTCCGGCCTCCGGGGCAGCGACCCGCGGCTGGCGCCGGGCGCCGCGACGCCAGCGACGCCGCCGGCGGGTGGCGTGCGGGGGATCGCATCGCGCGTAAACAGCGTGGCCCGGCCCCCCGCCGCGGCGCCGGGACGCGGCGCGATGCGTCGCGACGGCGTGCGTGTGTCGCCGGCCGGGCCGGCCACGCCGCGCCGAGTAGTCGCCTGCGCTCCCATGGGCGCGCACTGACCGAACATTTCAGAGATGTGAACAGCCAGCCAAACTATTCAACATCTCTTAAACTATCAATAACTTCAACTCACTGACCGAATGCATGATCTTTTGTTCAAGTTTCTTGGAGGTATTGAGCTCAAGCTAAGATGGTCCTTTGTTTTGCTTATGAAGACTTAATGTAGCTTTTTTCTCTCCGACTTTCTTTTACTTCTTTTTTACGTTAAATTAAGTATTATATTCGGTATTTTGCATGGGATAACATTTCTAAGCTTCAAACAAATACATGAACCCATGCTATTAAATTGCTCAGAATATTAAATAATAGTCTTGTATATTTCGAGATTCTGTATGCCCATTCAAACAAGGGAGTGGGGGTACCCAGAAGAACTAACCTCCCAAATTGTAATAGTAGGTTTAAAAGGCTTCAGTTTTGAGATTGTATCAATAATCGAAAGGCAGGTTTTGAGGTCTCTGAACGCATCATTTTCGAATTTTGCACAAAGTGAACGCGTGTTGCGGGTTGCATTTGAGTATGATTATTTCTTGTACTAATTTCGCAGATATTCTACATTTTTAAATTTAAGTCTCTTAATGAACCCCTGGGGACGATTCCATATAAAACAGTTGTGCATTTACGGGCTTTTGTGATGATAGTGTTTTATAAATCGTACAAAATAGTCATCGTTCTTTAACGTATAATATTTAGAATGGTAGGTATTAGAAAACTGTAAATTACAGGCACCAAAGATTGTAAATGAACTCTGAAAACGACTTCCCAACGAGGACTTGTATCTTAAAATGTATCTACTAGCAACAAATCTTTGAATTCTTTACTATAGCTTTCATATTTTGACACACAACTTTGAAGATACTTCGTTCGAAAACATACTTTATCAATTAGTACGAATTTAATTTAACGAACTTCATCTTTGTATGACTGCAATTATGTTCCAAAAATTCAACCAAGTCGAGATGTCGATTTTAAAAAAACCTGCCATCTCGGCCACCAGTGACACAAGTCTTGGACGTTCATAAAAATGACGAGAAAAAAATGTTAACGTTGGTAATAGCACCTGTAAAACGATTCTTCTTTATAACATATACGTGTTCCTACTCAGTTCAGAGAGTTTCTGATAGCAATTAGCTTCCTTCGGACCATTCTCTTCCATTAAATTCTTTATCAGCTGTTGCGCATCAACCGTGAAAGGAAATTAACAATCTGTGTTATGGGCCTCTCTAAAGCTTTTCGGCTCGTAGGAGACGGTTATGCCATCATTACGTTTCCAATTAGATTCTGACCGCCGGTTTGTTCTTAAAAGTCAGCAAGTTTAAATATCCTCTTAGCGTGTATCCGCAAATGTATGTGCTACCTGTAAACGTGTAGTGCACCCAACTGTTTAAGACTTTCAAACTCATAAGCGGAAAAAGAAATCTTCAACAGATGTTTTTGCGAGTCTTAACGTACGTTCGCACTGTTCATACTGGATACGTGTGCCATATTTATTACCGACTTCATCTTAATGACTCGTGCTCTCTTGTATCTGTAACGGAGAGCATTAGACGTGCATTAAAGCGGAAGAATGAGACCGTATCAGAACGCGAGGTTTATTTACAGATAGCAATAGCCTTCATAACTCAAGTTGATCTACTTACACGACTGTTTTATTTGTCCCAATTAAACTCATTGAACTAGTCAAACAAGTATGATTAGTGTTGACGGTTAAACGACCCGTTCTCACCATCGATACTCATCGTGCTGGAGAAAGAAACTGCTATCAAATATTAGGGACTCCATTCGCAAGAAATGCGTGGACGTGAACGCAGCACATGACGATTGACAATTTCCTTTCTCAAGGCTTCATACGTCTCGGGCATGAGACATAGTATACAACATTCAATTCATTTTCATGAAGTATTATAAAGTATATATATATATATGAATATATATATATATATATATATATATATATATATATATATATATATATTCATATTACAGATTGAATTAACATAGATAAAAAGCAATATGTGCAATCTAATTAGTAATGACAAGTTTGATATAACTTTTAAACAAATGAAATGGAACCTGAATTGTTTTCAGTAAACAATATTTAGCTATCAATGAAAGTAGAAAAGGAGACACTTATTTAATTCATTTAGGGTATAAATTCAGCTGTTTGCATTGTGCTTGATAGTATTAAATTACATTTTCTTCGCATTAGATTTTAAAATGTTAACAATGTTATCAACCCCATCTCGATCGGGTTTTTGTCCAGTTTCCCTGATCCATTGGGCAAATGCTGAGATGGCTCCTGGATTTGCTTCTGGACGTAAATGTAGCTTCACTATGCGCACGTTTTGTTGTGTTTTTCTTTTGCTTGTAGTGGTAGTAGAGCTTAGGGTGAGTTTCTATTTTGTTAGCAATACAGAAAAATCAAATCTGTTCGTTCGTTTGTTTTATAGTTACAAATAAGTTTACTATAATTCGGAAACGAAACTATTTAGTGTTTGAAATGTTAATCTCTCGCCTTTTTAAATTTATTATTATATATTATTATTATTATTGCTACTTTTTCATCTTTCAACTATTAATAGTTAAATTGTTGGGAAGGGATTCTGAAACTCAAGAAAGCGTGCGCAGATGATTTTCTCCCCCATACGTCACATACAGTTTTTGACTAAATAAATAAATGTTATCAAACGCTTAATGTTACCCACGTACGGTATGTAATCAAAGTGACATAACGAGCGACACTTCAATATAATATTATTATTTCAATTCATGCCTTTCTTCATTCACTACTGTCTTTTTTTACTCTCCGATCGAATCTTTAAACTGCTAGAGAAGTAGAAGGATTTGAAAATTTGGGGTGAGCGATGGCGCATCTTTTTTTACCATAACCTTTGCTATTTACGACGCCTGTTATGGCGTTGGATAATATGAACTGAAGTGTAGGCACGTGAAAAAGGTCGATAGGTTGACGCACTCGCCAACTTCGAGCTGCTTAGTGCTACTCGCTTTCTACGAGAACAAGGGAATAGTACCGCAGAAATTCTCAAATTAATGAGCGTGAAGTATCAAACAAATGAGGAATGCTGACTTTGGAGATTTCCTCATTCATGTTAGCGCCGACACTCGCAGTACTGCTGTAACCAAACAACATCTGGGGCAAATGAGTCGTGCTATATCATTCGGTGTGTAGCCTGACTTCGCAGAGAGTGACTTTCATCTCTTTCTCGAATTGAAGAATTGGCTAGGATAAAATTTTCAGATCGATGAGGAACTTCAAAGCAAAGTTCTCCATCTCACATCGTCAGTGACGTTCGAGGAAAAGGGAACCGAAAACCTCGTTCAGATAAGGCAGAGCCTGCATCTTAACAGCACTTATGTAGAAATGTAACCATGTTTGTTCAGTCGACTCCGGTTATAGTGAACTTCGGGGGACTATCATGTTTGGTTCACTGTATCAGAGGTTCACTATATCTGATGTCAAAATTTAATAGAATTTCTTCACAATTATTGATTTAATTAATAGAGAGAGGCTGCAAAATTCATTAAAATCAGGAACTAAAGTTTCAATATCTGTACTTAACCTTAAAAAAGCAATTATTTTAAATTGTTTGCTTCGTAAATTGTTAAATAGTGATTTCTCTAGATTCTTCTTCAGAGTTCGTGCTCTGTTCATATTTCATTCTGCTTTGTCTTCTGTCTCTAAGTATCATAATGCAGTCTTGGCATCTTTTAATACCTTTTGCACTGTCGAAACACCGACACACTCTCCGACCCACCCTTTTACACGCCTAATAACGTACGAGATCCAATTCATTTTCAGGACTTACTTCCAACGTTCACTATCGCCTAGGTTCAGGTTCACTATAACCGAATCTTCTTATGCTTCTTTGTAATAATGTAAGTGAATAGGGGCCAATGACTGAAGTTCACTATAACCAAGGGTTCTCTATATCCGAGTTCACTATAATCGGAGTCGACTGTACATGACTTTTGGCAGTATATTCATTTCCTTTTCTTTACTCTTGCCTTTTTGTTATAGCCCATCAGAGGTTGAAAAACACGGCTACTACTATTATGTGGACTGCGTGGAATAGTTTTTCTCGTAGTCCACGTGCGCCCGCCTGCGGTCCGCGTCCTATAGCAACAGCGAGGGGCGGAGGGGGTGGGGCAGGCGGCTTCCGCCCATGTGGAACGTCTCTTCCCTTCCCGAGCGTCTCGTCGCGCCGCGCCGTGGCTCGCTTCCAACGGGCTCTTGTCGCCTCCGCGCCGTTCCCCGTCCTTTCCGCCGCCGTCGCTGTTCAGAATAGGCCCTGCGCCGCCGCGACGGAAGACGCCGTCAGCCGAACGCGGAGGCGGTGGGGGCGGTGACGATGGCGACGGGGGTGATTCACCACCAATGGCACAGGGAATTCCATTCTTTAGATATTGATACTTTCAGGTCTTTACAGAGTTCCCAACGGCGACGGAATCGACCGAATCGATTGAAATTTTGAAGGGAGTTAAGGGGTCAATTGGGGGGCTGTAGCCGAATGTGAACCGGCGATTGATATGTTTAATCAACATCCCATAAATGAACTTGATAGTTTTTCTGATATAGAGCAACAAATTATATAAATTACAAATTCGCTTTTCTTCTTTTGTATCTATCGTTCATCTCTAGGATCAAGAGTATCTAGGCTGGTGCAACCGGTGCACCGCATCTCGATGCACGGGAATCTTAAAAGAGATTCCCGCTGACAGATATCGGCACAAATGCTTATTTTCTCCGTTTCACGAGCCATATTATTACTGTGTACCAATTACATTTAAAACTCTTAATTTCACGTTCTTTCTTGAGGGGCCTCATTTCGACTCTTTGCACAGGGGCATTCCAGAATCTAGCTACGCAACTGCTTTGGATGTTTAGAAAACTGAAAAAATTGTATCTACGTTTTTACAACGATGTTATATTGCGGAGACGAGGAGATACTTTGTAATTTATTATTATCTATTTTTGTTTTGTTCTGTATCAGAAAAAAGATACTCCCTGCAATACTTACTGGAGAAATGTTTTAACGTAGTCGGTAATTGAAAAGTACGAAAATGTTATCTTTAAGACATTTACGTTCAATTTTTTGTCTTATAATTAAGTATGATATATTATCGTTAATAAAGTAAGCAGTTCTACGTAGCCAACAATTGTATTAAAAGAGTCGACTATCGAAACGTATTGGGCATCCCTGGTCTGTGCGGATTGTGGAAACTGAAAAATATTGCTGGATCGATACGGAACAGAACTCAATTGCTAGTGTACAATAAAGCACTGACTCTTCAGGTGCCGTGGTACTGAGGTGTCGGCAGTTTGCCCACTTGATGGTTCAGATATAAGAAATCGTATCGGATTCAGTTTGGCAATGAGGACTACAATATCGGATGGGAAGACAGCGTTGCAAGTCCGGTGGCTCCGACGGCCCCGCCCCCTTTCGTTCTCCACGTGCCAGCGCGGGCACGCCCCCCTGCGTCGCGCGAGCGGACCGCGCGCCTGGGCGTGTGCGCGTGCGTGCGTGCGCGCGCGTGTGTGCGCGTGTGCGCGCCGCTATCCGGGCATCGCGCGGTTGGCGCCGTGCCTCGCAGCTGCCGTTGGCGCCTCCGCCGCCGTGCCGTGCCGTGCCGTGCCGTGCCGTGCCGTGCCGCGTGCCTGCGCGAGCGAGCCCCGGAGAGTGATAGCGCTCGCGTCGTTGCGTCGCCAAATCGCCCGCAGCGCCCTTGTCCTCCTCCGCGGAGGCTTTGACGGAGGTGCGTGCGGCCTTGGCCTGAACCGCTGGCGTGGTGTTTGTCTCCTCGGGCGCTGAGGAGCAAACGACGAACTACGTGTGTGCGCCCGGAGGTACTCTTATGTCGTGTTAGGAAAAGTCGAATTTTTAGGTTCTTTGCACTAAAATCGTTCTCAATGCCTGTAACAGGCCTGCAATGGGTCGGGAAGAGGCAGAATCGATTTGTGAACAGCCGGCCTGGATAGCCGACGCGCGCTAAGGCTGATGAGCCATAGCTGTCTCGTGCCTGAAGAGCCGCGGGTTACTCGAATCCCGCCTGGGTCATGTTTGTGTGTGTTCGTATATTGTTACCGGTACCCCCAATGTTAATTACAATGGTCGCACGCGTCCATAGTAGTTGAAAAACGACCTTCAATAAGATTTTTTACAGTCTAAACTCGTTTATTTAGCGCTATAATCCTAAAGCGTTTAGCCAGACATCCGGGTTCTTGCAGTATCTAGAGTTTGGGGGATGGGCCGCATGAGCAAGAAGGATCAGCGAGGGTTTCCCCGACCGGGTATCTCCCACCAGCGGGGCACCGCCCCAGCCGGGTCAAGCTCTTAGGTCCCGGTCTTCAGGCATGTGTGGAAGGGAAGTGCATGTTAGTGTAAATGTGTGTGGAAGGGGTGAGTATAGGACAAGGAAGAGGAAGGAAAGATCGCGCGCGGTCCGCGGCACGTTCGTTAGGGTACTGCTCCGACATTCGCCTAATGTTTATCGAAAAAAACACGGAAAACTACTGATCAGAGCAGCCGTCCACTAGAATTCCTCTCCAGTCCATATCCACCAGAATTCGACCTATCTGACAAGTTAGTGTCGAAAATCCTACTGCATGATGCATCAGTAGCGGACCAAATACAAGTATGATATAGATACCGGAAGAACGTAAAAAAGCCGTATAAATGGCCTAAAAATTACTTTATTTTACTTCAAACTTTTTATTACTAAGTAAAGATAAAAAATCAGCGACAAAAAATATTAGTCATCATTTTGTTATGAGCAAATTCTGAAATTCAATTCTAAGAAACGTAACATTTGTAAAGAATGTGAAATTAAGTTAATATTGACTGTGCTTCATAGATTTATAGAACGATCAAGTTCTCGCAGTCGTTATAAAATTATCTCCATTGTAATTTGTCCATCACAACAAAGATTTATATCGTGCAATGGAGAATCACTAAACGTATTAATTTTTATTATTACTGGATCCCAGAGACATACAAATGAACATACTGTAGAATCTTTAGGGCTTTTGGTAAACTTTATAAATACAATTTTTTGATGTTGATACTTTTGTAATGAATTCAGAAAAAAGAAGCTGTTGAGGTAACATTTTTATTGCTAAGGGAGTAACTGTAGGAAGAGAGTTCTCAAGATGAATGCCATGTTCAGCGGAAAGTTTTTTTTAAATGATTTGAGTGTATCTTAGTGTACTCCATTAAG
Source organism: Teleogryllus oceanicus (assembly GCA_964035755.1). Classification (NCBI taxonomy): domain Eukaryota; kingdom Metazoa; phylum Arthropoda; class Insecta; order Orthoptera; family Gryllidae; genus Teleogryllus; species Teleogryllus oceanicus. The sequence continues at coordinate 46,284,833 of CAXIVR010000007.1, read as the reverse complement.
AAAATCGTTTGGGTAAACATCTCATCAAAATATTTATACGTCATGTCACTGGTCGGTTAAAAGTCTTTTAGATAAATGGTCGTGTTTGAGAAGTTGTTGAATTTGAATAAAAAACTCCTTCAATTTAAGCCTTCAGGCATAAAACATTCTTTGAGCGCTCGGAGAATCAATTGAAATTGAAACCTAGACATCTCCACCCGAAGAGCTTTATTATAACCTCCTTGCTCCCAAAATACTCCAAATAGTCAAAGAATAACTTGTTTCACAGTATGTACATTAAATTATGCAGATTTTGTAGAAGAAATAAATATAAAGTTCGTAGAACGAAGGATTAGTGAAGTAATTTTTGGGGATTACAGTTCATTGAAAAAGTAGTGTAAAAATTGTAATGAAAGAGCCTTTAATTATAATTCTAAAGGCTTAATCACTTATTGACTTCAATTACGGTACACTACGTAACTTAACACTAATCCGAAAACCTAGCGGTTGTGTAAATAGTGACTACATATCCAGGGCTCCGATCATATGACCCGGCTTTCCGTTTCATATCTAGAAACACTGTCGTTGAAAACTGACGTGTATTGTATTCGCATATTAGTGTTTTTATTGATATCAATTTGTGTAAAATTGAAATGCATAATCATATGTGGATTCGATTGTTTGATTTTAGAGTGGGTACAAAAAACACAAATCACATTTGGGAAACCTAATGTTTATATTTCGTGATTTATAAGAAAGGTTGGATAAGTTACATTTGTCTGAGAGCCAAGTTTAGAATAGTTTCGTGTTAATTAATTAAAGCCATTCTACGATTTGTAAAAAAAATAATTATTTCTATCTTGGAACTCACCACAAATGTATGCAATCTTCGAGACACGAAGATGAATACTTCACATTCAGCAACTCACCTACAAAAAAGAGAAACATGTTTGAGTATAACTTCACTCGTACCTTAATAATTAAATATATTGTAATTAAAAAGATAATTACATTCATTCACATCTCTAAACTATAATAGTGTTACAGGTTTTTGTTACACTCCAATCTGCACGATAACTTTCCAGATTTTCTTCACAACATAACCGTTTTCTGGATCGCTAGGCACTGCTCTCTCCGTTCATTTGCCTCTTATATTTGACATCAAGTAGTTAATGAAAATAAATATTTAAACTGCCGCCTACTCCAACCTTCCCTTTACAAATGTTTACGAGAAATCCGAACCCGACCAAATTATATTGGATCCATTAAACTTTCCCGCAGCGAAGTGAGCAACACACTCTCTTACACATCTCACGCAGTCCTCATTTGAAACCCATCCCCTCTTAACTCGCCAGTCTACAGACGCGTACAAAACAACGATGATAGATCGCGTCGACGCGATGCGCGCGCCAGATGTCATCGAACAATCGGTCCCGCTCCCTGACGACCGAGCGGACGCCGCCGTTTAAATCATACCGCGCCTCCGCGAGCCGCAAGAACGCCGTTATATTAATTTGACTGCTGCAATGAGTGATTAAAATCGGATGGTCGCGTAGGCAGGGGGTCGGGCTCGGCGTCGACCGGTCGTCCTTCTTTTTGCGCTACAAATATTCGTATTCCTCGCTCGTTGCGCTCTCGCGAATAAATAAAGTCATCTCGGGACTGGTTAGGGCGCAATTTACGGAATGGAGCCGCGTGACTAATAGAGCAGCTTGATTAAAACCATTCCTGCGGGGCAGCCCGCACTCGTACGTCTTCGGCGCCGCCCCGCTACGCCGGTCCAGTGGGAGGCTGCGGAAGACGGCAGGGATGGGGGCTGCTACCGGAATTGATTTGATTTTTTCGTGTTTCCGGGCACGTCAACTGCTTTGGTCATTAGTCCCGTTAGTGTAGTGCATGTTTTCCCTCGGGATATGGCGGTGATCTTTCCCCGCTGGATGGCGAGATCAGGCGCCGACCTACCGTCGGCTAGTGGGGTTTCCCCCTAACCAGAACTCTCCCACCAGCGGGGCACCGCCCCAGCCGGGACAAGGTCTAAGCTCCCGACCGGCCTCCCGGAATATGTGATAGTGTAGTGCATGTTAGTGTAAGTGTGTGTGTGTAAGGGGAGAGGATAGGACAAGGAAGAGGAAGAACAGATCGCGCGCGGTCCGTGGCCCGTTAGGGTACTGCTCCGGCATTCGCCTGGTGTTGATCGGAGAAACCATGGAAAACTACCGATCAGAGCAGTCGGCCGCTAGAATTCTCCTCCAGACAGCGCCTGAAAATCCTGCCGCCATCAGGACTCGAACCTAGGACCTCCGAACCGAGTCGCTGCAGTGACATCAGTTGATGCACTGAACTACCGCTCCCGGTTGCTACCGAAATGATAGAGTAGGTAGCTGATGACGCAGAATCGGCCGAGAGCCTATTGTTGTACTTTCTCGCTACAGAGAAGAGAGAAAATTATATAATGCTGCGCGAAAAAACCGGCGAATGTTCGGCAGAAAAATTCTTATTACAGGCCCTGGTAACGAAAAAGTGGATAAATTCAGTTGCTAAATTTAGAAAAAAATCCTCTAACACGTCGTGTAGTCATGCTTTGTGGCCCCTTGATAGCGAAAAATCAAAAGACGGCAAAACGTCTATTCTTCTGCCCGTCTTCGAGCCAGTCTGTGAACAACGCTAGCTGCTAAACCGTTCAGCCGATTTTCTCTCAAATGATACTCCGCAATCGATTTGGCTGATATCGCGGCTTCTTGACTTTAATACAGATATTTTTAATTTTTTGGGGGGGGGGTGCAAGTGAGAGAGAAAATACGTGCTGTTTTAGCACCACTAGTTTATGATTTGTTGCGTGTTTGTCGATGCAACGCGTCTTCAAACTCTTGCTGAGCATTGAGCGCTTGAAGTAGGAGTAATCCTCTATTAACTTTTATTTTTGTCAAGTCTCGTCATGTCGTAATCGGGGTCTTTTATTCCTTCGGCCAGAGCTCGGCGCCGTTAGAAACCGGGGTTCCTTGACGGTCCCCCGACTAGGTATCCGCGAAGTCTCGAATTGCTTAACTTCCCTAACTTCACGGAGCGTAATTAAATAATTCGGCTAGTGACGACGGCAACTTCGGTCAATTATTGGTGGATGGGTTGAGAGAGCAATAGGTTATTAGTTATTTATGATACGAGTGGTAAATGTGGCATTTTATTTTGCGAGTAGAAAAAATCGCGACGCGAGCCCGTAAGGCCGAAATGAATTTTCTTTTATATTCAAATATACAATCCACTTAATGATGCATTAAGGTCGGTAGTAGCTGATGCGGTCAGACGAAAGTGTTTTGTTTTCTTTGTTGCATTCACAGATTTATCTGAACACTTGAGAATCGTTTCATTTTTATCACTACCTTTTATCATTGCTTTGCGAGCCCTAAAAGAAACAGCTTTTACTTGTGTTTAATTTTTTTCACGGTGAAGGTGAAGGTGGGTAAATAAGAAAAAGTAATGAATCTGAGATGATAGTTGTAAGAGTAATAACGTAAATAATGAAGTGCAGGGAAACTGCTATACTTGATTCACTGCAATGAATGAAATTCTCAACAGGACAAGGTTTCGATACATCGTTATTATGGAATGAGGTATAGATAATTCCCGTATCGAAATCCCAACATTTAATCTGTTGAATTAAGTTTCTGAAAATTTTAATTCTTTAGGTATCGGAAGTAACTTAAATTTCTAGTCCGCGGTAACATTGGTGGTGATGGGGTTGGTTAGTGGATGTCGTGAAGATGATGGTGTTAGAGGTGATGATGATGGTGACGGCGACGTTAACGTTAGAAGTTTTTGATTTAGAGATGCAACATCGTTGTCGAAGTTTTTAAATCAACATCGTTTTTGTAGAAACATCGAAGTTTTAAACTTCGATTTATTGAAGCCGATATTTTTAATATTGATCACTTTGCTCGACGTTTTTACGTTTTTGATGTTTTACTTTTTATGTACGTTGTTACGTGGATGTTTTGTTTGTGAATGGAAAAGTTCCATAATCACAATTTTGTGAAAGTTAAAATACGAAATAGTACCTAATGTTAATTCCGTGTTCGAACGAGGCAAACGATGTTTATACTACCTATATCGAGCAGTCTCGTCCGAGAGATGACCCCATGCCCTGAAATTTCCTACCCTTTCCTTGTATTTCTCACGCACAAAGGAGGACAACTCGTACCCGTTGGCGTAAGGACCCCTTCTTCTCCTACATTTCTCTGGCGAACTAAGGAAATTCTGACCTCTTGAAATGATCCTGAGTGCTTAGGATTCAGACTCAGTTTTGTTAATTGTTCTTAATATTTTTACTTTTCATCAGTTAAATTTAAATTATAAACTAATAAGCAGGGCCTCTGACTAACTAAATTAAATTCTCCCATGCGCGAATATTAATGTTGGAGATTACTAAACCATTTTTAGAAACAACGGTTTTCAAAAACAAAGCGGCATTGGAAGCAGTGTAGAAGGTGAAGAAAGCGGGGTGAGGTAGGACAGTTCGATTGATTGAAGTTTCCGGGCACGTAAACTATGATCGTTAGTCCAGTTAGTATAGAGGATATTTTTTTGCAGGAGGTAGGAGGTTCCTCGCTCGCTGGATGGTGAGAACCAGCGCTGCCCTATACGTCAACTTGCGGGAATACGCTCCCCAAGTAAATATATACCCAACAGGTCGCCATCCCTGCCGGACGATTTCTAATCTCCCTACTGGTCTCCTGACATGTGATAATGAGTGCTTGTAAGTGTAAGTAAGAGGTGAGAATATGACAAGGAAGAGGTAGGAAAGATCGCGGGCGGTCCGTGGCGCGTTTGTTAGAGTACTGCTCTAGTGTTCGCCTGAAGTTGATCAGAGAAACAAGCTAGTAGAGTTCTCCTCCAGATAGCGGCTGAACTCGGTTTAGATACGTAGTGTCGATAACCCGCCACCGTCGAGACTCGATCTCTATGAGAAGTCGTAGACTTCCGCGGCCAGAGTCATGTAAATGATCTTGGCTGTCCGGGTAACTTCGCGTCGAAAGGTGTGTTGCCGACATTTCGACCATCTTTTTGTGGTCTGGCAGACCAGCCCTGAAGACCACGAAAAGAAGGTCGAAAGGTCGGCAACATAGCCTTCGACGCGGAGTTACCCGGACAGCCAAGATCATTTACTCGATCTCTATGAGCTCCCGGTCAGAGACAGCGGCAATGTTGGCTCTGAGCAAAACTCTGCCGGTGAGCGGGATGGGGTTGCCGACATTTCGACCATCTTTTTGTGGTCTGGCAGACCAGCCCTGAAGAAGACCACGAATAGAAGGTCGAAAGGTCGGCAACACAGCCTTCGACGCGGAGTTATCCGGACAGCCAAGATCATTTACTCGATCTCTATGAGGTCCCGGTCAGACAGCGGCAATGTTGGCTCTGAGCAAAACTCTGTCGGTGAGCGGGATGGGGCGTGGCTGCGGGTCGGGGTGGGGGGAGGGGGAAGCCGGGGCCTCGTCGGCTGCGTGGAATGTCTTCATCTGGCGAGTTATGCGCCTCGCGTCCGCAGCGGACGCCGCGCGGCTGCAACGGGACAGCTCCGGAGCGCCCCACTCGCCGCGCCACGGCGGCCCCCTCGGGAACCGGATCGCCGGCACGTGACCGGGCCCGCAATGAGTCGCTTCACGAGCGCCAAATTTCATCTCCACAGCATTCTTTGCTCCATTAAAGTTTCTTTCGTCGTACTGTTGTTCTTCTTCTTCTTCTTTGGGAGATGTTTCCTCAACCTACTCTCGAGGGGAATTCGTATAGTTTAACATCGAAGAGAGGCTTAATCTCTTTTACTCCGGGGCCAACTGTTTTCAGATGAGACCAGGATTAATATTACAACAGATGGCAGCTATCTGAGAATCGAATCGGTTGTTGATTGATTTCAAATTTACTGCATTGAATTTGGTCTCGGATTTAGAGAACACTGTATACATATTTAGGCGTTTCCGATCAAACTAACAATTTATTATTGTAAATCAGAATGTAAATCAAACTATATCTTAAAAACATATTTCAATCGTAATCGGCTACTTTAATATATGTATAATTTACAGTTTTCTTTGTTTTATTAATATCGTATTCAAAAATTTGTAATGTATTCCGACTATAATCATTATTTAAATGCACTTTATTGATAGTAATTTATTGATAAAAGAAATTGTAAAGTGCGTAAGTAGGTGGTAAAAGCCTTTTTGAAGGTCCATTAGTGTTTTTATATTTGAATGGATATGTACGCGTGGTTCTGCGTGCTCCGCTCATGGGGTCGCACGCGTACACATGTAACTATGTATCGCCCTGGGTGCCCCAGAACCTTGGTAAGCCATTTTTATTTCTTATGTTACTGACATTTGTAAAACTTTCAAAAAATTAGTTCTTAAATTGTTTCATTTCTTCTAAATCATGAAAAGATCCAAATTCATAAAACTTTGTATTTCGACGAAAAGTTTTCGGTATGCCACGCATCCCTTCGTTTAACTAGTATGCACTTCAACTTTTAGTCTTAAAACGCTACAGGCACATTATCCTCACTGTCTGAAGGTCAATCCTAACGGCCAGCTGTTCTGTTTCGTAGTTTTCGGTGTTTTTTCCGATCAATACCAGGCGAACGCCGCTGCAGTACCCTAACAAACGGATCACGGACCGCCCGCTATCTTTGCTTCTTCCTTAATATATCCTCTCCCCTTAGACACACCTCTCCTCTAAGACACACTCACACTCTCCCCCCCCTCTCTCTCTCTCTCTCTCTCATGCACTACTCTACCACAGATATGGGGAGATCAGTCGACAGTTTAGACTTGTCCTGACTGGGTTCGTGCTTCGCTGATGGAACATACCAGGATGGAAAAACGTTGAAAATCCGACATGTAGGTCGGCGCCGGATTTTACCATCCAATGGGGGAAGAACATCACAATTTGCCGCGACAAAACATGCCATACACTCATGGGACTAATAACCATAGCAGTTGACGCGCCCGTTAACATTAATCAATCAATATTATGCGAGAGGCCACTCGGCCAGCGTTTGGGTGCGTTGAGTTTCGCGCGCGTCTCCCACACGGAAGGCCGCACCCGAGTCGAACCGGGACGCTCGTGGTTGATTTGTGGTCGGGCGGTCGAGTTTGCTCTTTCTTCTCTGGGCCCGCGCCACGCCGTGTCGGACGCGCGGACCAGCCTGCTGACAGACGCACGACAAAGGCTTCGCGCAACAAATTGCCTTCCTTGCCTTTGGAGCTTTCGAGTGACTGCATCGATCTCGTCTCGCTGCTTCGCCCACGATGCCAGGAGATGGTTGGGACATTGCGCATGAACCGCCTGTGCAGCTGGGAAGCATTCACATGATGCAGCGTGGGTCCTTTTTGAGATGACGTTTACATGTAGTGGCTAATGGTTTTTCCAGTACTAATTTGAATAACCGTCAAATTTTGCGACAACTTTTCAAATGTTCGTTTTCGGAGATACTAATTCCTTTTTTTAATTTTATTTTTTAGATCGTTTTTTACCATCTTGGTTATATATGGCGACCACTATGATTGTAGTGGGAACTGTAGGAATAAGACGTAGGGACAACACAAACCCACTCAAACATTCATGCCCGAAGCAGGATTCGAACTTGCAACCCTTCGGGCCGAGGCAACTACGAACCTTCTGCCATTGCGATCTCGACTATCCGGGCAGGCTAATTCCTTATTTCTTCTCCAGCTCGTAATAATCCATCAGTACACGCCACTCAGAATTTTGAATATGTAATAAATTGACAAGATTCATTATTAGACGCAATATATAGCAAGAAACACACTCCAAATATAATTCTTGACTATGTAGTATAAAAGGCGTCGCTCTCGCCTTGTGGCAGATGACGTACGAGTCATTTCTTGAGCACGGCTCAGTGGAGAATTGGATAGTCTACCGGATTAAAAAGTCTTCCAGCCTTTGTATCATGGTCTCGCCTACCATTGTTTCTACCCCCACCCCCAGTCCTCATCGTAATCTTCCTCCCCGAGGCGTACGACCCTCATTGGTCCAAAGTGGACAAACATTAGTGGCTAGATTGATTGTTAGTGATTCCGGGAGCGTCAACTACCGATGTCATTAGTCCTGGAAGTATAATGCATGTTTTTCATCGGGATGTGGCGATGATCTTCCCCCACTGGATGGCGAGATTCGGCGCCGACTTACCGTTGCCTAGCGGAGTTTTCCCCAACCAGGTATCTCCCACCTGCGAGGCACCGCCGCAGCCACGACAAGTTCTAAGTTCCCGACCGGTCTCCTTGCATGTGTGGTAGTGTAGTGCATGTTAGTGTAAGTGTGTGTAAGGGGTGAGGATAGGACAATGAAGAGGCAGGAAAGATCGCGCGCGGCCCGTTTATTAGGCACTGCTGCGGCATTAGCATGGTGTTGATCGGAAAATCCACGGAAAACTACAGATCAGAGCAGTCGGCCGCTAGAATTCTCCTCCAGACATCGACTGAATGCGTTCTAGCTGACAAGCTACTGCTGAAAAATATTGCCACTGTCGTGCCACCGGTCAGAGTCACTGCAGTGACATCAGTTGATGCACTGAGCCACTGCTGCCGGTTTAGTGGCTAGCGTAGCAACATTCCATTAAATCTGTAACGAAGTCATGAATTTCCAAATTAATTCTTTACAAGTTCTGTTTATTTATTTTGCGACAAGTCTATAAGTTGTTTGTATATTATAGTGAATTAATGATCGAGTTCCAACCTGAGCAAGTGTGCATATCCCTTTGATGGATGTTCGCGTATTTATTTTAAACTAAAGCTCAAGAGTAATTTCCGGCGTTCTCTTGGTATCAGTTGGGCCCAGTGTTTCACAGTTTCCCCAAGGGAACTCGGTTGGCAGGGGTGGTTCAGGGGAGTGCGTGTGCTATTTCGGTATTTACGTTTCCGAGTCCCCTTCGTCTCTCGCAGACACTTCGATATATCAGCGCTGCCAATTAGAGGGCGCGCCCGCCTGGGACCACGCTCTACTTTCCCTCCCTGCGCGAGTAACGAGGCTGTGGGAAGCGGCAGGTGCGTTTGGAATTACAGATGGAACATTCAAATCCCTTGAATCCTGGACATGATTGGAAAACTCTTCGCGGATTTTTTTTCTTTTACGGACACTTTAGATTCCTTAATTTACTCTCATTATGTTTCAAACTAATTTTTTTCTATCTGGCCTACTGTAAATCTTCAAGAGTATGATAATATCGATTCTTTATTCCGTTGTTGGAATCCGTACTAAACGTTAAATTGGAACAATTCCAGGCATGAAGAAGAGTGTAACAGTGGCACTTCCCAGCACTCTAGACAATAAGCATTCATGGGTTATATCGATGTGTGTGAGATAAGGGTAGAAGGGAATTTTTGAAGTTTTCATTCAAATGCAATCTTATTGTATTAAAAGTCAGATTTGAGATCGTTTTTTTTAATTCGGCTCCAAAAATTCGTTGTTACACGTACCATAGTATTTCACCAAAAAATGCTTCCCTCGCCGAATTGTTATTCATGTTATTTGTGTCCTTCGAACCAATCAGCCATTTAAGTCTTGGTGACATAACACGCTAGTGCGCAAAGACGGAGACGCGTAAGACGGAAAGCGTTTTAAAGATTCGCCACGCGTGCCTCATTAGGAGAGTAACGCAGATTTTTCGGTCAATTCCGAGTAGTCCTAGTTCTCGGCGAAGCGAATATTCGTTTCCTGTCCTACGTGCTCTGCAGTGATTAAGCAACTCATCCCCCCTACTCGGGACTCGGCGACCAGTCGTTGGGGATGCCGCATGTGCGGCACCGCATTTAGAACATCTTCCAGCATTTGTGTCATGTCCCTAGAGCAAGGAGGAGGCAACAATGACTGTTGCATCTCAAACTCTCGGAAGCTACTTATATGCCCAGTTGACTTCCCGCAAACTGCTCCAACAACTTCGAGAAATAACCGTTTCCCAACAAATAATATTATTTAGCAGGCTACTTGACTTACTTTTGATATATTCACTCAAAATGGCTGAGACTTTCACTGCTCATGAAAACTTTAACATATTACTGTCGAGTCCGTGAACTCATATAGTGAACTTCTGGGGACTAAAAAGGTCGGTTATTTATATCAGAGGTTCACTATATCCGATGATATCAGAATTAAATAGAAATTCTCCTCCATGATTGGGTTTATTAATATAGAGATACAGCAAAATTCACTAACGCTAAAAGCACTACCTACAACTAAAAGCACTAACTGAAAATTTAATATCTTTATTTGTCCTTAAAAAACAATTATTTTCAATTGTTTGATTAGTACATTTTTATTAGAAATTTTTCTAGATCCTTCTCCAAAGTTTATGTTCTCCCCATACTTGATTTTATGTTTTCCTCTGTCTCTAATTAATGTAATGCAGTCGTGACTCCCTTCATTGTCCCTTGTATTGTTGGAACACAGTCCCTCTCTCCGAAGGCCCTTTTACTCGCCTAATAACATGCGAGATCCAATTAATTTCCAGGATTTATTTCCTACGTTTGCTATAGCCGCTACAGCCAGATTCACTACAAACAAATCTTATGGACACTTATAATGTAAATAAAACGAGACCAGTGAGTTAAGTTCACTATAACAGAGGGTTCACTATATCAGATTTCACTATAACCGGAGTCGGCTGTACATTCAATCCACTACTCAGGGTTTTTTCAATCCAGTTTCCTCGACCTCTCAAATCGTTCTAATTGTTTATTCAGTCTTCGACCAAATGCGCCAAGTTGCTATTGGAAACAAATGTGTACGTTACACCACGTGGCCAGGCTTTCAGTGGCAGGGAGTGCGGGCTTGGTCGGCCGCGACCGAGCGACGGGCGACGGGCACGTGACTGCAGGGCGGGCGAGGGCCTCGTCGCGGGCGGGAGGTTTACGAGCGCTGCCCTTCACGGCGAGGCAGGGCAGGCTCGCTCCCTCCGCCCCTCGCACGGCGCGATCGTAAAAAATCGGCCTAAGCAGCGCACCGGCCACGCCTCACGCACCGGCCAAGCGTTGCCTTGCCCCGCCCGATATCAGGGGCGCGTAGCTGAAATACAGCCTCCGCATACTGTCCGAAGGCTTGGTGGGGAAGGATTGGACGAGGAGAGGCGGAATGGAGTGACGCGGAGCAGGAAGGTGTGGGAAGACACGGGATGCAGCGGAATGGGGTGGGTCGGCATGAGGCGCGAAGGGACATGGCGTGGCGGGAATGGCGTAGCGGGGAATGGCGTGGCGGGGAATGGCGTGGCGGGAGAATGGCGTGGCGGGGGAATGGCGTGGCGAGGGAATGGCGTGGCGGGGAATGGCGTGGCGGGGGAATGGCGTGGCGGGGGAATGGCGTGGCGGGGGAATGGCGTGGCGGGGGAATGGCGTGGCGGGGGAATGGCGGGCGGGGAATGGCGGGCGGGGATGGGCTGGGCGGGAGGGGTGGCGAGGCCCGGCAGTGTGGGGCTTGGCATGGTGCAGCGTGGCGTGGCGGTGCTAACGCGGGGCTATGTCAGTCTCTAAAGGCCCATTCACAATGCAAACATAAGCATAAGCATGGCGTTAACATAAAAGTTAGGACTACGTCTACAAGTGGACTAATTCACAATGCGTTCGCATAAGCATAACACGTAAGACGTTAACTTAAGAGCTTGCAAGCTTCAAGCTTCTGTGCTTATGCTTATGTCAGACATAAGGAATGAGCCAATCACAGTTCGATAACTCAAAATCGAGTATCGAAGTCGATAGGCGAAGTATTCGTGTGCTGCGTGGTTGTGTTTGTCGTATTTGTTTTGAAATCTCGAAATCGATTCTCATATCCAACCAATAGTAAACTAGAATATTGTCATAGCCAATAGAAACTCTTATTTTGCCTATGTTTATGTTCGACATTGTGAATACGCCAACTCTTCGCTTATGTTAATGTCTATGTCTATGTGTTATGCTTATGTTTGTGATTGCATTGTGAATGAGCCTTAAGGCAGGGGGTGAGGGGACGGGACGGAACGTGGTAAGCGAGAAATTTCGCACCTGATGAACACCCCGCCTGTAGTCTAATCTGTAACGGAACAGCGCCTCAAGGCGAGAGAGAAAGAGGAGAGAGGAGGGGGTGCGGCGGGTCGTGTTTGCAAGCTCGTCGCGTCGCATCTCGCTCCCGGACGAGATTACGTCCTGGACTGACCGGTCGCACGTGGAGGTTCTTCGCGGAATTGCGGCGGTCGGCGGCTCAGAACGAACGAGTTTCTGACTTCGGTTGCGAAGCACTTAACACCCGTGTTTCGTGTAAGCATGAGAGGAGTTCTTTGACTTATCTGCGTTGAATGGATGCTCTCTGTCAGCGTAGACGTATTTCTGAGCTTGAGACATGCAAATGCATGAATATTAAACGTGGAAAGTCTAAGTTAGCGACGATAACTACCTGTGTAAAGCCTGAGATTATTACGATTCTATCCATCCTTACTTTTTGCTTTGATTTTGGTACATCTATAATGTATAACTTACCTGTGCCAAAACTATAGATAGAAATCGAAGACATAAGAATCATATGGATCTACTGATAAGAAGCATTGAATCTACGTAGATCGTTGCAGTGAAACTTCGTGAAGAACAAACGTTTGTATTTTATAAGATAGAGCATATGTCATTTAGGTTAAATGCGCATTTTAACAACATAAACTTGAATATAAATATTCTGAAATATTTGTTGAGTAATACGCTCTTGGTTTTCCATACATCAGAAGTAGAGATTAATTGGTTGATGAATCCGGGGGCGTCAAGGTTATTAGGCCGGTAAGTGTAGTGCATGTTTTTATGGCGGGAGGTGACGGTGGTGATCTTCCCCCGCTGGATGGCGAGATCCGGCGCCGACCTACCGTCGACTTGCGGGGCTTCCCCCTAACCAGGACTCTCTCACCAGCGAGGCACCGCCCCAGCCGGGACAAGCTCCATGCCCCCGACCGGTCTCCCGGAATATGTGGTAGTGTAGTGCATGTTAGTGTAAGTGTGTGTGTAAGGGGGAGAGGATAGGACAAGGAAGAGAAAGGAAAGGTTGCGGGCGGTCCATGGCCCGTTTGTTGGTTTTGCTCCGGCATCCGCCTGGTGGTGGTCGGAGAAACCACAGAAAACTTCCGATCAGAGCAGCCGGGCGCTGCAATCCTTCTCCAGCTAGCAGCTTATCTCGACCTAGATATGTAGCTTGTGTCGAAAATCCTGCCGCCGACGGGACGGGACTCTATCCCCACGACCTCCCGATCAGAGGCATTGCAGTTCCATCAATTAATGCCCCTGAACCAGCTAAGCTGGTAAAACGAATATTGAACTCGATGAATTTTGGAAATATTGGTATTCAAGGTTCGAAAATATCGATGTGTACATTCCTCATTATTGGAATCGATAGCACATAGCGTACCGAGTCAATAGCTGTGAGTGGCTGGCGTTCGTCGGCAGGACGCCCAACTCCGGGGCAGCGAGTGGCGGCTGGCGCACCTGCTGGCGGCGGCAGGCCGCGCGCGTAATTGGGGTCTCGCGAGGCGGCTGCGAGGTACGCGCCGCAAATGAGACGTCGCGGAGAGGGCCACGCCCACGGCCCGGCTGACAGCGGCAGCCACAGCGGAGGAGGAGCTGTGCGTAAGGATGGCAAAAAAATAGATGTTTTTAAAACATCGATGTTTTTCACCAGAAACATCGATATATTAACGTCGATATTTTGCTTTCGATGTTTTCTTCACATCGATATTTTGTTGCAAAAAAATGGATGTTTCTTTAATTATTTTTTTAAGAAAAGGATTTAAGCCTAATGTAGAGTAGCAGCAATATCGTTGTTTTACGTCGTCCTCTTTATCACGCTGCATATTTCGCCCGTGAGTCAATCTGAGGAAGTTTGGGAGCTGCTCGTGTTATGAATGTATGTTATCGCCAGGCGTTACATTGCCTAAATCGATTGCAAAACACGATGTTCTTTTTATTGTTAATTTTATTCTTTACATTCGATTACAATTTTTACATACTACTAACATGCTGGTAATCAAACAATAATATGTATTCTTTTAAGTATTGTAATTAAAAATGTGTAGGAAATAGCATGTTTATTAGTCTATAATTAAAACATCGATGTTTTCTCGTCGATGTTTTCTTCGACATCAAAAACCCTTTAGCGATGTGGCATCACTAGCTGTGCGAACGACTGTGGTGGAGACGATGGGGCCTTGCGGCGTTGCGTGTTGGCCTGAGAGGTGAGGGCGGGGAGACGTGTGAGGGGCGTGGCAGTTTTTGGCTTCGGCTGCACCTGCAAGGTAGAACAGGTGGTTCTGGGGTTGCGGAGATTCGAGAACCCGAAGAGGAGGAAAATCACGGTCAAGTCTGTGGCTGTGTATTTCGAGCACACTTCATTCCGCCCAGCACCGGAAAAGGTTAAATTCATCCAAGACCAACCAATGCAAATGTGCAACGAATTGAGGAGGGCAGGTTGAAAGAAAGAAAATTCAAAGAATAGATGGGTGGCGGCGGGTTTCGGATGGAACGGAATAGTCGACGATTGGCATCTAAAGAAAAAGGACCTTTGGAAGACAGAAGGAGTCTTAGCGGAGTCTTCAAGGCAAGTTGAAAATCCACCGGTAATGGAAGAAGAAAGGGCAGATGGGAGAATGAGGGGAGTGGAATACTTCAGAGTTCAGTGGACGTCGTGGCGTGAAAATTCGATAATACGTACGAGTGTGTAAAATCTAGATATCGCGTAATATAAATGAACCTATGAATCCTCAGTGACCTGCATATATGAATGCGAATAGCAGGGTAAATTGGCAAGTGAATGGAAAAAAAATATTGAAATTCAAACGCGACATTTTAGAAACAATTAAGCAAATTTGTAGGTCTAGAAAAACCGCCAAAACACTGAACGTTCATTCTGTAAATAAGTTACTTTAAAGCATAAGTTAGCTCTAAAATTAGCTGTCTCGCTTACAAGTATCCCCTCTCCTTCAGCCGCAAAAGCCAAGTGGAACTGCCAGATTCGATTGGTTCTGCTTCAAAAGTAAGTAAATTACTCTCAGGGATACCGATGGGGTGACTTGAAGAAAGAAAGAGAAAAAATAAGTAAATAAAAGCTGAAACGAGTGGAGCCACGGGCGTGTCTACGGCGGCGACCACGCCTCGGGTGCCCCGCCTCCGCCTGCGCTGCCGCCGCCGCCTGTCATTAGAGAGGGCGGAGACGGCGTGTGCCCCTCCCTGCCCAGCATGCAGTCGCCGCGCCCGCCCCGCTGGCGCCGCCTCACCTGCTGCGAGCCGCCTCCCCTGCCGTCCGCGCTCGCTATGTGGCGCAACGCGTCCCTGGAGGCCTAGTGCGGCCATTGGTTCCAACGGACAAGACACTTTCTAGTAGGAACGAGGGAGAATTTCTCTGTCGAAAAACTTTAAACAATCCCAAAAGAATTCGCTCTCGATATCCCAAAGACATGTTTAAACCCCCATAAAATAAATTTTAAAAAAAGATCAGTATATTAATATGTATTGAATATGTAAATCTTCATCCCAAGGTATGTATAGAGAGTATCTAGATTTAAGAATGTATAATGTATGTAATATTTGTGAATTGTATGTCATTGTTTAGTTGTAAGTATTAGAAATATAAGTATTAAATCCTGTAAATTAGCTAGTAGTAAGATACAAGAGTGAGAGGTGTATGTTCAAACGTGAATGCCCAAACGTTATGCATTACAAATAAAAATGTAAAACTGGTAAAAAAGGTAAAACTGCCGAACAGGAAGAAAATAAATTGAAAAAAGAAAAAAAAAAAAGAATTCTCTGCCGTAATTTGGAAATTTTTGAAGATTCGATTATTATTTCAATAGTTGCCGTGTTGTCGATTAATGTATTGAAATATCTTCATAAATCCCGCTTGGGTTCGGTTTTTAAGACATTTATGTATCCAGTCTTTTAGTTCATCAATCAGAATTCATTATTCCATGTCGGCATGTTTTCTTCTAATACGTGGTAAATTCAATTTCTTTTGCATTATTATATGCTAAATTTGAAAGATTCTTAACGAGAAACGAAAATCCCAAAAATCTTTAAAGATTTGCGTTCATTTTCGGATTTCGATTCTTAGAAACAAATTGTATTTCATTTTATCTCTAATATTCATCGGAAGGGCGTTTTCAGTCCACATTGCTCTGTAGGTATAAATTCTTACATGCGCATTTTTTAACAGTCTAACTAAAGATTCATCTACAACAATATGTTTAACACACTTGGACCATTTAAACACTAAGTGAGTAAAATAATTTGCATTTCAATGTTTATAAACTCTCAGTATTGATTGAAACTAATGTTTTGATATTTTTGGAGTAAAAATATGCTGATGGTGGGTTTTAGAAACATTTATTTGAAGCCCAAGTATATTTAAATATCAATTTGACTCCTGTCTTTTGTAGTGGTGTGAAACTGAACCGACATCTAAATTAATGAAGCAAACCTTTGGAGAACTCTCTTATAAAAAGTCGAATTTGGAGGAATCGCTAAAGAAAACATCGTGAATTTTTGTAGTTCATCAGGGACGGCAATCCTTAACGAGACGAGAATAAAAACCCTGCTGTCCAAAAATTGCATTTCAAAACTGAACTCAATGTCAATAAAAAATTAAAGATTCTCTTTATCGTCTTCAAGTACGTAACTGGTCTGCTGGAGCAATCTTCGACATATGTGAGGATAATCACCAATGTTTTCAACGTTCTTTCAATCTCGTAACTCTCCTGAAAGGAACGGAACTTTTAATATCTTAATCGTAAGTCGTATGGATGATGTATTATTACATTTATTGGGGCTAATTATAATTTGAAACCTTCTCCAATATGGGAAACGACGTTCGTCAATAGATTGCCATCGTAATATACAAAAAGTTGACAATCTTGTTTCTGCGAGGCGGACGTTGTTGAAAGAAAAGTAAATCTAAGTCAACATTTATCATAGATCTGTCAACGCAGTACGATGAATGCAGACTTATGATGGCATAACTTTTTGTATGGTTTGAACTAACAAGAAATTTCTCAAATCACATGGCAGTCGATGAAATATTAATTGCAGTTCAGAACTCATAAACATTGTAGATCTCGCAAATCTGTCAACTAACAAAAAAAAATTGACATTTCAAGACCACAGATCAGTGCGATGCCATGCAATATTGATGCAGTTGTATTACGCCAAAACAAGGTTTACAAATCACGTCATGAAGGAGATGAAAATTACGAATACATAGTAAAGTTTACCACTTGTTTTGAATAAGATAATAAGTTTCATTGAACTTCTGCTTAATTGATTAAGTTCCATCTAGTTGCCTTATTTTATTGGATACTGTTGGCATTGCCTTTTATTAAGAAAAAGTCCGTGGTGCCTTCCTTTGATTTCGATGAATTGGGTGAAAGGGGATCACAAATCAAGGCATAAGCTTACTTCCTTATCTCAGAAAAAAAATAAATGATAAAATCTCCCCTTTAGGATGGAAGGGAGGTGATTATAAATATTCACTGGGAATAATTCATTTTTTAAATAAAAATCTTCATTTCCAAATGATTTGTGATTGAAATGATGATTCTTTGTCCTATTTTTCGAATCAATATTATAAAGACAAAAGGTTCTGACTATTCAGAAAACGAAATTAGGATAACAACATCACGTAACAAACCTAAAAAGAATCGATATAGTTTTTAATGTTCGTAGAACTGTATTTTTATTCCATTTATGAACTGTTTCTGGTATGAGATTTTGACAGTTGTATAGCCAATTAATCACATTTGAGAAAGTACGAAGAAGTGACGAAAGTAATAGACGTTGAATATATATTTTGATCTCTTTTAAACGGCACAACATGTATGATAAAAAGGCAAGGCTATGTATGTATGTGTTTGTGTGTGTGTGTGTGTGTGTGTGTGTGTGTGTGTGTGTGTGTGTTTGTACATTTTTATTAGTTATTACATAGAAATAAAGATACAATTGTTTTTTTGGGGGGGGGGTCCCCGAAAGGAATGAACGGAATATTTAAAAAAAACTATGTAAATTGATGAACAGTTCACGAATAATTCAGGGAACATAGTTTTTGTATGAATTGGAGAATCCGTGGCCTATTGTCAAACAAACACAGCTACATCACTACCTGACACACGTCCGCGTGTTCATCGAGCCACACGAGCACCTCTTGTGTCTCGACTGCGCCGGTAGCGACTTGGAGCGCGGGGTATTCGCGTCGGCGGCACGAGCTACGCGGCCACACGCGTTTATTTCCGTTCTCCCGCTCCCCGCGCCGCCACCGCCACCGCGGCATCCAGATCCAGCCTCCACCCCCTTCCTTCTCCTCCTCCTCCACTGGCTCCTCCGCCGCCGCCACCGCCCCGAGATAAAGAGCGGGGCTGCCGCGCCTCGCCGTCACAATGCGCGACGTTATATTTAACGCTGACAGGAAGCGGGGAGGGGGCGGGGCGACTACCGGACGACGACGTCGCGTCGCCGGCGGGGGCCATCGCAGGTGAAGCGGATGACGGTGGGGGTGATGGAGGCGGCGGGGGCGGCGTAGGGAACAGACGTTGTGGCCGGAGGCGCCATCGCAGATGTGACGGGCGAGATGTGAGCCACAGAAGCTGCCACGTGACGGCGTTGAACGGCGGGGTGTGTTCGAGGACGACCTTGCTGGGTAAGGGTGGGGGTGGTATTAGTGTTAAGCAAGGTTGACATGTGTCTTGCGAGGGATTTATCATGCCATTGTAGTGGAACAGAAATTCTGGTGGAACGTCGGGACTAACGTGACATATGGGAAGGAAAATGTATCATTGGTTTTCGGAGTAAGATATTAATTATTATGAGATTAAATAGTCGACTTTGGTCTGGTCTGCATTAAAAGGAATAAATGTAAGAACGGATCCGCCAGTTAGTTCCGGGGCTGATGATGTTGGATGTTGATGGGTGTATGTAAACTTTGGACATGTTAAGTAAATATTAAGTCAAAATTACTTTAAAATAATTCCTGGCCGGAGTGAAAATGGAAACTATTTTTCTAATACAAATCGTCTAAATTTCTTTAGCTGTATGACTAAAGAAAAAACTCAGGCAGGCCAAGTGTGCTGTTTACGGTGAAGAGAATGCATCATACTCGTCACATGTCTCCTTTATCCCTAAACGCCAATAATAAATAAAAGCAGGCCTCAGGCCTGGGAGCAGGCACAAGTCGGATTAATCTGACCTTCAAATCTCAAATACATCAATACTTTAAAATTATACATATTATTACGATTAGTTCCTGACTTTCGATTTCCTTGCACCTCGATGTATTATTTTTGTTTTCATGTGAAATATTATTTATGTTCCAGGATACATGAATCAAAGGAGTGAATTGTTATATATGCCAATCAACTAGAACCAAATCAAAATTGCCGTTGCATCTGTAACTCCGGGAGGCGGAAGGTAAGAATGTTAGTCTTTCTGTAGCAACCTATTCATTTGTTTCAAACAAGTGCAAACATTAAGAGCTTCATAAGTGCGACTATTCCTTCTTTTAGTTGCCATTATGTTCTTTGGCGACGTGGCGTGACGCCTACCCGTTGTCGGGGGATCCGGGATAATAAATACCACGCGCCTACCGCCGTTCCCACGGCCGTGTGAAAAGCCAACGCGCGCGTTCGCACATAAAGGCCGCATTACTCACGTCGCCGGAGCGCCTGTAATTTTCGCGATTCAAAGCCGCGCGTGCACGACAGAGGTTTCCTCGCGCCCGGCCACAAAGCGCGGCAATCGGCGTTTGAACCCCCGGCGTCTCAATTAAAGGGCAGCGCGAGCGTTGCCGGGCGCTGTGTTCCCTCGGCCACATGTGCTCCGGTTGGGGTGATGTACGGCGCGGGGCGGCCGAGGCGGGCCGCGCCACCGCATGAGGATCCAATAACCGCCTCTTCTCTGGGGGATCGAGCGCAATTTACTGAAAAAACAGAAGCCCCTTGGTCTCCCCGGTCTGCTGAAATTACTGCGTTTATGCGATGATTGCGAAATCAGTTCCAAGGCGGAGGGGAGAAGTGGTTGGTGATGGTGCGTTGTAGTGGAAGGGCAGGGAACGGTAATGATCCACTGACAGAACAGCGCAAATTCAAGAGATGGTAGTTGGTACGAAAAACTGGGAAGGCTACTACATATAATTTATTTTCTTTTCGCGTGTGTAAAGATGATGTAAAAACCGACCTGGACGGCCGACGTGGTTAGAGCAAGTGTCGACTCAACCCCTGGGTCAGAAGAGTCGCGGGTTCGAGTCCCGCCGTGAGCATGGTTGTTTGTCCCTTGTCTTTAATGTATGTGTGTTGTCGCGGAAGGTCTTGTGAGTCTGCTGACCACAGACCGAGGAGTACCCGGGAAGAAAAAAAATGTGTAAAGAAAATGTGTTGAAAGATATAAATTACAAATATTTCACACATTTTTCTCAAATCTTACAATTTTCAAAGAAATTGCACTTGTGTGCCGAGCTTTCAAAAGTTGTCTCGTTCTAGGATGTTTTAAGGTTCATACTCCAAGGAAAATTGACATTTTCTGCTTATCACTTACGTGTACATAAGTTATTTTCTCTTTCTCTCCCTCTCTCTCTCTCTCTCTCTCTCTCTCTCTCTCTTATATATATATATATATATATATATATATATATATATATATATATATAATCTAAACAACGTTCAAATATTTCGTAGCCCTTGCAATGAATCCTGCAAGAGTTTCCAGTTCGCACAGCAGTACCGGAGTCAACGTCACGCGACACAAAGTTGGCGAAAGAAATATAAGTTCGTCCCTGTGAGATTCTGAATAGCGAAGAGTGTGGGGAGAAGAAAAGGAAGCGATAGCTGAAGGGGAGCGGTGATGGCGGCTGAAACAGCTGGCGAAACGAATACACTGGATGTTTCGTTGAAAAACGTTTCAACGCTCGTACGGTGATACGGCTTCCTGAATTTAGACTACAATAGACATTCTTTATTCCCTGATTCAAAGGCGTGAGGGATTTGCAACGATTTGGAATCACGCCCGTTTCTTTGAAACAACGTATACCTTGCATAGTCTGGCACTCATTTATCATCGTTCAAACGACAATAACTGTCGCTGATACCGCTGTTAATAATTATCCATTGCTTATTTTCAGTTATCCATCGCCACAGTAACTTTAATTTATCCGTATCCTGTTTTTTTTTCCTTTAATTTATCCGTATCCATTTTATCTGTTTTACGATGTAGCAGCCAGAAGGGGAAGTTTTGGGAGTTGATTACCACACACCATTACCCACTAAATGATGTAGAAAGCGTATGACTTACAATCAATAAATTTGTACTTCAAGTTGTAGAGAAAAGACCAATCGTACTTTTGGTTTCTTCCGTGACCGACTAAGAAATCTTTGAAAGACTGTAACTCAATAAAAGAGTTTGAACATTTGAATTTTGTAAAGAGATTTTAGTATCATTGTTTGATTGGATGAGAAAAACAAATTCTGTACCAAAATTGTGGTAGATTAGAGCGTAAAACCCACACGTAAGCTCCTGAGGGTCTTACTCTTTAGAAACATAAGCTTCCGACAATCTCTTCACATCTCATTCCAACACTCTCGACCCATTCAGTCCATCATCCATTCACATTGACCTAGTTTAGAGTCCTAAAGCGTAATATTCAAAGTAATCGACGACGAAGAAAAGTGATGGTAACTTGGGAAAAATGTATGTGCTATGTAGCAAGATACTGGGGCGATGAAGCAATTAAATTGGTGGTAGTTGGAGATGGGCAGGCCTAGCGGGTGTGGTCTAGGCGGGTGAGTACTGGACACTTCGCAATGTGATGAGCAAAGGAGTCGGTTATGAACGGTGGGCGGGAGCCGATAAGACACACTAGTAGGAAAATGCAGAATGAGGGTGTATTGCGCGGAGTATGTTGCTGGGTATGTTGTGCGGTGAGCAGGAGTTTCGCTAAGAAAGCGGGGAGGCGGACAAAAACGCACCGAGCGGATGTGACCTCGACGGGGGTGTGCTAGATGAGGGGCGGGTGCTATGAGCTAATAAATTGCTCGGTGGATGATCGGTGGAGGGATGTCAGATGAATGTGGTTGTGGAGTGGGGGGGTTGTGGGTGGGGGGGGGTGGTGGGGGGGTAGGTGGGTGGGAGCGTGGTAAGTGGGTGGGAGCGTGGGGGGGGGGGGTGGTAGGTGGGTGGGAGCGTGCCAAGGGTGATGGTGAGGGTGTCCGGAGGCGGATTGGAACGGGCGGTCCGCGGGCGCGGGGGCGGTGTGAGCCGGCGAGGTGATTGCTGGCTGCCGGCTGGGCGAAGGGCTGGCGGCGGGCGTGTGCTGGGCGGGGGAGAGCGCCACGCCGTTTCGGTCGGGTGCGGCCCCTCGGGAGTCGCATGACAGCGAACGCCCTGGTGGGACTTGCGCCCGCGGCGGCGAACGACTCCCTTCCGCAGGCCGCGCATGAACCCACCCATCCACATGACGGCCGCTTCCTTGTTTGCCTTTCACTCCATTGCACGCGGCGGAGTGATTGGAGCGACCAAAAGTCCTGGGGGTATTGAATAGAAACGTTGTGCCGACCGTGCATCGATTCAATACCCCAGGGTCGTGGCATTTTAATTGAGTACAAATTCAAAACATTTCCGTGCCATTTTAGTTGAGAACAAATGCAATACATTTGCCTTCAGGATGTTGTGAATACGTTCGTAATATAATGCATGAAATTGTTATTATTAATCACATGTGTACAGAAAGAAAAGACGAAATATTTATTAAAGACGGAATCGTATTTTAATTATTTAATAATGTCAATCATGTGACTTAGTCGTAAAATTATTACCCCAAAATAGAGCAAAATAGATCCTGTGGTAACGTCATGTTTCTTGGAGATACAATAATTCGCAAGAAACAATACGGACTACTAGATCAAAAGCACGCATATCTACAAAAAGAATATCGGAAGTGATACATCACATAA
Source organism: Teleogryllus oceanicus (assembly GCA_964035755.1). NCBI lineage: Eukaryota > Metazoa > Arthropoda > Insecta > Orthoptera > Gryllidae > Teleogryllus > Teleogryllus oceanicus. Next base: position 46,261,873 of record CAXIVR010000007.1, on the reverse strand, counting down.
CTTAGTTAACAAATAATTGAATATTTGTTGCAGTAGGTAATATATTTGTACTATCAAGAGTGATTTTTTAATTTCTTTTATTATTCAGAAGATCTGGTCATTATAAAGTCCAAGGGGTCAAAAGAAAATTATAAGCAAGGCGTATTGATTATGATTACCTATTAGACAAAGGTATTCAGAAGATTCAAATATCTATGTATTTTTATAATAAAAGAAAAATACGACAATATTATTCTGCATACAATAATCAATAATTATACTGCATATAATAATCAATAATTCGGAAAAGAAATGAATTTCACATAGTTTCTTAACATTCATAAAATATTACGTTAAAATATTACATTATTCGCATTCGGTTTTTAATCGAGTTTTGAGGTTGTCTTCAGAAAACAGTAGCCTATAGTCTGCTGTGTGTGGAACAGTTTCCCTTCTGTTGCAAGCTGCACGTGTTCGGGTTGGCGAAGTGTCGAGTTCGGCCGGGGCGGCCCAGAAGCCAGTGGAACGTGTCGCGCGTCGCCGTGTGTCCTTCTCAGGGCCGACCCAGCGAGCGTCGCCGTCGGCCACCCCCTCCCGGCGCCCCCCGGCCCCGTCCACCACCGCCCTCGCCCACCCCCCCCCCTCCCCCCCCCCCCCCCTCCCCCCGCCTGCTCGCCCCCGCCTGCTCGCCCCCGCCTGCTCGCCCCCGCCTGTTCGCCCCCGCCTGCTCTCGCCCGCCTGCTCTCGCCCGCCTGCTCCGCCCGCCTGTTCTCGCCCGCCTGCTCTCATCCGCCTGCTCTCATCCGCCTGCTCTCGCCCGCCTGCTTCCCCCCGCCTGCTTCGCCCCCGCCTGCTCTCGCCCGCCTGCTCTCGCCCGCCTGCTCTCGCCCGCCTGCTCTCGCCCGCCTGCTCTCGCCCGCCTGCTCTCGCCCGCCTGCTCTCGCCCGCCTGCTCTCGCCCGCCTGCTCTCGCCCGCCTGCTCTCGCCCGCCTGCTCTCGCCCGCCTGCTCTCGCCCGCCTGCTCTCGCCCGCCTGCTCTCGCCCGCCTGCTCTCGCCGGCAGGCGCCGAGCGCGGGTGGCGGGCGGGGGCGGTTCAGCGCCGGCTGGACGGCGACTTCAAAGGCAGCGCTCCGCAACCGGCGCCGCTAATTGCGCTCGGAATAGGCCTTCGCCGTCGCAGCCGCCGCAGAATCAGTTTCAGCCGCGCTCTGCGCCTCGCTATTGATGCCCGCGCCCGCACTTCGCCTCCCCCACGCCGCGACACCACCAGACGCGTATTACATGGCGGATTTACCTTCTGCGCGGCCAACACGTTGTTCAAAGAGTTCTTAAAAGCGACCCAAAAAGGCGGGAGCGATTGGAGGGTGGGTGTTAGATTGTACCATCACATTAAACCGGATTCGATTGATTATATCTTTTCCGAGCGCTTCAATTGATAGGTCATAATGTCCGTAAGTGTAGTGCAAGTTAGAGCCGGGAGGTCACGGTTTTCCAATCCTCGCTGGAACGTTAGATCCGGCTCCGACCTACGCTTCGGCTAGTGAGGTTTCCCTCATCAGCTATCATTGCCTGCGTGGCACCGCACTAACCCGTTCTAAGTTCCGGTCTGAACTCCCGTCATATGTGGAAGGGTAGTGCATGTAATTGTAGCAAGTAGAGTGTAGAAGGGGAACATGGATAAGAAAGGAAAAATCGCGCGTGACCCGAAACCCCTTTATTAAGTAACTGCTGTGACATTCTCTTGGTAATGGTGGGTGAAACCTTGGACATCTTCAGGTTTGAACAGCCGATCGCTAAAGTTCTCCTCTAGAGAGAGGCTGGATTCGACTAGCTGTGTAGAGACTCCGCTACCGCCAGGAATCGAACACAAGGACGTCGCGGTCAGAGACGCTGCAATTACAACAGTTACGTCCTGGGCAATTTCAGGTGATAAATCGGATTTGAGTATTATATTGAATCCAATATTAAAGAACTGTGATTCTTCTGACAAAAACTGTGATTGATTCAACTATTTCCCCGAATTCTTGCCCTTCCCTTATACGTTACGTAAGTACTAACACTAGTTTAATCGATTGATGTACCTAGCCCTGGACAGATCAGGCGAAATATCAGCCACTATACTAAAATAGTATCGTCTAAATGTTTGTCTAAAGATAGCAGAATATGAGAATAAAGATTTGTTTGATATTTGGTATGACACTGAGGAGTGTATCGAGTCTGTGTTATCGCAAGAGAGATGTGATTTACAGAAAAGTATCGATCGTTTGATTGGACATAACATAGAGCCACTAGTCGTAGTCTTCGCGCCAACCCTCGCTTGCTGTGCCTTGTACATCAAAGGTTTGCACGGACTCCCCTTTGGAGGCTGCCTCACTTTCCCCCTGAGCGATCCCTGAACTGCGCCGTGTCGTATTTACTTACGCAAGAATTATTTTTCAAACGAATGGCTTGTCATATTTCAGTTTCTCTCGCACCCCACGGCCGACGCCCCGCAGCAAAATATGACGAAGGGGTTTTCCTTGCGTTTTTCAATTTCCACTTCGCAGAGCGCCCTCTCCCCTCCCATCACTGCTCCTCGCGCGCGTTCTCGCCGCGAGGGCGGACACAAACGCTCGCCATTAACGAAGCGGGCGACGGTAAAGTCGGCGTCCCCTCCCCCCACCAACCCCCCGACGCCCCCCCCCTTCTCCGCCGCGGCCTCCGCCCTCCCGAAGCGCCTCCGCTCCGCCCCGCCGCGTTCACCCGCCACTCCCCGAACAGTCGGGAGCCTAGAGATTGTCCCGGGTGGGGCGGTACCCCGCTGGGGGAGATACCTGGTTGGGGTAAACCCTGCTAGCGGTCGGCGACGGATTTCGCCATCCAGCGGGAAATTACCGCCACAGCCCGCGGAAAACATGCATTACACTAACGGGATTAATGACCTAAGCCGTTGACGCACCCGTAATCACTAAATCAATCAATCCCCCCTTCCGACGCGGCCCCGCCCCACCTCGCCGCGTCCAGCCCCCCCCCCCTCCCATCTGCTCTCGCTCTGGTGCAAATTGACGCTTGCCTGCAAAGGCACGCGCCACTCCACCGCCTTAGGATTCTTTCTGTGCCACCGCCCTCTCTGCCACCCTCCGTAGGAGTATGATAATATCAACCAGCGAGCACGAAGCTATATCGCATCTCACCGTCGTGACTACCTCTCGTATTCCTTCTAGTTCTTTCAACCTTACTAGGCCATCGTCCTTTGAATGCATTAATCTCATTATTCATTTTTTTCTATTTCTATTTCCTTTTTATCTCACCCTGCCAGACTACTTCATGGTTTGTTCGAATTGTCTCCGTCTTCCATAGCATTTCTCCGTTTTGCCATTACCCGTTGCCAGGTGTGATTCGGATGTGATAGTTAATTTGACTTAATGCATGGTGTTAATGATAACTACACATATTTTCAATATTGAAATAGAATTATATTTTATTATTTTATTTTGTATTTATAAATAACTCTCGCTTCTTGTTCACGAAATAAGGGGAGACTAGTGAGGTCTTTTCCTCAATGACTATTATGGATTCTGTAGTTTAGAGAAGCAGTATAAAGAGTCAGAAGAAGTGGAAATCGTGCCAAAATAACTATAATTTAATGTTCCGATTTCTTCAATGACACTTTCGCATCAAAATCTCCATATCGATATACAAAAACGAATTCAATGTTTTAAACAAGTTGTGCTGCAAAGAAAGTCGTCAGACGGTTCTATTCGCAGACCCCCCACGCCCCGAGGCGCCCTCACACGTGGTTCCACCCTTCCGTTCGGCCACCCCCCGCCCGCCCCGCTCCGCCAAACCTTCTCTCGTGCAGATGGAGTCTCCCGCGGCGCGCGCCCGCCCGCACGTGCGCCCTCCGCCCCGCCACACGGAATCGCGCTCGACGTGAAAGCCGCGACTCCATCACCCGCGCGAGATTTGCGCAAAAAGTAGCGGCGGCGGCGGCGGTGGCAGCAATAACGCTTCGGCGGAGGGGCCGGGCCCCGGCACAAAAAGCGACAGCGGCGCCTGCACCCCAGGGAGCGGAGGGGAGCGGCAGCCGGGTAGACCGCCCTCCTGTTAGTCGTCCCGCTCGCCAGTCCGTTCGCCAGTCCGTTCGCCAGTCCTTTCGCCAGTCCGTTCACCAGTCCGTTAGTCACCCGCCCGCCCGTTCGTCAACCCCCGGGTTCGTTCCTTTGCCCGTTTGTTCGTCCATGCGTCCGTTCATCCGCCACTCCGTTCGCCGTGTCCATTCGTTCGCCCATCCGCTTCTCCGCTCGTTTGCTTGCCCGCTCGTCCAGCCGGCCTGAGCCGCAACCCACGCCCGAACCGCGAGGACAGAATTTTCGTAGAACTCGTTACGTGAAATCCGGCGCCGGGAGGGGGCGGCGCCCGAGCGGCGGCGGCGGGGGAAGCCGCAACCCACGCCCCCTCCCCTCACCCAAGGGCGACGCGGCGGAGGCCGCAGATGGCTAGCAAGCGCCCCGGCCCCGCCCCGGGCCAAGGCCAAAACCGGGGACGCACACTTCGGAAGGGCCGCGACGCCCGCCGCCGCACAATGCAGGCATCGCCATTACCCCACGTAGTTAGGGCGGGGGCGGAGGGACGACAGGGTCGTCGGGACGGCCGGAAACCACCGCCGCCTGAGCGCCCGCCCGCTGTCGCCCTCCCGTCGTCCGGCCGCCGAGATTGCCCGCGTCCCGCCTCCCGAGCTTTATCTGGATGCGGGCGCTGCGGGTTATGAGGAGTTTTCGACCGCAGGGAGCAGAAATTTCTCATTTCCTGCCTTATAAGTTGGGACCATGTCGAGGAGCAAAGCCGCAGGGACGTGCCGTTACTTTACGAACCCATGCATTTTTTTAATAATTATTAGTAGCATCGATATAGGAAAATCGACAGTATTGGACTATCGATAGCAAAATTGCGTCATTGCTACTGACGTAACAAATCAATTGTTATAATCATGCTAATGTTTCAAGTGCGTTCTTTCCTTCCTCTTTGGTTCGAGTTACAGACTGTCTAAAGTACTGCCATTGAAACAAAACTATATCTTTATATTGTTAATTTCAACCAAATATAATGTGTTAAAAATGCTACGAACTATTTGAATGATGACTAAAGTGCAATAATAGTTTCCAGCATTTCAGACTTCTAGTGACTGAGTCTGGATATACGAATATTGCTGCTCGGTAAATTGGCAAAGTGATATTTTGTTGTTGCAAGTGTTCCAGGGAGAATGGAATATGGCACTTCTCGCGAAAGTGCAATCAATAAGCTCTCACGTAGCATGTGTAAGCCCTGAATGAAACGGAATTTTAAAAGTAGATGGAGAGAGTATAAGATTTTTTGGAATGCAACAACTTTTGGGACATTTTTGAAAAGCGATATTTTTTATTAACCATCATTAACTCCTCTTAAACTCCATCATTAAATTGTTTCCCTCACCAAATGCCAACCGAAACTGTTTTGTTCGTTTAAAGGAGTCACTTCCATCAGATGACAAGCAAGCAAAAATTTGGCCAACCCCTCTAAATCTTTGTATGGCAGGTATCGCTCCTCTGTACCTTATCGAATAGAGTGTGCCAGATTGAGGGGTGTGGCCCGCCCGGGTGAGGTTCGGAGGGGGAGAGAGGTGCGGGGCTTTCACACGGTGCGTGTCCCTCCTCGGGTGTTGGGTTGCGCGCGCGCCGAATCTGACGCCCGACGCTCGCAGAGGGAGGGGGCGGGGCCCGCGGCGACAGATGGCCGATGTCAGATCCGCAATTGGAGAACGGAGTGGCTCTCCAGGGAAGGGTCCCTTTCGAGCGACCCGCTCGACTCGTTGGATATAGAAGTTTTCCTTTATATGGGTGATGAGTTGATTTCCGCGGTCGTTTCTGTCACAGGGGGGGGGGCAGTTCTGAATATTAAGTTGTCGTTTTGTGAATTGTTCAATACAAATAGATTTCCTGATTGAACTGTTACAGATACGGTTCATAATTCTGGAAATTAATGTTTTTTTGTGACTTTTTATGCAAAAGTCATTTAACTCACCATGAGACTGGTGAGAAACACCCACTGGACAAGGACTCATTGTCAGCGACTCACCTATAAAGAGAAAACACCATATATTAATAATCTGCAAAAGGTAATACATAAAATACATAAAAAGTCTATATATAAGTAACTAGCTTATCTTGTCGCCTCCTATGGGTATCTTATCTTAATTTTATTTGTAATAGGCAAGTTCTTCAAATAAAGAAATTTTAAACATTATTGAGCTGCCTAGCTCGTTCATCCTCGGACATAACAGGTTACACGTAAAAGTATCGGTAGAAATGTGTATGCGCACGCACGCACGAGCACACACATACACACACACGCTCATCTCGTTTTTGTAGAACTCTCCCGAAATAGTCTAAAATGACAAAAATAGCGCTGGTCGCTTCGTCTTACCGAGAAAGGTAGTCTCTGATCACTCTGTAAGTGCCTGAAGATCCCTTAAACCGTTTTAAGAGCTTAAAACACTAAAAAAAATACAATATTTTAGAATTATCTTAGAACGTTCTGAAAGGATCGAAAAAATGAACAGTTGCCCATTAGCAGAGCGAGTCGCGACAAATGACATATCACTTGTCCCAAATAGCGGTTCCGTTAACAGTGATTACCGGATTAGTGCAACACGTACGTAACAATACTAAGACTGTAAACTTAAACATTTTATTTTATATTTTAATATCATACACTATATAAAGCAATTCATAAATATTCTATAATATCACTTGTGATTGGGTACATCTAATATTGTCAATTGGTTACTTTACAGTTTTAAAGCGTTTTTGAAGTAAAATAAAAGTTGGCATTGTTTTACTTAATGTATTATTTTTTACGTTAATTTACTTCACAAAAATTGTAACTTGTTTATCATTTTACGTATTTTGAACACGATTTGAAGATTAATTTTCCTCTGTAGAATCAGAGTACAATTTCGTTCTGTGGCAATATAAAAGTTTTACTGCTCTTTTCTAGAGGAACTTCTGGATTCTTAATTATTCATGAGAGCTCCGCTAAAGCAATCCAGACGCACAGATGTAGTGCACTCGGTGCCCCGATGTGGAGTCCCCCAAGGATCTCACTGGGCCAAGGTCCCACACGCGAGCACCACAGCAGTGCGGTTTATAACTTCACTGCGCGGAGTCGAACTGCGGGCGCTGGCATGCAGCCTCCCAAGCCCTCCTTGCTCCTCCCCATCTCCGCAACCACCCTCCTCCATGCCCGAGGCTGTAGCGGCCGCTGTCCGTTTAACGAGCGTCTGGGCAATCAAGGAGTAAAACGCTGCACCTAACACAGCACGCATAGTAATCCTCGTCCGCCCTTCGCGACAGGGGTAGCCTGTACTGAATTCCAAAGGATCAGGTTTTGTGGAGGTGGAATTAAGTTAAGAGGTTCACAAAAGCTTCGAATAACACCCATCCCCTTTCAAATATTTCGTAAACAATTTTTTTGCTAATATTGTATTAATATATCGCCTTGACGCAAAAAGAGGCACGAAAAGACATTCTTAACGGATGGCGTCCGTTAAGGATGTTAACAGTCCGTCGTTCACGAAAATATTGAACGACACATGGCAGATATCACAAATAACGGACTTGGTTGATTCTAAACCTTGACTATCACTTCAGTTTACTACGTTATTTGTTGAATAACACCATACAAAAGTATGCCTGGTAAAATGAAAAAAATGTAAAATAACTGAACTGAGGGATAAGTATCTTGATATAAACTATCTATACATAATTCACATGCCATTTAGTGTAAATTAAAAAATAATGACAATATGTAAGGTTATATCGTGTATATTAAAACAATTATTGCAATATTGTGTATTTCAAAGCTTAAATACAGCTTTGAAACAAACATTCATATTCACACTCCAGAATTGGATGAATTTGGTCAGATTCGAAAGATTTGGATATTAAAAATTCGAAAATTTCCGTGTTTGAAAGTTGTTTTTATTTGAGAAGCTATTATTCCAATTCAAATATTCCGTTTCCAATATTCGAGGGTTCCAATATTCAAAAGGCCAAAATATAGTATTTTAGATTGGATATTTGAAGAAAAAAGATCGGGATCCGTGGTTCAGTGCATCAACTGCTGTTACTATAGTGCCTCTGACCGAGAGGTATTAGGTTCGAGTCCCGACGGCGGCAGGGTTTTCGACCCTAGCTTTTCAGCTAGGTGGAATTCAGTCGCTGTCTGTAGGATAATTCTAGCGACCTGCTACTCTGATCATTAGGTTTCCGTGATTTCTCCGATCAACACCAGGCGAATGCTGGAGCAGCCACAGACCGCGAGCGATGTTTTCTTCCTCTTCCTTGTCCTATCCTCACCTCTTACACACACACACACACACACACACACACACACACACACTTACACTAACATGCACTACACTACCACACGGACAGGTCGTGAAATTTGAACTTGTCCTGGCTGGGGCGGCGCCACGGTGATGGGAGATACCTGGTTGAGGAAAACTAGCTAGTCGAGTGGGGGAAGATCACCGCCACCTATAGTTGAAAACATTCACTACACTTACGGGACTAATTACCTCATTAGTTGACGCGCCCGGAATCATTAACAATCAACCAAGCAATCATTGAAAGAAAAAAAACGTATTTCATTCCCTTCTTCCAAACTTCATTGGCCGTTACGTCGCACGTGGCTTCTCAGCGGTTTGGGGTTCCCTGATTTGCACGTGGAACTTCGTGCCAGCAACAACTCGCGGCCCCGGGGCGGGCTCCAGCCTTGGTTCCGAGAACCGTCAGATCGCGAGTGGCCCCTCAACGAAGCTTAGCGGTCATTACGAATTCATTGCGCAATTCGCACGGTTTTGTTGCCGTGTTGCACGAGATGCGCGGTTTCAAAGTCCTTCGAATTGATTCTGTTGGCTTCGCGAGCCGCATCGTAATGAGGGCATTAGTAAACAGGAACGTAATCGTTAATGGGGATAAATTGTACAATTAAGTATTTTCACAGTGTACAATTATAGAAATCCAATAAGGTCACTCGGTCACTAAAATAGAAGTAGTTACATTCCAATAATGTCAATCCATCTACAAAGCGTTTTTGAATGGCGCCTCATTTTCTACAGCGCTAATGAACTAATTATAATACATATGTATTTCGTGATAATAGAAATTAATTTTCCGGTCAAGAAGAAAACTTTCCAGTTTTGTGCTTAGTGTGAAACTCCGTACTTCATCTCCGCATTTCAAATCCCGACAGGAGGCAGTTAATTTTTTCTAGTTAATTTCCTCGAAATCATAATCCTCTCACATTAACATTAGAATGGCAACACTCCGCTTATCAATTACATATGAATCGATTAGTGTTTCTCACCAGTTGGGTTGCGACAATTTCGAATTTTTCTATGCGCTTCTGTCATTCAGTTAACTACATACAGCGCCCAAACTGATCGCGACGGTTTTGGGGCGCACACATGACTTTAAAATATTATATAATATTATAAAATATATATCAAATGACTCGTAATATGAAATATTAAGTTTCCCAGAGTGAACTTGTTTCACTTTTAAAAAATGTGTTGTTTAAAGTTATATTTTTGCAATTTCATTTCTTTACGAAAATTCTTTGGGTCCCTTCTGTTACATTTTTGGGCATTTACGCTCTTCTGGGTTCTCTAGCTACTCGGGACTTCTTTCTTCTGCCGGCAGGGAAACTATTCACCTCTGTAACGTTTATAAAAATATTTCGTAATAAAAAAAATACAATTTTTAGTTTTGACGTTGTAATTACCAGATTAATAAGTGTGGTAACATGCTGTGAACATATGAGCTAGATTTGTGATAAAATTTGAGGAAACATTTGTGAGATCATTTGAGGGAACATTTGGGGGAACAGATGGTGATTATGTTCCCTCAAATGAACACGCGAAGGAAAATGTAGTGAAAATGCGATAGATTATGTAAACCTGCGAGGACAATATATGGGAGAGCACCTAGGAAATATACGGGAGAGAGATGGTACAGATTATAATTTTTGAAGATTTAGCTTTTCTGGTGGCCCTCACTCCGTAGTGAAATGGCCTAAAACGAGCAGAATCAAGAAATGTGTGTACAATTAAATTGAGGCACTCGTAGATCCGTTATAAAGGACCTTCAATTCTATAATCATTTAGTGAAATCGCTAGTCAGGTCAAGTGCTTCAGCGTCTAAAACTTCACCATCTCTTCTAGGGTCCTCATTTCCCTTCCGCCGCCCCATGGGTCGCTGCGAGTGAAACCCAATCCCAGCCGCATGCGGGCGCACATAAAGGAACAGCGGTGTCGCGGGCCATATGCAGCCACAGGGCGTCGGAGGGCCGCTAGAGGTCTGGGGGAGCGGTTTGCCAACCAGGTTGGTCTTGAGGTGGGCATTAAAAGAGAGGTGGTCTCGATTTAGACGCTATGTGCGTTGTGCAATGAACTTCATAGCGCTCTAACGACTAACTAAACAGTTCGTCTAACGAAAAAAAGCCTGTCAGACTTACTTTGTAGGAAATGTAATGAATTTTATTTTTATTATGTGAAGGGCTCACTCATTTCTAAATTGTAAGTGAAAATCTAAAGAAATAACTTTTGGACCCGCAGCGAACATTTTGTAAATTTTAACGTTCTCTAACCCCGTAAATCGTTCTTACGAAAACGTACCGAAGGGGCATAATTCGTAGAACATTTCTTGTATTTTGTTTATGTATTACATTTCTCTCTAAGATTGCTTTGTTTTCAAGTTACAAGAGAAAAACTGTGAAATAACTACTTTTTGCTTTTTTCTCAGAACGTTAAAAATGTATGAGGTAGCAAAGTTGAAATTTGCATTTATCTCCTCCCCCAAAACGAACAGAATAACAGATGAAAAAACTTTCTTTATTCCCCTCCTCCCAAATTACCATTCGTTTAGATTAATAGTGCTTCACACAGATTAGCAACCATTTGAATAATAGGAATCGCTGAAAAATATCGAAAGTATCCTACGTAGTCTTGAAAAGCTAGATCAAAAGATTTCTGCTTCAATGAGAATGAATAGCCTAAAGCGAACATAAATTAGATGTATTTTTTATATTAGACAGCCTTTTATCAAGTTAAAAAATACACTTGTGTTTTATTAGTAGAGATGCAGTTGTAATAATTTTTAAGTGCTTTGTAATAAATTCTAGTGTTCAAGCAGCAGCTGGAATTAAATTATATAACTTTGCAAGAGATCTTCTGTGCTGATTTGTGTCGTGGGATTTGTTTCGTTTTCTTGCGCGCACAACCCTATAAATCCTCGTGAAGACATGAGAACATTATAAGGATAAACGATAATTCGTAGAGAGGAAATAAGATGTTAACGTCGAGTCGAAATGTATTGCATAAAAGTATGGAGTCAAATGTTCATCTACTTAGATTTTAATTTAGATGAAAGCACGCATCATCAAAAATTAGAAGGAACTAAGTCATAACTCATCCCATTCATTCTCATTACGTTCACCCTCCAGCCCAATAAGTAACGAACTCTCTAGACGTAAGCAAACAATGGGATGCCATTGAGAACTGCTACCACTTATACGACGAATGCTATAGCCACGTAAGTATAGGGTCTGCTCTCTCAACATCAATGATTTTGCTGATTGATCAAGAAGCCAACGAATTCGAATCCTTTTATAGCTTAAGACCTCCCTTACCAATGGCAATATCTTCGAGGAAAAGATGTGGTTGCAGCGCGTTGTGTGGCTTCGTGAACATCTCATTATTAGCTTTGTGTTTCCGTACTTCTGCGTTCTTAATTTGCCGCCGTACAATCACGGTATTGTAACGAGCAAAGTCATTCGTCTTCTGAGAAACGTGAATCATGAGACAGCAAAAAAGAAAGACGCCAATTTGACTTAATCCCGTCTTTGGCGCTTGCGTCCGCGGCTGAGCCCAGTGGAAAGATTCTGCTTCGCCACGACCTCAAACGAGCGGTAGTGATCTCTCTCTAGTGATCTCTGATCGATAGTTTTCTATGGTTTCTCCGATCAACACAAAGCGAATGCCACTAAACAAACGGGCTACGGACCGCCCGCGATCATTCCTTCCTCTTCTCTCCCATCCGCACCCATTTCTTACACTCACGTACATATGGCCTACACTACCACCCATGTCGAACGTGGGGCCCGAATGGTCGGGGATACCTGCTTGGAGAGAGCCCCAGAATTCGAATAGTAGATTGGCATCGGATCTCACCAGTCAGTGGGCGAAAATGATTGCCACTTCCCGCGAGAAAACATGCACTACACTTACGGAATAATGACCTAAGCTGTTGACACGTCCGGAATCAATCAATCAATCCTCGCCTTTTTATGATTCACCTCATCTCGTTTCGATATTCCCATTTTACTTTCTCGAATACGTACGTGTATATACGGAGTAATAAAGGAAACATAGAGAAAGCTATGTAATGCTGCGGATGATCGTTTTTCCATATTTCCAATCGATTTTCAGTTTCGGGGTCCCCTGATTCCTTCAAAACGGCCATCTTTGGCGCTTGCGCCCGTGGCTGCGCTCAGCGGGCGGGATTCTGCTTCGCCACGAGCTCAAACGAGCTCCGTAAGAGCGCGCAAATCTCTTTATTGCATTAGCATACGCGCCTGCGAGCTAACGGGAGAGGAGTGGGGGGAGGGACGGCGTAGCCCCAAGACTTGTCCTTTAATTGCCATCATGCGGATATTTCTCCAGCCGCGTATGTTGCAAAACACACTCAGCTCACCGACACCCCTCCTTATTCTTCTCTCATTTCTCCCTCGTCCTCTCTTCTCTCACCGACGCAGTCCTTTAATTGCCATCAGGCGGATATTTTTCCAGCCGGGTCGGTTGCGAAACACTCAGCTCACCAACACCCCCCCCCTTATTTTTCTCTCATTTCTCCTCCGTCTTCTTTTCTCTCACCGACACATTTTCCCTCATTCGCACGTCCGTTTATCTTCATTCATCCTTCCTTTACGCCTATGAAGGTGCAATACTTGATTTTGATCTCGTAATTGGTATCGATACCAATAACTGATATAAAGTTTGTTATTCATCCTCGAGTAATTGAATCTTCAAATATATTAGTCCTCATTCTGAAATTACAGGAAACTAAAACATCAATACTGCATTAACCCTATTTCCTTACGAACACGCGCTCAAAAGTTTTTGCACCTGTCCCTTGTAGAAAGTTTTGAATGCTGGAAGAACATTCCTCATTATATTATGGAACTTCTTTGTTCAACGCTTGAAATGCTTCTTTTGTTATAATGCATAACGCAATGTCGCAAATGCTAAAAATCTTCTGAACGTTGTTCATTACGACCTTATAAACGCGATAGCCACGTGATCAATAGAGTTTAAGGCTGTCTCCTTACGCCTGGTGCTAAAACTCCCTAGTATGTTGTACCGCATCTTCAACTCCCACTCCGCATTTTTCACGTAAATGTCCTTTACCCCCGTTGCCATCGTCATATTTGTTCACTGTCCATCTTCCGTCCTCGGTGTCATTTTTCCGAGGAGTAATTGCGTTTCGAAACACATTCTAAAAGCATACTGTCAGGAATAAGCTGTAAATGCCTATGTTCATTACGCCTCCATGGCCTTTCTGTCCAGCCTTAACACATCCTGTATTACCACCAACCCTTTGAGCGTCGGTTCTACTTTCGTCTTTTATCATCCACATGATACGTAATTCCCGTCAACTCACTAGCACGGTCTCAATGTGCACTCACGTATTTCACCCAATGCACTTTGGCCGAACCCTCACCACCCAGTAGCCCCGCCGTCAGTAGCGTCCGATCCATGGGTCCTCCGCCCACCATCCGCACCCCAACGACTCGACCTCCTCCCTCGAGGCCCCAGCCGCAGCCCCGCCCACGACCATGCCGTCACGCATCTGTCTCCCCCCCGCCACGCTGCCCCCCCCCCCTGCACTGCAGCCGCCTCCTCACCTTTGCCTTCACCACCGGCTGTATCCACTACCGCCAACGCCACTGCCCCATCACCATGGCCCGTCTGCGCTGACGCTGTCTCCGCCCCTCGCGTATCACCGTCGCTGCCTTGCCACATCCTACGCGCCGTGCATGTTGCCCCGCCCCTGTCCCCATCACCACCCCCTCGCTCCCCAAGCTCCCTGCCCCCGAACGACACCGCCGTTGCCCCTCCTAGGCGCCCCGTGCCCGTTGCCGCAGCATCTCCACCGCCGCCGCGGGCGTCCTCGAGATTAGACGCGGGCGTGCGGCGTGGGCAGGAGGACGCGTAACTCAGCCCGTAATCCGCGGCAACGGCCTGGCGGCGGCGGCGGCGGCGGCGGCGGCGGCGGGAACGAGGGCGGCCGCGCCCACGGACGCTTTTAATCTCCGCGACGCTCCCCCACGCTCGGGCGCGCCCCCGCTGCGCATGCGCTCAAAAATTATCACCCTGCACTTAAGCGCGCACCCTCTCTCCCAGGCCCTAGTAATGTCTCATTAGAGTTGTTGTAGGGGGCGCTCGTGATTTAAATTTATTATCGAGGGATGCAATGCGCGGCCCGAGGCGACGAAGGCGAGGAAAGGGGAGGAGAGACGGAGGAAGGGGAGGAGGGGTAAGAGCGGGGGGTGGCGATATGCGGGTGGTGCCGGCCGAGAGAGAGCGATGGTCAATCTTCCTTGTAAGGGGACGCTACGATACTTCCGACGCGTTAAATATTTGGCCTTTTGGATTGGATGTTATCAGTAACGGTAACGATACTATAGAATAGACAGTTTGTGCACGCCATAGCGGACAGCACTTTCGATCTTCTGCGCATGCGCAGATGCACTAAAGTGATGCAAAACTTAATGCGCATGTGCAGAAGATCGATAGTGCTTTAACGTTCGAGGGTGCACAAACTCTATTGATAATATCGTGGAATCGAAACCGAAACTGTTGGTAGCGGTATTGAAGTTGATCCTGGCTTATTTAAATGGTGATACAACCTTACAGATCGTGTCTTGGGAAGCACATGGTTGCGGGTGGACATACTTAGTAAGAATATGCGCGCATCCTATTAAAAACCTTAGAATTATATTTTGTGTATGAGCAAATATGAGGAATGCATTTTTAACCGAATTTATCGGTATGTCTCCGGTACGAAAGGAATCAAAGCTTCTAACCGTAATCGTACATCCACGAGTTTTATTAGTAAATGGCTAAAAAGCAGCTATATTTTTCCAGATATCACTTACGGATATTTGAGTGTTCGTCGCGCGCGCCCATAAATTAAGACGAGAGAGCCCAATTCCCGGGCGATGAGACGCGAGCAGGGCCCGCGGCGTCTGCCAGAGGGCTGAACCGCCCACCGCCGCGAGCCTCAGCAGCCCCAGCCCCCATTATTCCATTTCCTGCCCGGAGCGTCGCCGCGTTGAGTCACGAGGCGCAGCTGGTCGCCTTAAGGTCTGATTAGGACGGCGTCCCTGCCGCGAGCCGGACGCCGCGCCGCCCGACGTCAATTTCCGCAATCGAATCAGGGAGAACGCCACTCACTCTGCTGGCTCCAAGACGCCATGGCGCGCACGCAGGAAGGGCTGCTCGCGACAGGGGATGCGACGTCGAGAACAAAACTCTATACATCGATGCTCAAAATTAAAACATCGATGTCAGTAAACATCAACACTATCCTTATCTAAACCCATCGATGCTACTATACTCATCTAAAACCATTACTCTCACTACATTACTACTATACACTCACACCATATACACTCCATACTCTCACCACTATCATCTAAAACCATCGATGGTATTAAACAACAATATTTTTAAAACTGGATTAGCTGCCATTGAAGTGAACATGGGGGGGGGAGGGGCGAATTAATTTGAATGTGGCTTTGATTATAAATTATTAATTGACATTAATTTACAAATAAGTAAAAAATACCAGAACTAAGAAAACTTTAATTGTATTCTTTGATAATTCAAAAATAGTATGTTTCTTTATAGACGAAACCTCTATTTTAATTATTTTTCACCTTTGGTCACTTTGATCTAAAGAATATTCGATTTATGGGTATCTGGAAATTATTGTAGAATTCTGTTGTGATGGTACTTTTGTTGACTTAAAAAATATCAACCACGAAATATTTCATAAAATCATCGATGTTTTGCAAACATCGCAATCGATGACCCAACCCTATACGCGAGTGGATGTAAAGAAATGAAACCGGAGGCTTCCGCGGCAGAAATGCGGCTGTGGTTGCTGTCAGCAAGCTGCAAGGCGTTCCTAATTCGATGTTGTTTTTTGGCTGTCGGCCGTGAAATACACGACATTTCAACCATAAAGAAGTCATGTGGTAGAACGACGAAACATTGATATGCAAAGAAAACCCCATTGCGAAACCTGCTTCTTTTTCAGGGTTTTGTGTATTCCACATTCTGCTGACTGAAGAATGCTGAGTGCTCGTTTAAAAAAGAAAATGGAAATGTTTGTACTTCTGGTTCGCTTAAACAAGAAATAATTTAACTTTGATTTCCGCAGAACTTCGTTTTCCACCCAGCAGCTACAAGCTCTGACGATGATCGCTACGCGATCGAAAAGATCTTTAGCAGAAATATAAAATTGATACCAGACAACGTCAGTTTTATTTACTTTGAAATAATTAAACATTTTATATTCTTAGTTTCATTTTTATAAGAAACTCAAATTAACTCTGAATATTCTAATTAAAATCAGATTATTTTTCGTTTATCATATTACATTTAATACTTTTTACAGAATAAATTCCTCATTCAAGCGAAGTAGTGAAGTACCGAGAGGGTAAGACAGAACCCATTTTTGTTAAAGTAATTATAACATTCTATTTGTTATCTGTCAATATCACAGATCGAAATCAATTGTGCATTTTCAGTGCCATCATAACGATTCACCAGTACTCTCACCGAGAGCAAAAGCACTGGAACTTCAAGTGGTTTCGGCATCCCCGCTACGTCTCTAACGGTAACAAAGACAAAAGCAGACCAGGAGCCGCGTACTCCGGCGAATGGTGCTCGCTGATTGGCAGCGAATCCGCGCGTTACACCGGCGTCGAGGTCGGCGTCCTCGCTCGCGAGGCCATAAATCCACGTCCGCCGCTCTCAATGAGCCCACGCGCACGAGCGCGCACGCCGCGCAAATACACGCTCCTACTTCAGCCGGCCGCGAACCAAGGAACGCGACGCCCTTTGTGCAATTGTGCGCCTCGCAAGCGATGATTTAACGATTCCTCAGCGCCCGCTATCAAGCACCCTATCACTCGCTTTGTGTGAAATAATAGCTCTCTAGTATCCTCGTGTACGTTCGCGTCATTATCAAATCGCGCAGCTCGTCCGCGTATGATTTACGGTTATAACGCTGGTAACAAAGACGCTGAATTTATACTCTGCTTCCGGCTATTGTAATAGGGTGAAGATAACGTCGTTGTGTTTTGGTAGCGTTGTAACAGAGAGGTAGGGATTTATTTTTCCCCTCCTAGTTTCCGAAATTGAAACTTGTTTCTGTAAGAAATGAACAGATAACTTGCTTAGTTAAAAATCTGCTTCCGTTGTAAGTTGTTATTCTCTTTTGACGTGAATTCAGTTTAAATGTTAAGTGCTTTTATCTTTAAATTGATTCCTTTTGTTCTTTTCACATAGGAAACTCTATTGGACATGTGACATACTTCACTGTTAGGCTTTTCCCCTACTTGTCTCCGATTTGTATATTATCTGGTTTTTCTTTCTGAGTGCTTCTTTTTTAAATTGGTTTGGCACTTCATCTCCACGAACGGCTTTACAATACTTTATTCGTTTTATTTTTGGTTCTGATAGCATTAACAAAACAGAGTATATCAGTCTATACGATAATCATAAATGTCGATACGTCCAGTATCGATTAGATCTTCCTTGTTTAAATGAAATAAATGATACAATTTTAACATTTAAAGATCTTCCGAAGTATTTTAATACATTTCATCTTCTTATAGAAATATCTATTTCCATTAAGGCATTATAATTTATTTACCTAAAGAATAAAAGGTATACTCCTAGTATCTTCCTTAATAGATGCTAATAAAAACAGAGGAACCTTATCAATTGTCAAGGGCTAAGGAAAGATCACATTAACATTATCATAATGATGAAGTCAGGATATTTGGCATTTTTTAGACTGGTGTCTTGTTATTCTGCTATATTATCCAATACAGAAAATAACATCGAAAAAAGAATCGTAGTCTGAACACGAGAACTGTTTGCCAGTAAACAGTATTCTCGTCCTTCAGTCATTACCCATTCATTCTTCTTCATCTCCTCTTCAACACACAGGTAAGTCCCAAAAGGAAACATACACTTTGCTCTGTGGTAAGGCCTTCGCTTCTCCTTGTTGTCTTCTACTTCTTCGCTCCTCGTTCTCTACGTCACACTATGTATTCCTCAGACGCTTTCGCCCACCCCGCAGTGATGCATCTCGCGAGCGCCCTTATATATAGCCGGTGCAGTAGATAAAACCGTCCCCGCCACTGCGCATGAGTGGTGGCCGAGCTCTCTTCGCGCCGGGCTCAAGCGGCAGCGAAGGCGTATTGCGAAGCGTTTCAAAAACCAACCGCCCACATTCTCCGTCAATACAAAATGATTAATAATTCGTCAAAATAAGTAGGACTTCCGGAGATCTTGAAGTTATGATAAAACGATTGTGGTTTCATAAATGTATCGCAAGACAAGCTGTTTTGAAATAGTCCGATTTTTTTCGTACAACAAGATGAAACAAATTGACATTATGTAACCTGTGACAATATTTCCAACTTATACACGGTTGCAAAATGTTCAATTCTTTTCGTTTATAAACTTTTTTATGTGGTTTCCAGAAGAAACGACAAGTTGCCAAAGAACACTTGAAAATGGGACTATTTTACAAATTTCGAATGTGCGACGAAATTGAAAGAGCAGTGCACATACTCCTTTTCAAAAAAAAGCATTTTGAGTTGATTTATTCGGCATTCTTCTGCTGCAGACCTCTAGTTTCGTCGTTAATAATAATTAAAGAGTTTATAATTTGTTTTTTTTTAGTTTCACACGCATGTATAGGTAACATGGGCACTGTTGATTCATGTCGGACGAATACACGAAACGTCACGTGCGTAGTATGTGCGAGCGCGTGCGCGCACGCGTGTTGGACAGGGAGCGCGGAGGCGGCTGCGCTCAGAATAGCCCGCGCGCGTCCCGAGGGAAGGGAGCTCCCGCCGACCGCGGCGCAGCGCTGCTGTGCACTGAGGGCCACGCCCCCTCGGCCCAACTCCTTTCAATCCCTCCTCGAGATTTTACTGCCCTGCCAGCCCCGTCCCGTCCCGTCCTGCCCGGGGCGCGCCGCTTGTTATCAGGCTGCTGGAGAGACACAAGTGAATAAAACAAGATTTACGACAGTGGAAAGGAACGAGCAAGTACCGAATAAAGGTTACTTTAATGAAACCAGGTTTATTCGCTTTTTCGATAGTAGAGCCACATAATACGAGCTTTTTTCTGTCGTAAAATCACTGATTTTAGTGGAATTTAAGCATTATAATACTTTCTCTATACTACGCAAGTATGCATTAAGCTGAGGAAGTAAAAGACTGAAAATAGTATATGTTATGTTTTGTTTAATAACATTACGTGTAATGCATGTCCTAATATAACTTTCTTGTAGTACATCTTACACATTTCAGTAATTTTGTTAGTAAAATTTTAGATTGCTTTGTCAGGAAAACCGTAAGTTTTACGCACATGTAATCAGTGCCTCAACAGAGAAAATAAATATAACTTTTTTAAATAAAAAAGTATTAATAAATGTTACGTCTATTCTGTATTAAATGTATTCTTACCACTGCGTCCACGAAGACCAGCAATATAACCTCTCAATGCGCTCCTATACCCAAAATTTTAAAATTCCCTCTCGCTCGGCTTTGAATCAACAAGAGATCTGACTCGGATGAAATATTCTTATCGAATCTGCTTTCTGCCGGATTTCCATACATGTGTTTGGGCCTTCGACGTCCCTGATTTCCCGCGGGGGCGGCGAGCCCTTCGGTCCGCCGGGCGCCGGTCGGTCGGTCGGTCTGCCGGCCGCAAGGCCCGCCCCCGCCCCCGCCACTACCTGCCGCCTGGCCGCGCCGCCCTCCAGTGCCTGGTAACGGCAGCTGGCAGAGGCCGACCGAACACCGCAGCCCCCGAGATTTACGATATCCCACAGGGCAATTTGCTTCGGCGGTAATGCCGGCCGGCTTCGTCGTTTACGCCGGTTGTTACCTCTGGCCCTACGCCCGGCGCCGCACCCCTCCCTCCCGCGCACCCCCCCCGGTCGTCTCTTGACTTGACTTCTGACTTTTCCTCTTACCGTCCCGACGGTGGCGGCGCTACGGCCAGACTGGGGAGCAAGGTAGCAAGATGTTACCGTTCAGCACGTGGTGATACTTCAAATGGCCTGCTTCAAACGTAACTAGTTCTGAAGAATATTGTGGTGAACCAGTTTTACTACCACAAGAGCAATATCGGAATCGGAAAAAAATAGACGACAGTTTCGTAATCAGTAAATAATCAATCAAACCAAAGTACACAATGTGTGTTTCCAATATGCCTTTTAAACTGTTTTAAGATACCTTCTATATTACTGTAAAAGTAGTGGGAATACGATGAATACCGTAAGGAAAATAGGAACTAAATCATAATTATATTAAATAAACTTTCTTCTATTCGAAGGAAAACAAACATTTATTGCCATTTTCAGAAATATTTGAAAATGTCACATGAACTTCATGTACCCCCATAATAAAAATATCTTACTGATTAGATATTTTAGCAACATTACATATTAGACCTGATGTATTCACCAAGCTTCAGCACAAAAATTTCTAATCCGACAGAGTTATGCCATTCAAGAACAAGCCCCGCTTACCCCAACAAGTATTGCTAACCCTGGATGTAAATCTGTCGCTACGGCACCTGCTCCTTTGTGGAAACAATGAATCTAGTAGATGTGACAACAGGTTTACAATCGAGGTGAGCAAGGCTTGGGAGCTGCACTTACTTGTGCATGAGTATCTTAAAGTACAAGATGTGTTTGTAAAATAAAGGAGTTGTTGCAGCATATATTGACTATGTTAAATAATTGAAGTAAAATGAAGATAATTTAATGCATTTTTATCGTCTATTGATCTAATGGATATATGAAATATATAGGGGCTAAATTAAAATTTAATCCCAGGGCTATTTATTACTATAGTATATGTGTTTATATTATATATGTGAATTAGTCTAGATCTTCTCTTACTTGCCTTAAAATTGCTAAGCTTTCGTTTTTCCACTCACAGGAAGAGTCAGCCAAGGCAAGGTCCAGGCGAGTAAAAAATGGATGAATTAAACATACGAAGAGGGAGTCAATGAGAAATGAAGTTTTTCTTCCCCTGTTTCCACCGTGATGCCTATCCACCAGAGTCCAGGCCGGTCTCCCGACCGCAGGGCACATTCACCGCTTGACTTGCGGCTTCTCCCGCCCGATTGACGCCGCTGCGACCTAGAGAAGCCCTTCTAAGTAAACAGTCCCGGCTTCTGCCGGTCACTTGAGAGGACCGCAGCTGATACTTGAGGACGTGTAGTCAAGTGGAAGACATGCCCGCTGCTAGTGAAAAACGGACGAATTAAACATGTCAACAGCGCTGTTTGAACAGGCGTCGTAAGAAGTGATACACTTGCGTCAGCGATACAAACGTGCGTGGTATAGATGATGTTACGGCCGATGGCTGTTCCTTGATCCGCTGTTTGCATTTCGCAGAGTGAGAATGTGTGTGTGTGTGTGTGTGTGACCAATAGAGAGCGAGAGCGCGCGCGCGAGAGAGAGAGAGAGGGAGAGAGAGAGAGAGAGAGAGAGAGAGAGAGAGAGAGAGAGAGAGAGAGAGAGAGAGAGAGAGAGAGAGAGAGAGAGAGAGCACTTAGCAAGCGAAATTCGATCATCATTAATCATGTTATCATGTAAACATACAACTCGCTTTCTCTTTTTATCTCTTCTTCAATGGATACGAGAGCTAATTTTGAATCTACGTAGTAATTGCTTTCTACCAAAACACACACACACACACACATCTCGATAACAAAATAGACGCTTCGAAGATAGTTGGACAAAACTGTTTCTGACTGACATTTTATGGCCGCATTCCGGATATAAGTCCCAATCTATTAGCGTTCATTGTTAAAGCATACAATGCATGCATCACAAAAAACAATCAATGCATCCACTCGAAGCCAATACACATTGACATTGGAAGTGTTTATGATCGGAAGAAGGCTCTCGCTAACGTATTCCGAGCACAATCTCAGCAGCGCACGCAAATGCAATTTCCGTGTGGCTGACGCTCAGTCGCCGCGACCTCACCGCTCACCGCCTCTGCATCATCAGTATGTAATTGAGGCGAGAGGGCAGCGCTACGTGCGGCGCCAGTGCGTAAGCCCGGCAGGCGCCCGGCCGCTTGAGGATGTCACGACATGACGGGACGCCACCGGATATCCCCCGGGGAGGCTCCACTGCTCATTCAGTCCACGCCTTATTCGCGAAGCGACCTATTCGGAATCCCCGGCACTAGAGGGGAAATGAATGACCGAGGAGACGTCGTAAGGTGTAAGACCTCGACACCCTCGAATGGTTGATTGATTGTTAGTGATTCCTGGCGCGCCAACTACTGAGGTAATTAGTTCCGTAAGTGTAGTGCATGTTTTCCATCGGGAAGCGGCGATGATCTTACCCCGCTGGATGGCGAGATCCGGCGCCGACTACCATCGACTAGCGGGTTTTCCTCCAATCAGGGTTTTCTTCCACCAGCGGGGCACCGTCCCAGCCGGGACAAGCACTTAAGCCCCCGACCGGTCTCCCGGCATGTGTGGTAGTGTATTGCATGTTAGTGTCAGTGTGTGTGTGTGTGTGTGTGTGTGTGTGTGTGTGTGTAAGAGGTGAGGATGGGACAAGGAAGAGGATGGAAAGATCGCGCGCCGCCCGTTTGTTAGGGTACTTCTCCGGCATTCGCCTCATGTTGATCGGGGAAACCACTGAAAACAGAGCAGTCGGCCGCTAGAATTCTCCTCCAGACAGTGACTGAATTCGACCTAGCTGAAAAGCTAGTGTCGAAAATCCTGCCACCAACGGGAGTCGAACCTAGGACCTTTCGGTCCGAGGCACTGCAGGGACATCAGTTCACGTACTGAGTCACATCTCCCGGTGACACTCTTGAAGGGATGCAGAGCCTGCATAACAGCACGCACATACGACAGAAGAATTGGACGCAGACGAGTTGAGATTCCTGAGATATGTGGAAGGCACTTTAAGAGATAAAATAAGAAACGAATGAATTAGAAAAGAACTAGGACATAGCATTATTCAGGACAAGCTAAATATTATAAACTGAACTTTTTAGAATATGAAGGAGAATGATAGATGTCCTAGGAGTATATTCCATGTGGTAAGAGTGAAGTGATCCGAAGAAGTGATGATTCTCGTCAGGTAATTTGGCCGTAAGTGACTAGATTCACATGTTCGTCCCGATGGTGACAATGACGGTGTAAGTACGTAATGAATCAGTGGAAAAGCGGATATGTCAAGAGACTGTTACTGAGTTTCTGCGAACTTGATGAGTACTACTTACGAACAATCTTACCTATTGCTCTCGATGGGGGAGGGGGGGGGGGTAAAATGCGTTAATCACCTAAAGATTTAATATTTCCTTCTCTGTTATTCTTCTCTAATGAGAGCAGCGAAATATGCATAAACGGAAATGTAACATATTATAAATGACAGAAATTGTCACTAAAGTTATGGAACATTTTTCATCCTGTGCTGCCATTCGCAAAAGCTCTAGAAGCAACGAATAGTACACGCGAAGTAGACCTTTTTATTGATTGTTTTTAGAGTACCACTATTTGTCTCAGGCGGACACAGATTAAACGAGGTCGTTATGCGCGCCTAAGATGTGACGTGGAAAAAGAGACCTAATATGTCGTCTCTCTACTCCTTGCATCTGGTTTGCACTTCTGAATAGGATGAGTAATACGGATGTAGTGCGGATGATGTAATTTAAAATGCAATGCAAAGTGCTAGATGATGGTCGAAATGAGGACATCCTCTTTTTCGTCATCTAATTTGAAAGAGAAAAACTATGTGCACCATTTTTTTAGTCACCCTCCCTCCTTTTCTTTCGTTTTGTGATTTCTTAATAGAGATTCACGTCCAGGAGTGCCTTTTGTATGAAGTTTATTTTTTCTGTTTTGAAGGTTTTTCGAGTAACGTATTTCAGACCAAACTGTCATTTTTCAACGTCATACAACGAACACACTGATAAAAGGTATTTTTAGTGAAATATTTTTTGTGTTAAAGTCTGCAAGCTTTTCATGTGTTCAAGGAGCAAAAAGAAAAGAATGCCTTTTACGTAAATTAAAACAAAACAGAAAAGAAAATTAAATCATAATGGTAAGAAGAAAGTGTTTCTTGCTTGCATCTTATTTGTTTGCTTGTCTTCTTCCGCGTGCGAGTTAAACGCCTGCAAAAGCATATCTAGTTTTTATCGATACCGATAGAGCGGGTTTGGTAATAGGAACGTTACGCACTGCGTAATGTGTAGCAATCGACAGCGATATCGATCTTCTGGCATGCGCAGTTCGTGTTGCGCATCACTTGTATGTAGAAAGTCGAGGTAGCTGTCCGTTGCTGTACGCTATGCTGTACTTAAAGTCCCTATTGAAGCCATGATATTATCGATACAACGGAAGCCATATCAATACTGAAGATATCGATAACAAGAGTACTGATACTGATTTTGAGAATACCACAACTACACTGCCAGTTTCAAAATTATTTGCGCAGCTGGAGCGATTCAATTGGGGAGGGGCTTTGGTTCTCAAGCTCTGTGTAACGAAGCAGTCGTTTTAGGGTCACAATGGATCAGTATTCGGCCAAATTCGCGTTCTGGAGAACACTGCCTCCTACGATCTCATATCTGCAACACACAGAAGAGCGCATGTATGGTCGCACCGCGTGCCACGCATTCTGGTGACCACTGTGGAACTTCAGGTCGCAGAACGGTACCAAATCTACTTGAAATACTCGGGCGAAGTGAGCCATTCGACACGAACTTTGACTCGCGACTTTCATTAATTTATAAACGAAAAGCCGCATCGAAAACCGCAGATTAAATTTTCTAACATTATGTCAGGAACTTGTAGAAGAAATCGATGTCAAGTACAAACAAACCTAACCCCACTACTGCATTAGGAATGTAAAGTTTCTTTAACAAACTATCTCTCACGCCATATCAAACATATTTCGTATGAAATGTACCTTCCAGCAAGACGTTTGCCTTTTCGATTCCCTTACTCTCGGTTTACATCCTTCTTTTTGACCAATGATTTCGGAGTTTTTGCGAACGTGTTTATGCGCAGAGCATTTTTGCCGCTCCGGAAACCGCTTTGACCGCATGAGTGCGTACGCTAAAGCTCCCGAAATCGTTCATCAAACGAAGACGCGCCAGTCGGGCCTTGCATGTGCCTAAAGACTAATGTTTTCAAGACGAAGATCTGGTGCAGCCGACGGCTGAAATGCAGTGCGATCCTATCGTACGTCAGAATCAGTCCGACGTTCGCGCCCAAAGTCTTCTCCAGCCGTCCACGTGTCTACTCTGAGCGTACCCTGATCCGCCACGGCCTCGTACTGAACTTGGAACTACATAGCGAAGCTTCACCTTCCGCGGGAAAGTGCGTCAGCCACGCATACTCGGACCGCACCGCGAGTGACTCATTCTCAGAATCGACAGCACGCGTGAACGAATCGTACCGCAAACTGCATTTCAACCTCGTCGAGTGCAGTGTGATCACTATCCTACGTCAGAATCAAACCGACTTTCGCGCCCAAAATCTTCTCCAGCCGTCCACGGGTGTACTCCGAGCGTATCCTGATCCGCTACGGCTTGCGCCGCGCCGCGCGGCACCGCTTCGCTACGGTGGTCGCAGCCGCCATAGCCGCCGCCCGAGAGGAACCGGCGCGTGATAAAGTTGTAAGTGTTCGTGTTGGTTCCGCTACCGGCCTGTGCTATGCTACCAGCACCGCTTCGCACCTCGCTCCCGCCCCGGACGCCTCGCGTTTCTTGCCCTTCGTTGCTTGGTTTGTGATTCCTGGCGCGTCAACAGCTTTGGTTATTAGCCCCGTAAGTGTGGTGCATGCTTTTTTCCTCGGGAGATGGCGGTGATCATCCCCCGCTGGATGGCGAGATCCGGCGCCGACCTACCGTCGGCTAGCAGGGTTTCCCCCTAACCAGGACTCGCACGTAGCACGCACACTGCTCAAAAACAACAAATTCAATACTCTTGCACAGTACCGCAATGAATTAAATATTTTAGCAAAAATAACCTTCATGAAAAATGCAATTCTGTACACAAGATCCTTTACATATCAAGAATAGCAAAATTGTTCCATAACGTGTGAATAGCAAATATTTAATGACACGCGGTCTCCTCCTTAAAGCCTTGCTATCGCATGACATCAGCAGTGTGGCAAGCAATGAAATAAGAATGAGAATTCAGTTGGTACGCGCATTACGAGATTAGGCGCAATAACACAATCAAGTATTTACATTTTCTCTTAAAACGACACTTTCATTATTTTGGAATTTTTCTCATGTTCCCGGATATCTAACAAACTATAGACACTTATCAGTTGGACGATCGCTGCAGTTTCCTTTCAATTTCTGTGCGCAATGGAAATTTATAATACATATTGGATTGGCATTTACGTCCACGTTATAATCCTAAGGGCAAAAAACGTATATTCTTAATGTAGGACCACTCTTACATGTAGAGATTGCTATCCGATGCATCTGCTCGAACTTGGAGGACCATAAAGGTTGAACAGTAGAGATATAAGAATTATAACCTATAGATTTGATTTAAACTTTCTTCCGTCACACATAAAAAGGCACCTTAATTGGTCGTTACAAACGTCGCTTTTTGTTTCATGGACGAAAAACCGTCCTTCCATTTTTTTAATGATTTTCTTCCGAAATTCTCCCATTTATTGCTCTTTTATATTTTTTTAAAATGATCACAATTTAATATGAAACAGAATATTCTTTGGAACCATTTTAAAAGACAATAAATTTCAAGCCGAAAGATGAGCATTATGATCTTGAAAATGAAGGCATAGAACTGAGGAAAAGAGAAAGAGGCTGAAAAATATGTTTTTTTATCTTTAATATTACAACCGTCTGCGTCATGTCGGCCATACGTCATACATCTCTTAGCCGGCCATACGTTTTACGTCTCTTAGCAATAAAAGAAAGAAATAACTTACGGAGTTGTTATTAAATAAGATTGGTTGAATTTACTAAGAAAATGTGCAATCCTAATTTAAATTACATTTTTTCAAAACGGTTATTACAGTACGTAAAAAATTGAAAACTATCAAAATCTTAAAGGTACAAAATGCATCTTCTTTTCACATTTATTATTCCTTGTACGTAATACATAAGCAATGCGAATAACTACGATGTATTTTAGTGTATCTCAGAGAAGTTTTTTATTTAGGAAAGAAGATTAAATCTCTTAAAATAATTACCCTATATAAATTTTCGTTGGGCATTTATTGCTCTTCTGTATTTACTGCTCATTTTGAATTGGCATGGAAAATGTTTCGTTCACTTGATCCCTATTACAGCAGAGGAGGATTAGAATGATAATTTTACTCCCAAATGCGTTTTGATCTATTTATTTGGTTGGGGGAAAATAGCGAGTTTAATCCGTGTTATTAGTTATCAAAGCCAGACACCCTGGGGTATTATCTGATCATAAATTTCCAGATGCGTAAGCTCATCACGGAAATAATGTTTTCAGCACGTGGCTTTTAGTATCTATGAAAATATTATGATTTGCAAGATCAAAGATTGTAATGTAACAGACCAAAACGGATGGAGAGTTGTTAGAAACTTAAAAATAACCGAAAAACAAACGCTGGAATAAATTTCACTTTCATTCAAAATCCATATTCCAGCGAGTTTACCATGTGTCCATATGTCACTGAAGTATTTTGGAGGGAGTTTTCAACTTTATTGAGCCCGACAAGGACAGGTTTCTCAACTGTATTATCCGAATGGCTTCAAGGCTACAGGGCGGGCGACAGACCGGATCTGACAAATCCATCGGAGGCGCAAGTGGTCAAGCGGCTTGACGTGCCCTTTTAAGGCGGCCAGATGCTCCCCGCGACGCGCGCGACGCCCAACGCGGGAGCGCCTTGCGCAACCGCTGCGGGCAAGGCGATGCGCCTGGCGCGAGCCACCGCCTGGTCGGCGGCATCAACTGATGGCACTGCAGGGCCTCTGGCCGGGAGGCCCTAGAGTTCGAGTCCCGACGGTGCCAAGGTTTTCGATTGATTGATTGATTATTAGTGATTCGGGGCGCGTCAACTGGCGAGATGATTATTCCCGTAAGTTTAGTGCATGTTTTTTCATCGTGAGGTGGCGGTGGTCTTTCCCCGCTGGATTGCTAGAACCGGCGTCGACCTACCGTCGACTAGCGTGGTTTCCCCAACCAGGTATCTCCCTTCAGCGGGGCACCGCTCCAGCCAGGACAAGTTCTAAGTCCCCCACCGGTCTCCCGGCATGTCTGGTAGTGTAGTGTATGTTAGTGTAAGTGTGTGTAAGGGGTGGGGATAGAACAAGGAAGAAGAAGGAAAGGTCGCGCGTGGTCCCTGGCCCATTTCTTAGGGTACTGCTCCGGCAATCGCATGGTGTTGATCGGAGAAACCACCAGCGACATCAGTCGATGCACTGAGCTCCCGACAGGATTTTCGACAATAGCTACAAATCCTGGTCACGGACCGCGATCTCTCCTTCGTCTCGCTTATCCTATCCTCACCCCAAACTTACATTTACACTTACATTCACTACACTACCACACATGTCGGGAACCATGTCCCGGATAGGGTGGCGCCCCGCTGGTTGGAGAAAGTAAGCGACGAGTATATCGGCGCCGGATATCGTCCCCCAGCGGGGGAAACGCCGCCATTACCAGTGATTAATAAACAAGCACTAGACTTACGGGACTCACTACCATAGCAGTTGACGCGCTTGGAAATCCGAAATAATCAATCAGTCAATCGCGCTGTTGGCGGAGGCGCACTTCGAGGGCGTTTTCTTGCCGGGCTCGACGAACCGAAGGATGGAATGAGTGACTGAATAGGGGGTTCGTGTGTTCCCACGATTATCGTAGTTCACTTTGGTGTTCTGTGGCTCCGTACCCTTTTTAGTGGTACAATACTTGATAACTTGTTTTGCTAGAGTAATACGACCGTGCACACTTATTACGAATAGTTCATGTACGAGTACAAAATAGTACAATATTGAAGCCCTTTTGCTGTGAGTGAGCTTGCTGTGATAGGACAAGGAAGGGGAAGGTAGTATCGCGGGCGGTTCGAGGCACTTTTGCTCCGGTTTTTACCTGGTGTTAATTGGAGAAATCAGAAAAACTTCCGATCAGAGCAGCCGGCTGCTAGAGTTCTTGTCCACACAGCGGCTGAATTCGAACTGATAATCTAGTGGCGAAAACATTACCACTATCATTGGGACTCGAAACCCAGGATCTCCCCGGTCGAAGGCCCTGTAGTAACATCAATTGGTGGCCTGAGCCACCTAAGCCGGTACCCCACGATGGAAAACATCTCTCCTTCCTTCGAGTACTCTGAGGAACATGTTCGCGTTACGCGTACAGCGGTTTGAGGCGCAGAGCGGATGGCGGCGAGGGGAGGCGTCGTGTCGTGGAGACAGCGGACGTGCAGCGGGCGCTGGACGGCGTCCAACGACCGCGATTTGTGCGGCCGTCACCGTCCGCAGCCGTCTCGCCACCGCCCCGACGCTGTCGCGCCGCCCCAATTAATCGTCACTTAGCGTCACGTACGCCAGCGAGGATTGGACAGGTATTCGCGCTGGCGCACGCCTCCGTCGTGCCCCTTCGCGGTCACGGAGCGTTGCTTTGCGACGTACGCCATAGGAAGTGAGGTCACTTGTATTGTGAGAGCTGCTATCGAACCTGAACATTCCGCTCAGCAACGCCTCCCGGCCTTTATGGCCGGAGTTCCCCGTCTTACGACCGTTCCCACGAGAACACGCAGGTACTATGGATGTTGGTAACAAAATGTCGACATTACTGACAAAGAGTTTTGTTACTTTGTTTTATGTACACTACTTTTTACTGTTTGTTTTTCATTGTAGTATTATTTGGAATATAAATATTATGGCAAGCATAGAAACATTGGAACAAAAACTGGAGGGAACAATTAACAGGGCTAATATTATTGGGTCGATTACAATATTCAGAAGGTAGGTTTTCTCACTGATAATGATATTATAGTTTGAGTATCAACACCATGATATTTTTTACTATTTATGACATATGTCAATAATGTCGCTAGAGATGAAAATGTCGAAAAAATACGTAGTGCCATCCAAATTCTTCCGGACATACGCCATTACCTATTCCATTACTTATGGCATTTTAGCAAAACATCTGAGCATTAGGCGCATGGTAAATCTCCAGCTTTAGCTCAAGGTCAAGGTGTAGCTCCTGGCTCCGCGGCGCGTCGACCTCTGTCCCGAGGCAGACACGCGGATTTGGCAAGTGTCCGCGCCCGCGAGCGCGCTGTCATCGCGCGCGCCCAAAATTGCGCCGCGGTGGCGGTGGAGGCGGAGGCGCAGGGCGCGGGGAAGGAGACGGCGCGCGGATCGTGGTAACCACGTCGCCGCCGGCTGCACCTGCCTCCCCCGCCGTCGTCCCGGGCGTTTCTCTTAAATATACTTCAAACGATTCGGTATTCAGTATCGATACCAGCACCGGAGTAAAGAATCGATTTGGTTCATATCGGTCGCGATCGTGTAAAGAAGTATGGCATGGCATGAAGTAGGGCATCTATAAATATTGTTAGGAATCGGAATATTATTAAAATACAGGAAATGAAATAGTTTACTGGGAAGTCAAAGCTATTCCAAAATATTTTATGCATTAATATATACTTGCTGGACCCATGTGAATATTTCGAACCGTGTAAAATGTTGTTTTAACGGTAAAAAGAGATACATACTGGAACCCAGCTTGGCACGTTTATAACTCGTGCTTCGGTATGGGAGAACATTTTAAAATGTATTAGTCAAAAGAAAGTATAATTTTGAAGATTACGACATAAGAAATATAACTAATGTCCCTTAACCTTCTTTTAAGGGCCTAAATTGCATTGTTTCCTAGAGAGTGTGCGAGGTCCGATGGTAATGTGTGGTGAAGAGAAACGTGTGTTACGGGTTGCGTGTTCAACACCTATTCTTCGAGTCTGCGAACAGCTACATTTTTTATGGGAAACGGTGCTGTATGCACACATGACGGGAGAAATTCGCGATTTATTTATAAGGAAAGTTATCTATCAATAGCTATGGATTTGTATCAAAAGTAATTCTAACCGTTATTCTGGTTCTGGTATTGAAACTCAATGTCTTCAGAGGACATGGTATTGTTAATTTCTAAATCATAAGTATGGATACTTCCACTGTCGGAAAAATCGCGATGCCCGGCCCCATGTTGCCGCCATCATGCCTGGGCATCTCGTTGCAGAAGTACTCTGAGTGCTTTACCAGAGGAGATTTATTTGACATGTGTTGGCAGCCTTCAGAAGAGGCGTGGCTTGGTTGCAAGATGAGAAGCAGGTACATGCTGTTTGCCTTACGAGCAAGTTGGCACCACAGTGCCAACACTTGTTACACACCTTTTGATAATTGATAGAAGCTCTGACTACATGGATAGGGTCGACAGGATGCAATTTTTTATTTCACAAAAGTAAAACTTGGAACTTAGATTTATTGGATAGATCGCTAAGAGCCTAATTTTGTTTGTACATCTTGAACATGCTTTCCCGAATTAAAGAAACGAATTAAAATAAGTACTAATTGTTATTCTCTATGTTTTCGGTCGTCATCTATGCGAGGATTACAGATATCACACCACATCCGAAAATAGTAAGAAAAAAAACCATAATTCTGAAGAACTTGCGGGAACATTTTTCTCGTGAAATTAGCGTTGCTTCGACAAAAGTATCGAAAATTACAGCTCTCCCAGAGTCAGGCTTTTCGCAAGCACACTCCACAAACGTACAAATGACTGTGATCTCTCAAAGACAGAGTAAGCATCGTTAAAACATTTCATTCAACGCTTCTGCTAAAATAGAGCTTCTCTTGGTAATATTTGTTACCGCGGAACGACTCATTTCCCCACATAACTGTGAAACCCTCGCTCTCCCAGCTTTACAGCACGCATCGCTGGAGTAAATGGTTACGAGCTGCTGGAGCACCGCATAAACGTTTTAAGAGAGTGAAAGGGGAGCGAAATATTCTCTCGTGTACTTATGGACCGTACTCCGTAAAAGCATGCGGTCTGAAGGCGATCTTTCCACGAGCTTACCCATCTCCTCGCGACATCACCTTCTGACATGGTCCTCTTCAGTCATGTATACTCGGCCCTCTCGGCGTATACCGTAAAAGGTAGTGTTCAAACAACCTCGCAAAGAACACCAGTTAAACGACGTATTGTATTGCGTGTTTTGTGATGAAGATAACGTGGTTTCTGTCACGCTGCACAATGCATCGACTCCCGCCATTCTCGGGACTAGCAACTTATCGACGCGAACGTGTTTCGACTCATGACAGCGGGACTGGAAAGGTGGGACTTTTATGACTTCTGTGTATATTTCTTAGGCGTCACGATACTTCCTTTATGGCATGAATGAAGGCGGTAATGACAGCGTAAGGAAACTTCAGGATGCTGCTCGCGAGTTCAAAGTCATTTATGGCGATTTGAAAACGGAGTGATAAAGTTCGCCGCGGGAGAGTTTAAACATACTGCGGGAACGTTTCTCATCTCATAAAACAAAAGCCACTCACCCGCGATTCATGAGGCTGCCCTCCTCTCCTTTATGGCTCATTGTTCGAGTCGTATGCTGCGAGATTCCCTGCGTGCTTTCGAGGCAATGCTCTCGTGGACCTGCCCCTTTTTCGACCTGTTGAAGTGCATCCTCTGACACTGGAATATTTCGTTGCTGCAGTTGTGTTCTGTAGAATGTCTCATTGTGGTTTTGCTGTCTCAAATCCTCGACTTAAGAGAAATTGAATTACCACAGGGTGGCCACTCATTTTCTGGAATAAATTTTCCTGACTTTTTCCGGGTTTTCAATGTATTTTCAAAGTTTTGTTTTACTGGTAAGATTAGTGGAGTATTTCACATAAATATATTAAAGAAAAACAATACTAATTTGTCAGCTCTGATTTCAGTGATAAAGTACAAATTTAAAAAAAACACAAAAAGTGAGTTTTTTTTCTCTTGCGGGACAATTTTTTTATTGGATTAAATCTGTCATATCACAGTCTCAAAATTTTCTGACTTGTAATAATTCTTCTACAATTATTCTACAATTATTCTTCTTCAAAAAAGGATCGCTCGTGGCGCATAGCGAAGTCGCTTCCCTTTCACCACTGAGGTCCGGGTTTGATTCCAGTCGAATCTCATATGAAATTTGTTCCAACAAAACGAGTTTGGCTGCTTTACAACAGCTAGTCCAACCCCTGTAAAGTGTCCTAAACCCTACCTCTATCCTTATTCCTTCCCAATTCCGGCCGTTGGGTAGTGACACAGGGGCGCGTAGTTGGAGGCGCGTACGCGGAGATGCTACCTGGCGGTCCTCTTGACAACTGACTGCGACGTGATGTGACATATGACAGATAAAGTGGATAACGTGGCTAATGAAGGATCACTCTAATGCGCAAAAATACAATGGAGGATTACTCCCCAAGCGCAAAAAGCGCTCAATGCCCTCCAAGGGGCTTGGAGACGCGTTGCGTCAATTTGGACGCTACAAATTAAAAACAAAAATCCCTGATTTTTTCTTACTTTTCAGAGCAATAAAATTCCCTGATTTTTCCGGTTTTCCATGTTTTCCGGACAGTGGTCACCTTGTATCAGGATATATCTTTCGTTCACCTCTTGAAATCGTGGCTCCACTTCGTTTAAAGGTACTAAAAATTATTCATGAAATATCTAAAAAAGTATTATGTCTCTTAAACCTGCTGATTGATCCTTCATACAGACGGGACATCGAAATAGAGCCTTACCTTTAATTATTTCCAAAATAATTTTTTAATTTTTGATTTTCTTTCTATATCTGCCTGTTTTATTGTTAAACAAAAGAAAACGATTATATTACTCGCGTGAATATCACAAAACCACAAATCGAAACGGCATGATTAAAGTGAGGTATAAATCAAACCAATGAAAAATATTATTCGGTCTCTGATCCTGATCTCAGCAACATTGCCTCAAGTAGCTGTCACTTTGATCTGAATTCTGCAACTCAAAATCGGGGGCGGGATGTGTGAATGTAGTCAAGAAATGCTTACGCCGCGGCTTCTGACGTCAGATCTGGGACTCGCCACTTTCATCCAAGCGATTGACTGGGTGTCTGAGTAGAGAGTAGACGATCTTCAACGGAACATCCTTTCGAAAGGCTTAAAAATAGGATTCTTCCCAATAAATCAAAGAAGCCAACGAAAATAACCTTCAGAAGGATTTTCGTGTTGACTTTCTCTGATCTCTGAAAGATCTGGTCGTTGCTACTAAGGCTTCTGTGGGACGCCTGGTTTTACTGCCACATGTATTAAGGAGCAAAAGAGAGTTCACTG
The DNA here is from genome assembly GCA_964035755.1 of Teleogryllus oceanicus. Classification (NCBI taxonomy): domain Eukaryota; kingdom Metazoa; phylum Arthropoda; class Insecta; order Orthoptera; family Gryllidae; genus Teleogryllus; species Teleogryllus oceanicus. The sequence continues at coordinate 46,227,130 of CAXIVR010000007.1, read as the reverse complement.
CAGTCTACATCTCTCTTGAGGGATTCGTCACGCTCTCAGAAAAGCTACTGAGTGTGTCATATCTGCTGAACCACACTTTCATTACAATAGCTTTTAGCCATATACTGGATTAGTTTACACAATACAACAATGAATTTTGTGCATACATGATTATTTCACAACAAGCAAATTTAAACCAGTGGAAGGGTTTATGCTAACGAGCCGCCCCTCCCTACCAAAAAAAATTCAATGTCTTTCAATAACATCAGTTTCATACCCGAAGAATCAAATGTCATTCAGTAACATCATTCAAACATTCATGATTTCAAACCAGAAGTATTCCATGCGATAAATTGCATATCAAACTTAATTTTCTCTCCGCGAAAAAAAGTCTTGGTATCCTCCCTATTCTGCCAATGGTCTACGTTTCAAAAATCGTGTGGAAGAACAGAACAGAGCCGCTTTGGCGGCAGCGGCGTCGGCAGCGGCGTTGGCAGCGGCGGCGGCGGCGGCGGCGGCGGCGGCGGCGGGCGGCGGCGGCGGCGGCGGCAGCGGCGGCGGCAGCGGCGACGGCGACCCAACGGCGCCGCGCCTGGGCGTGCCCGCGTGCGGCATAATGAAGCGGTTACAGGGCGGCGGCGGCGGCGGCGGACGAGAGATCGTTTCCGCTGCGCGAGGCGGCGACCGCGGGCGCGCGACTGGGAACAATAGGGCGCGCAACACGCGATCTCGCGCCGATGCCGCGCCTGCAGCGCCACCAGCGACAGCGATTCTTGGGCTTTCATCCAACGATTCCCTTTCGTTGAACGGGCTCTCCCAGTGACTTCCCCGTCGCCGCGTTTTCCGACGATGCTAACTAAATTGTTGGAATTTATTTTTTGGGGGGGAGGGAGGAGGTTACTTATACCCTTACTTAAGTTGAGGAGAGCAATTCGAATTATCATTTCTAAACACGATTTTTTCGAAAACGAGGACGAATGAGTCAACGTTACAAGAAGAATAAATTTTATAACAATTCAACCGTTGGTTTTTGTATTTATGCTAAATCATGAGGATATTGCAATATGGGGCATTACATTACACCTGGTCTGTGCAGGTCAGTTGTGTGTCTAAAATAAGACTTTCATGCAAAAACAATGGATACGGTGAAAAACAATTTATTATTTGGTGAATAAGAAAATTATTCGAGTATGGTAGTTATTATCATGGTGAATGCAGAACAATATAGATGGGGAGAAGACGTTACTCGACGTTAGGAAAAACGTTGTAGAGCACTGTCTGGAGGGACGTACGTGAATTGATTGATTGATTTTTTCGTGTTTCCGGGCGTGTCAACTGCTTTGGTCATTAGTCCCGTTAGTGTAGTGCATGTTTTTTCTCGGGAGATGGCGGTGATCTTCTCCCGCTGAATGGCGAGATTCGGCGCCGACGTATCGTCGGCTAGTGGGGTTTCCCCCTAACCAGGACTCTCCCCCCAGCGGGGCACCGCCCCAGCCGGGACAAGCTCTAAGCTCCCGACCGGTCTCCTGGAATATGTGGTAGATAGTGAATGTTAGTGTAAGTGTGTGTGTAAGGGGAGAGGATAGGACAAGGAAGAGGAAGGACAGATCGCGCGCCGTGGTCCGTGGCCCGTTTGGTAGGGTACTGCTCCGGCATTCGCCTGGTGTTGATCGGAGAAACCACGGAAAACTATCGATCAGAACAGCCGGCCGCTAGAATTCTCCTTCAGACAGGGACTGAATTCGACCTAGCTGAAAAGCTAGTGTCGAAAATCCTGCCGCCGTCAGGACTCGAACCTAGGACCTCCCGGTCAGAGACTCTGCAGTGACATCAGTTGATGCACTGAGCTACCGCTCCCAGTACGTACGTGGAAGAAATGCTCGTACAGAAAAATTATTTCCCATAGAAACCCTTACTTAAATGGGAGAATCGGATGTCCTCTCTTGGCACTTTCAAAATCCTCTCGCTCAGGGCTCCAGGGCAACATGAAGCCGTCTTTCGTATTTATTACATTGCTGCGAAATGCACCAAGTCTCACCCTCTCCCTTACATCATACATCGTCGCATCTTGACTGTTGGTCTCTGTATGTGACCTGTGTGTACCGACCATAGAAACGCTGTGATGGTGGTGGCTGTAGTACCATTGGCACCGCCTTTACAACTTCTTCACCGCCTTCTCCTCCTCCTCCTCCACTTCCACCGGCCTGTTACCTCAGCCGCGCCGCGCCGCTCCGCCCGGTATGGGATTTGCATTTCAGATGGCGCAGCCGAGGGGAGCGCCCGTGTTTTGTCTGCGGCGCAGCCCTTCTCCTCCCCCTCCCCTCCGCCTGGCCTCCTGGCGCGCGTAGGTAGGCGAGGGCGGAGGTCGTAAAGTGCCCGCCGAGGGCCGGCGGAGGGCGCGGGGCCCTGTTATGTAGCCCGGGCGAGAGGCCGTCCCTTATCGAGGGCGCCGGTGCGCGCCTGGGTGCTGACTGCGAAGGCGTGCGGAGGGCGCAGAGTAACCTCCCTGCGACGCGTCGCATGGCCCTGCAGATAGCAGCTCCCGGAGGACGGCGCGGTTTATAACAAACGTGTCGGCCGTTAAGGCCGCGTCGCGAGATTTAAGCTATGGTTTTTGGGTGGAGGTTGAAATACGAGGCACGGAATTGTGTGCTGTACAGATGAATCTCATGCATAAGAAAAACATCTGGAAACCATAAAGGAGAAATATTCTTAAAATATATTATCGTAATAATGTCATATTATTGTTAGACCAATTTAACACACACCATTGTGCTAAATGGCGTTATATTCTAAGTCACATTATCTTACACATTATGTAATTTATTACGAAGTTTCAGCGGGATAACAACGCACCTAAAAAATAGATAACTGTAAATAAAAAATAAAATAAAAAATACACATATGTTGGAGCTGAAAAATTGAATTCAATATATCTATATTCATCGATAAATCGAGTTTTCTGAAACGTGTGTGTTTTGTGTTGGTCATTAACACTGTAAATCATAAAAATGCATATTTACCCGAAACGGGTATTCAATAATAGCATTTATTAAGGTTAATTTTTTTCACAAACATGAAGAAACTGTATTTCATCTAAGATTCACAAATGCTACTCTAATAAAATATTTGCCAGCCATCTGGCGGTATAAGAGTTTTTGTGCAGTCACTCGAACAATAAGGTTGAGTGGTTCAGAGGCGGCGCTGAAAATGTTGCCTCGAGTCAAATCTATCGAACGATATACGGACAGGGCATTATTTTTCGACAAGTAAATTATGAGCGCTAACAGCTACTTCTAAGGTGGCTGCACCCAAATGTAACACCTCGGGTACAAACATTGTACCCGAGGACCAAAAGATTTATAAATTTACAAATATTGCGCAGGTGTTAATTTTCGTGAGACAAAACAATTTTTGGGAAGATAAAATTTTGATAACATAATTTGACTTTCTCTTATTATTTTAATATTTGTTGCCTTATACATGTTAAAATTTGCATGTTAAAAATGTTTATGATTTTCGGTGAATTCTTTAACTCGAACTTTACTAAGTGTTTTACGTCACTCACTAACAAAAAAATCAGTGTTCTGTCAGACGCTGAATGTGTTTAAAATTTGTTAGGCTTGAACATTAAAGACGAGTTAGAACTTCAGTTGCTAGAAAAACGCTACGCGTAAAACGATATAGTTTTTATGTTCATTTGAAACCGATGAGCACTGTAACAAGGTTCGCAAAGGGCACAGACTAAAAAGAATGTGATCTGCATTCACGACTAAAAGTACAAGTGAGATGACAAAGTTAATCGCTGATATGGTATCTTCAGCATATTAATCTTCAAAACTTTTCCAATTTTTTTATGTTCGAGACAAATGCTTTGATTGTTTTCAGATAACAATGTCTTGTTTGATATCTTATGTAATATTATCAATTTATGACTTTTCTTTTAGCAGAAAATTCGTTTGGTTTTCTTTATCGTTTTTATTTATTAGTATATCAACGCTTGGCTCTGATCCACATTCCTAAACGCCAACAAAATATCTTGCGTCAAATCATGGTTCACACACAGCGCATTTTCATTTCATCTTCTTTGCGTGTTTTGCTTTTACACGTATCACGTAAATGAAATCTCGTCATTTTCTGGCCGCGATTTGCATAGAGCATCTGTTTTTTAAAAGTTGGTTCAAATTATCTCTTGGTCAATTATATTAATCAAAACCACGCCGTTCACAAGGAAAATGTAACACTCTGTCAGTCACGAAAGGATTGTGCTGCAACAGCTGAAGACAACATCTCGCACAGTTGTAACCCATAAGCGGCACCGCGCTAATTGCTAGAAGGTAATTAAGATAGGCTCTCGGAAGAGACGTGAACACAGCCCTAATTTGGAGCATTACAAGCAAGTGCTGTGGAAGTCATCATCAGCGAGGAGTTGATCGCGAAAAGGAAAGGAAAGCAAAAAAACATTCACGAAAATAAACCGGTCTACTTTATTTTCATTATGAATACAGTGAATGTTGTACTGACGAATCATTGCAGATTCGAAATGTGCAGAAGTAGGTAAAGAGAAATAACAATGGCGTATCTTTCTGTAATCAACAAAAATTGTGGAAGTATTTTTGAAAAGTTTCAGAGGCAAAACATTGTTGGCGATATATTTGGTTAATTGAAATAATTTCTTGGAAAGATCGTTTATCATTGAAGGCGATAGCAATCGCCTTTTCAGAGGGGGAAAGTTTAATCTTTCAAAAGTATACCGGTTATCAATTACACCCAAGTTTGCGTCTTCAAATCCGATCGAAGCCATACATTTTGAAGGGCGAAAAAATCCTTCATATGTTTTCCTTCGGAGAGAATGTAAAGCGGATTGTCCGATGATGTAGATGTACTGCATGTAAAAGTTCCTCAGGCCTAAAAATAGAAGCTTCTGAGCTCAATTCTAATCGCATACTGCTGTCGCCCGAGTGATAAATTCTTTCGCTGCTAGATTGCGAAACGGGCGTAGCAAAATTTGCTTGGTCAGGCGGTAGCGCAGATCTGATGACCTGAGCCTCGTCTCGTAAAATAAGGCAGCATTGAATTGAATTGAATTTTATTTGTTCGACAACAACCTATATAGTAAATCTTTCACATTATATATTTTCCTACGAATAAATTAAAAATACCTTTATTTTTCCATCAGCAGGCGGGAAACTAAAATATATTTTGTATGTTTCCCTTTTCTCTTTTTCTTGTTCCGTAATGAAGGATGTGAGTACGAAGGAAACGACCGTAATTTGAAATTTACATAAACAGCAACAATTTGCATAAACAGCAAGAGACGACGCAGAAAAGCACTCTCGTGGTATTTTTCGAGTGTATGTCCTGATGTACAATTTATTTCTTCTAATACACGTGAGGTAAAATACATCTACATCAAATTGAACAAATTCAGAAAGAATTAAAATCTCATTTCCATCAGTAGAGAAAGTACACGACCTTTTAAATGTCCAACTTTGGCTTTCTCCCGCTGATGAACATAGGCCGGCAACGTTTTTTGATGCTCTTACACATTACGTCCCTGCTTTTGTTTCCGGGCGGGTCAACTGCTTTGATTAGTCCCGTAAGTGTACTACATGTTATACCGCGGGCGGTGTTCCTCATTCTGTGGAAGGTGACATCGCAGACCTATACGTCGGCTTGCGGGGGATTCCGTACTTAGGTATTTCCCACCATCAGGGCACCGCCTCAGCCGGAACAAGCTCTAAGCCCTCCACTGTTCGCCCAGTGTATGGTAAGGTAGTTTGCAAGTGTTTATGTGCAAGTGTATGTACGAAAGAAGAGAAGAGGAGACAAAGATGCGGAAGGAAGTATCGCGCGAGTGGCCCCTCTTGTGAGTGTACTGTTCCAGCACTCGCCTGATGTTGATCAGAAATACCACGGAAAATTGTCTTAGACAAATCTGAAATAAGTGAGAATGCAAATGTTATGTTTCGTACATTTTGCAATTGAAATGGCTGCAAAATCAACTGATGTCTCCTAATAACGAAGTTATCAGTAAGGTCAAGACCTTAATGGAACCGGAATTGTTTTTAATAATAATTACAAAAACCTTTGCGCAAAAGGACCCAAATTACCCCCAAACAGTCATAAGATATGTTTCTCAGCTTACGCCCGATTTACTAAAACATTCGCAGGCTCTGTGATTCCACAGAACGCGTAGCCCTCCGCGTGAAAAGAACATTAGCCAAACAAAATATGCGTTTTTTAAAATTTATTATAAACATTTTCAGATTTTACAAATTTTAGTTCACACTTTACATTTGTATTGCTGGCTTAATATTAACTTAATTAGCATTAAGTTTGGGTTAGTGTTCTTTTGCCACAGAGGGCTATGTGTTCTGTGGATTCGAAGAGCCTGAAATTGTTCTCGTGAATGGCGTGTCAGCTGAGAAACATCTCTTACGAATGTTTGGGGTGTATAGAGTACTCGTGAGCCAATGATTGAAAAATACATCAGGAGCCGAAGTATCCTTTTCAAAGTAGACAGAGAACTATTTCTGCTTAGAATTCGCTTACAGACACCGGCTATGTGGCGGTTTCACATACTACAACAAAATTAAAGGCATATTCCGAAGCAAATGGCGGTCTTAACTCAGTCTCGAAAAGAATCAAGATGTGACTTCCTCAAAATAACCTACTGAATTAGTATGTTGCTTTTCAAACAGTCCAAACTCACTCTGTACGAGCGCGTTACGCAACAGTAACTTCTCGCCTTTTGCTATGTAAACATCAATAGCTTCATAACAACATCGCTACATGAACAGCAAAATAACTGTAAAGGTAAAAGTCTCCGTCATCTTTCGCTCAATAGTTAATTTCAATATCCATTCAGCAGAAGCAGTTCAGGTATCGTTCAGCCTGTACTAATTGCTACTCAGAGTCGAAGTTGTAACTGTTCACTTTCACGAAGCTCCTGCCCCACGCGAGAGCTCGGTGGCGGCAGCGGGAGCGTAGGTGTGGAAGTGGAAGTGAGAGTGATTAATTGATTGATTACTGATTCCGGTCGCGTCAACTACTGAGGTCATTAGTACCGTAAGTATAGTGCATTTTTTCATCGGGAGGCGGCGGTGACCTTCCCTCATTGGCTGGCGAGATCCGGCGCCGACCTATCGTCGACTAGCGGGGATTTCCCCAACCAGGTATCTTCCACCAGCGGGGAACCGCCCCAGCCGGGACAAGTTCTAAGACCCCGACCGGTCTCCCGGCATGTGTGGTAGTGTAGTGAATGTTAGTGTAAGTGTGTGTGTATGCGCGCGCGCGCGCGCGCGCGCGTGTGTGTGTGTGTGTGTGTGTGTGTGTGTGTGTAAGGAATAGGACAAGAAAGAGGAAGGATAGATCCGTGGCCCGTTTGTTAGGGTACTGCTCCGGTATTCGTCTGGTGTTGATCGGAGAAACCACGGAAAACTACCGATCAGAGCAGCTGTCCACTAGAATTATCCTCCAGACAGCGACTGAATTCGACCTAGCTGAAAAGCTAGTGTCGCAAATCCTGCCGCCGTCTGGACTCGAACCTAGGACCTCCCGGTCAGAGACGTCAGTTGATGCACTGAGCCACCGTTCCCGGTCGTGGGCGCGAGCCACGAGGCGAATGAATGAGCCGCGGGCGTTTGGGGTGGGCGGCGCCCTCCGCGAAAGGTGTGAGATCGGGGGAGCGGCTGCGCGGGTTCTCGCTTTTGTAACCAGCACGCGTTGCAAAGGCGAATTCAGGGATTGGCCATGCGATCGTTCATGGTTGTTCGACGCATTTGCAATAGAATAACTATAAATTAAATGGTGTGCCCATCAATACTTTAAAATGTTGGGATTTAATTTGAAATTTTCTTGTTTAAGAAAAATCCTACGAGATAAATCAAATGATGTTTGTGCTTTCTCGAAAGCGATTTCAGAGATTGTTGACATAATGTTCGACGCACTTGCAGTAGTGCAATAATAAATTAACTTAATAAATTGGCGTCCAGTACTTTCACGTTTTGGACACAAAATAGTAGTGTATTGTTTAAGAAAGATCATAAGTGGTAAATCAGATAAATTGAGTTTGCTCACAAGAATAAGTTTTTAAAAACAATATTTTAAATCTTTTTTAACACCTTTATCACCACTCCAGATGTAAATAATCCTAATGTAACAGAATTTGCATTAATCAATTAAAAAAAATTTTTATTTGATTTTATTTGTGCAATTCAATAAGGTTGTGTAGTTAAAATATTTAAAATTAAATTTTTATAAATTAAACAGTAATACACATTTAAATTTGCGAGAGAAGTATTTAAATAATTGTTAATAAATTAATCAATAATTCTGGGGATTATACAAAACATAACCTATATTATATATTTCTAGATGATTACTAAATTAAAAAGTTATCTTTCTGTCACGTGTAAACATTGGCAATTAACGATCGCGTTCGTAACGATTGAGGATTAATAACGAACGATTGAGTTAACGATTGAGATCGTAAGTAAAATTTTCATGAAACCCAGATTTTGTTTGGACTTTTATAATTCAATTCCATTATATTTTTCCTGTCTTGTTCCACAGCTTCAGCGTTCTCGCGCACTGCTCTTAAATGTTAGACATATATTAAGATTTTAAATTTATTACAAACGCGTACATTTTCATCAGAATGCATCAGACCTCTCCCAGCAAGTTTTGTGTATTTTAATAATCATTTAATTTACTATATTTAACTTGTATATTTTGTGAAACGTAACATTGTGTACACAGTCGGCCGAGTTGTATGAAATTCACTAATGCATCTTCCCCGTAAATCAGCTTCCAATTACCAGATCTATTAATAAACAGTGTGTCACAGGAAGCACTAAGGACCTTTTTGTAAAACCGTACTGATACATCGACAACGCATCTGTACATAGGAAGGACAAGCCACTCGTAACTGCTGGCAGAGTTTACCAGACCCCCAGTACGGGAGAAATTTAGCAGACCCCCAACTTTTCAAAACAATCGAAATACTGAGTGTACCCACTGAGATTTCATATTGAATGAAAAGTACTCATATTTTTCTGATTTTTCTGGCAGAGTTTACCAGACCCCCCAGTACGGGAGAAATTTAGCAGACCCCCAACTTTTCAAAACAATCGAAATACTGAGTGAACCTACTGAGATTTCATATTGAATGAAAAGTACTCATATTTTTCTGATTTTTTTTCTTATAAGAAGGTTGTATTACGAATAGCATTTAACAACCCATGAGTAATAGAACAAACAAGAATGTAAACGACGGCTGTCGCCTCGGTTGACAAACGTCAACAGCGTCCGTTATTTCTTCCATATCGGCCTCCCTGTTGTTAATAACTGCATGGATTGAATTGTACGCTGACTCTATTGAATAGTACGCTTACGGAGGTAAATCTCCTGATAAGCGAGAGCGCCAGCAAAGGCATGTGGGCACGTGGTCGTTGACCCAGCGGACTCGGTCGGAAACCGCTCGCGCGTAAACAAACATCACAGGAGCCGCAGCTCGGAGAAGCTCATAGCTCATCGCAGGCGCTGGCACGGCTGCGGGCTCAGGAGCCACGCGATGAACAATCACGTCCTCCGTCTCGAACGGCTGTACCATGTTTAGAAGCAGTGATTTTGCGCACGCTTCTTAAGCAATTGTTAGAACTCGTTTCACGATAAAGGTATGTGATATTTGTAATGCAGTAGATGATGTGGGGAAATGACAGTCGCTTACGGCGATATATCACACCAGTGACAACTGCGTACGAACTATGCCTTGGAAGTAATGCAATATTATACTGTACAAATGTACTAACATTTCGCCATCCACATCCATCCACGATTAATTGAATTAATACAAAATCAGCACGAATTGCTATAAAAACTAGAAAATTATTCTCTCTAAAAATTACGACATAATTGAAAATCATCACTGGGATTGATAACGGGTATAAGTGTCATGAAACATTACAGAATTTTACGGGAATTATTTCTGACATCAGAAAAATACATGCTCAAACTCCATCAAGTAATTTACAAAATAAAATTCACCCAAAAACACGTGCAACATATGAAAAAAAATCATAAATTTTCAGTGAAAATAACAGCAGTTTACAGATTTTTTGTTGCGAAAGACAGGCAACGGAGAAGCGTGACGACATTCACCTTCGAACTTCCACGCGTCCATTATTTGTGGCGGGAGGCGCATAGGAGCGCGCACGTTTTCGTGCGAAACAATTTCCAAGAAAACATACGAATAATAAAACGACATACAAAATAATAAATCACAACTGTGATGACGTTTTTCGCACAACACTCAATCAATCGCGATCGCAGCCTTTGCAATAAACAAATAGCAAAGTGGGCAACGCCGAGCGCGGCATTGAGGACGTGCGCGATTTCGTAGGTGGTGTCAGAAAGCCCAATAAATGCACACAACGAACCTACCAGATTATCAGAATTCCACGGAAGGCGACGACATTCTTCGCACACGGCGTGTTTTCTCTTACGTACCGAGTAGCAACCACCACGCGAAGCAAGTGTTTACTTGCGCGCTGTCAGAACGTGTATTTAGAAAAAAACGTTCAGAAATTGTTTTAAAAAAACATTATCCGAGAACCACACACCGTCCGCATGGAACGTCATCGCACCGCTGGGCGAGGCAGCGCATCCACGCGCGCGTGGGGGTCTGTCGGAACACACGTGCAGCCGCGCCGGGCGGCGGAGGGCGCCGGCCGCGGGCCACGCGCGACCTTGCGGCGGGCGATGGGCGAGCGGGCCGGGCCGCGCGGGCCACCCGGGCTCCGCTCCGCGCCGGGCCGGGCGCTCTCACTCACCTTAGCAGGCCGGGCCGCGCAGGCGACGCCGCTCTGGCATGGCGCCGCGCGCCGCCGGGAGAGCCGTGCGTGCTCGCCCTCCAGCCGCAGCAGCAGCAGGACCAGCAGCGACCGGCGAGCGACCGTCCGTCCTCCGGGTGCAGCGGGCAGCGTCCGTCGCCGAGTGCAGGCGTGCGCGCGCGCGCGGGCGCCGACTGTTCGCGTGCGTGCGTGCGAGGGCGGGCGAGTGAGTGGATTGGCCGCGGGGACACACACACACACACACACACACACACACACACTCTCTCTCTCCGGCCGGGTACGTCCGCTCTCGGCGCTCGGCCCTGCGGGATTGAGTTGTGCCGCTCCCAGTTGACAGGCCTCCTCCTAGGCGCCCGCCCCGCCGCCGCCGCCGCCGCCGCCGCCGCCGCCGCCGCCGCCGCCGCCGCCGCGTTCCCCACGCCCCGCGCCGCGCGCCCCCGCGGCGCTGCGCGGCGTTGCCAGCGCTCCACGCGCCCGCTCCCGCGCCCGCGCCCGTGCCCCGTGCGCCGCGCCGCTGTCTTCTTCCTTTCTCCCTCGCGTCTCTTCCCTTCGCCCTGCTCCGCCGCGAGGAGAGAGCCTGCGATACCCGATTTCCCTCGATATTTAGAATCCACGCAACAGAAGTATCGATTGGTCGATATTATGAAACGTGTATTATCCACGCACCGTTTTCTTGAGCCCTCGCTTCGCTCGTTGCGCGAGGAGTTTGGTCATTTTGACAAGGAATTTTATATCAAATTTGTAGTTCGGTTTTCGATGATATATAGTTTCTATTACATGGGAGCGAACATTTCGATTTATCAGATTTTGTCCACAATGCTCGTTGCAGCCCTTTATTATTAATTAAACTGATGTTGGTAAAGGTGTGGGGGTAGGTATTCCGGGGCTCAAGAAAACTTGCGCGTAAAATATCGGTACATTGATTTAAAATTGGTATCGAACAGTATTTAAAGAGGGGTGTGATATGACGCTGTGATCTTGTGGCATGGGGTGCTGTGCACACCCACTCGAAAGTGCGTACGTTGTGCATCACGCTGATGAGATTAGGAGCATCATAAACAATTTGAACAACAGCACATCTTTGTTTAGATTCCCTTTTCCTGCTTCCCTTCTGTGGCTTTCCAACAAAGGCTACTTGTGATGAAAATATCAAAAACAAACACTGATTCTCCAAAGTTTCGGAAGTAAAACAACGTCCCCACTCCGCACGCTGCATCCTTTCCGATCTACTGCTACTCCTCCTCCGCCGCCGCCGTCGCCCTTCTTCCCGACCGCTGCTTCCCTCCCCGCCTTCCACGCGCCCTTGCCCCCCCCCTACCAGCCCGAGCGCTCGCAGCCTCCCGCCGGTCCATTCTCCTCCTCCACTCTCTTCCTTCGCCGTCGCGGAAAGGCGGCCCTCCCGTCGCCCGCCCGCAACACGGAAGCCTTTCGCGGCCTTTTCTCGAGCTGCTTTTTGGCCGCGCCGCGCCGCACCCGCGCCCGATGACACGAGTGTATTTGCTCTAGCCGGCGTGTTTGTTTTGTTACGGAGCTGGTTTGTTTTTATGGCTCGGTTACGTTCTGAAGAGATCCTCAGTGTCCTCTCTCTAATGTCGGTATAAAAGAAAAGCAAATAATGTCTTCATCAAGTCCCGCTCGCTAATAAGGACCGGAAAAAGCGGGCGCGGGTGCGCACGCGGGCGACCGTTGCGGCCGCCGCCCCCGCCCGACCGGCCCCGCCCCCTCACGTCGCCCGGATGCGTTGGCTCTGGATTACCTCTTCCACAGTTGGCAGGTTTGTGGCGACTTGTGATTAGGAAAGCCACTCTGCGAAGTTTTCGAAAATACTCTTTCGAAGAGTAGGAAATTACTTCTTGGCAGTAGTGCATGTTCCTTAATGACTCACAAGTTTTCGGGAATAAACAGTAAGTTTATTTACTATATACAAAGTTGGTTAGTAAGGCAAAGATTTATAAATGCATGGCAAAGAGTAATAGTGTAGCGTAGTGGTAAATCAAAGAAACAGTTGAGTAAAAGTAGATTTCAGAATTGACATGAAGTACAAGTTGTATCCGATTCCACGAAGTTTCCTCAGCTTGCGATTCAGGAATCCTTCCTGTAATGTTTTCATAAGAATGGAAATTTTAAGATACTCTGTAAGAAGAAAATTTGCGAAGACGAAACAATATCGAGTTAGGATTTTTATATATTTATTTATCTATTTTACGAGACCCCAACATGTATTGTATCTCTAGTTCTAAAATGGAATATAAATTAAAAGATAATAAATTCTCGAAACAGGAAACTGTGATAAATATAATGTAGTCGAATCGCCAGTTGTAATTTTAAAAATATAGAGTAGTGAAAGATCTGCGAGGACCGCAATTGTTTTAAAATTATAATGTGTAGGTCCACAGTATACACCATCCATTCAGCCGTTGTGTTGTTGCTGGACCTAAATTTTCACATCGTAGCCTGCTCTAATTTCGTATTGAAACCAATCAAACTTCATCGGTACGTTCCTTAATCACCACAACCCGCAGGGTAATCCTTTGAAAATAATCACATCGCCGTAGGTCCCGCGGCATTTGTTTACCTCCGGGAACTGGCCCCTCGATTCATTTACGGGGCATATTTCGAAGAGGTAATTGGAGGAAGTCTCCTGAGCTTGTGTTTGCACTGAGCTCCTCCTCATTCGCGTCTCCGGGTGCTGCCGTCGCCACCGCTGCGCTTCGTGTGTGCATAACACCGCTGCGGCCTCATAATATTTACTCTGTGTCCGAGGGCCTTAATGACTGTTTACTCTATGCCGCCCGCGAGGTGCCGCGTGTCGGCGCCCGGGGCCGCGCGGGTGACGGCGCTGAAAGAGACCCTTCCGCGCCCGGGCGTATCAGAGCTGAGGATACGATTTTAATGGAGGTGTTGGCAGCCTGTGTGACCGATGGCGACCCTGCTGAACTCGGGCGTTGTCGCCTTTTCTCTCCTTGGGAAGTGGTGGGTTGCGCGTCGAAAGACACGAGTGTTTCGTGGTGGGGAAACGGTTAACGTGCTACATGAATGATTGACGGTGGTTGACTGTTGTGACTGAGTGACATGTCGCGTGTGGGATGAAAAGTAGAGACTGGAGTTTTATATAATACATTTTTTTTGTCTTTCTAGTTACCGATCTCAAATTTGTAATCTTGGTGAATCGTCGCCGGCCTAACACAATATTCAATTTTTTCGTTACATATTTTTACATATTCTGACAATATTACATATTTTGCGTATTTTAGTATTTTCACAAAATATTTTTTTATTCTGACTATTGTGATAATTTTATTACATATGTTTTATGATTTTTTTAAATCAGCATTTTTCCTATATATTATAACCAAGTGCTCCAACTCCAGGTACCGTATATGAAGACGCGTGATATTCTTACAGTCCGACGCGCCTGCTTCAGTTATCTCAGAGGCGGAAAGTGCGTGTCAGTGACTGAGATCTTTCCACACCACAAGGTGAAAATGTGTCACTGACGCCGCGGATCGTGACTTTTAACCTTAATTTCGGAGAAACATTGGCGATCGCCGACGTTCAACATTTAATGAGAGTTCACGCTGCAGTGATTGCTGATCGTAGATGTCACTAGAGTGTACGATATGATGATAATATATTTATTGCGTCTAGTCAGACTGCAAAACTACGGACCTGGATATCAATAGATAAGGCTTCTACTACTGACGGAAATGTTGTATGGTGCAAAGTGTGCATCAGTGTGTGCTCTCCAAATAATTTTTAAGACGATTATATTATTTTTAAATTTTGTTTAGGAAACTTTTTATAAATGTAATTTTGTACTAAATAAATGTGTTTTTTAATTAGTGACTTTTTATATTACATATCATAGCCGATTTTACAAATTTATTACCTTTTCTTACTGTTTTCGTTACATATTTATGTGTATATTTTGACGTTTCATACTACGTATTTCTCCGGGCTCTAATAATGAGTACTCAAAAGAATTGTGAATGTTTCGGAAGAAATCATAATTTTTATAAAGTGAACGGAAATAAAATTATTTAGTTGCTTTTTTCTTCCTTCTTTCTACCTCTTGCTCTCACAAAGTTTCTGAACCCAGAAATTCTTTTCGCAACAAGATGAATGACCACGGTAATGTATCTCTTCGTTATTTAAAATTTTGATTCTTTTATATGTTGGATATTTGTGTACCGGCAAATTATTTCTTCGTTCAAAATAAAAGCGAAGTGCAAAAAGAACGGTAATAATGAACAAAACATTTCGAGTTGACCGTCATTACTAGACATGCTAATGTCCATTCGGAAAAGGTTATGGACAGATACATGTGAAGGTAGGATACACGACAGATTTTGAAATAAACACTTCCAAATAATTTCAAAAAATACTTTATAAAGCAGGTATGTTTTATGTTAACTCCAAATTTACTACCATTTTTTAATAACATAATTTCCTTCCCGAACTGTAAAAGAGTTTTCGTACTTTCATATGAAAATAAGGAGTTTCACAAATTGAAATGAAAACTTTCATTGCAAGGGGTAGAAATTTTTATCGAAAAGAAATTTGGACCCACAATTCAATGTCAACACTTAATGAACTTTAAATTGATTTTTGACAAAG
The DNA here is from genome assembly GCA_964035755.1 of Teleogryllus oceanicus. Lineage (NCBI taxonomy): Eukaryota > Metazoa > Arthropoda > Insecta > Orthoptera > Gryllidae > Teleogryllus > Teleogryllus oceanicus. The sequence goes on along the minus strand of CAXIVR010000007.1, from coordinate 46,211,678 downwards.
AAAAACGACGCACATAAAAATTATCGACACCCCTGTTTAATTCGAAACACACATAACATATTCTTTAGTACTAACAAATTCTTCTATAAATTTTGCTTCCTTCGCCACAAGAACAATTTAAGCAGTGTATGTGTGTATAAATATGTCATTTCGTTTTTTTAAAAATAAATATAACTTTTTAATATACTTGACCAGTCCTATGATCATGCTTTTGATTTTCAAATTCTCTATGTTTTTATTAAAAAAGAACTGGGCACGTATCGAGAGCTTTGAAATTTAGAAATCCCAAGAGTACTATTAATTGTAGTTTTGAACACTAACAATGAAGTTTGTTTTTTTATTGTCTGATTACTTTATTATGTACGTCTATTGATTTTTACTTGTTTGTGTGGGTTCGTTGTGAGTAAATTTGGGTTTCAATGGATATATCTGTACATAAAATTGCAGGTATTATTATTTTGTTTAAAATAATTTAAACATCATTAAAACGTTTGAGTGAATTTTTAGCTTTTATAAAGTTTTTTTTTTTAGTTTTTTACGAAGGTTTTTACAAATCGACTGTTCTTTTGGGGCTGGGAAATTCAGCAAACTTTGATCCCTATACACCTTATTAAGAATACATTTTTTGCTGTGCTTCTTGTTTTTTTGTTTCTTTGCCTCCGTGTTATTATTACCATTTACTTTTCATATGTTCGTTTTGTACCACAGAAAGCATTATATCGGAATGAAATATAATACCGGTTCTTGAAATCTCGTTATTATAATCGATACATCTCAAACGATTTCATGCTTACCTAATTTACTTCCTTTAATGTGCATTTCCACTGTGCCTTCAGCTTGTTAGCGTATGTCTTGGAGCAATTCTATTAACGAGCACTGAGACATATCGCGAGTAATAACAAGCACATGAAGCGTATCTGTTTAATCTTTATATAATGATGTTCACAGAGAAGCCAAATATGCTAGATTAGTTACAACAGGATACACATTAAACATACTCACTTGTTATGTTCACATTACAATACAAGTTGAATGAAAAGTGAAATGTTGAATTGTTTCACGACTGTAAATCTGCAGGAGGAGACTATTCGTGTTTAATAAAGTATATATAAACGAAATAGATATTGTAATCTGATCTAAACATATTGTCCGAGTCATTGTTCTACAATATGTTCATCAGTCGGCATTTTCCTGTTGACATTTCGGAGTGTTACAAGACATTACAGTCGTGTAAGATAGTGGATTGTAAGAGGGAATCGAAGACCAAACGAAGTTGCATTTCGACCAGACATTGCAAAATATGATCTGAATATTAAAACATGGAAATGTAGACAAATAAAAGCTATAGGAGTCCAATTTATAAATATGTGTGTCTATCCAAATTTGACATGCATTTTTGCGAAGAAAATCGCTCACGTTTTTTGTTATAACATCAATACTTTATGACACCATTAAAAATTGCTGTATTTGCTAATCATAAAATAATCATGTGAGTAAAACATGGCCATACTGTCTTGAGTTACAATAATTCCTTGGAAAAATGTACTGAATATATTATTTTTCTAATTGAAGCATCTATCTCAACAATGTATGTTCCATTTCGTTATCATTCCATACATGATGAAATACATCGTTCCCTTCATACTAAAATAATTTGATTGACTCGAAATTTCTTAGGAAAAGGCAATGGCTGCATGCACTCTCACAAGTAGGGTTTTAGATGTGCACCAATTTCACATTCTTACTTCAGGCGTCCAGAACAAAATCCACTTGTAATATTTCTATGAAACCATTTTCTTTCTTATTATAGCTTTCAGGCGTTCTGTTTATGAGAGATCTTCACGCAACCAAGCAGTTATGCGTTCTCGAATCTATAGAAATACATAAACAATAAATCTAGATAAATAAAATTGGAGTGTCTGTCTACTTTTAAAATACCTGCCTTTTTATTACATCAGATGTTTATTTTCATGATATAAAAACCCATTTAATATTTTTTAGTTTCAATTCAGTTTTTTGAAGTTCTACAAGTTTTGTCTGTTTGCCCAGACTAATCTCCGAAACGGCTAAACAGATTTTGTTGGGATTTTCACTGGAAGGTAGCAAATTTTGATGGGCACAATTTAGGCTCCTTTTTTTCGACCGTGGTTTATTGCATAAATAAGATTTTTTATACAATTTTTTTTCCGACTTTAAAGGAATTTTGTAAATCTGATTTTCAATACAAGAGAAAAGTTACTGTCTACATTACATTTTATAGCATGCTCCTTTTATTACACCATAAATTAAATTTAAGTGTACGAGGAATATCGAAAAATCAGTGTTTGGGGAATATCGCAAAAGCGATAAGGCAATCCATACAACTAAATTCAACATTTTTAAAAGCTCATTCACTTTTTTATTAAGTGGTTTTTTCATTCTTGTTCATTGCGAAATTGAAGGTCAAAATTGTTTCTGGAAAATTGTCACGTTCGTTAAGCTGGCAAACCCTAAAAAAAAAAAATTTCCTCAATAACCAGAATTTTGTGCTATTCAAATATCCAAAAGTTAATTTTTTTTGCTTCAACGGTTTTTCCAAACGTCACTTAACGGATAAAAAATTGCCGGTAGTTTGCAAAAAGCTTCACTCCACAAAAAAGCAAGAGCAACCTATGTGTTCGTAGCAACGTAGTGGTGGTAGCAACTTCGCAAACATAGAGCGGGAAAGGGCGGGGCCAAGCAAAGCAGGTCGAGGCAGAAGAGGGCAGAGTGAGGAGGGGCAAGATGGGGCTTAGCCAGTGGGACGGATCAGGGTGTGTTTTGGCACATTTAGCGTGGATGTCAGTCTCCCAGGGCGGAGGAAAATTTCGCCGCCCTCTTATTCAGGTATTTCGATATAAAACTTACCTGAAGGGTCTTATTGGTACTGTAATCTAATTTGCAGGTTTTAGTATACAATATTAAACACTATTATTTACATGATAGAAGTCATTGTGACTGAATATTAGTTACAAACTATCCAAGCTCAAAATAAAATACGGGGAATCCCCGCAAGTCAGTACAGTCGGTGTTGCCAGTCACTACATTGAGCAAGATATCACTATTGCACATTCATTTAAAGGAGTCGACAGAGAACTAATGAAAAATTCCGTTCTCATTTCAATCTGTTCGAATCGCAGGTGCGACAAAAATATGAATTGAAATGGTTCAAATTTTTACCACATTATTATTATTATTATTATTATTATTATTATTATTATTATTATTATTATTACTACTACTTATTGTGAAACTTTGCCGCCCCCACTATGCTACGCCACTATTTTGGCAATACAGTGTAAGGCAGGCCAGACTAAAGATACAATCGATTCCATGTCATTTCTAATAGACAATTGTCATCAATAAAATATCCATGTAATGTGGATTACTTCAGCTGCTTAGACGAAATAAAGGGATATGTGATGATTTGCGATTCTACCCCTCAATTACATGCTGAAATTATCCACGCTTTACGAACGATTTGGATCCACAATCTTTCGCCTCACTCACAACAGTTTCCGAAGCAGGTGTCTGTACCGCATTAGCTCAGTTTCTTCGATATACATTGAAGAACTGTGGCGATGAGTTCCCAGACAGCATTCACCACGATGTTTCCAGAGTCGCTTTCTTGGGTGAAGGAGCAGTCGACATCATTGGATATTTTAGTTTAAGAAAAGGGATAAAACATCTTTATTGAAAATTGGAAATCTTTACATGCCAGAACCGATATACCTGGGAGTGAATATTTGTTCTACAATAACTTTTGAACCACTACTGGGACGATTGCTCCCAAATGTTACACGAACATTTTAAGCAGCCGAGAAAAAGGGTTTGCGCGAACCCACAAGTTGGTTAAACCTCGAAATTTGTTTTACTGGAAAACGGCAAAGCGGGGCATTGTTCCCAGGCGGGGCATTGCTGCTGTGTTGCTTGGCGAGGCAGGGCGGCGCCGATCGCAGCCGGTCAGGACCATACGGGCGGAAAGTAAGCAAATAACAGAGCAACGCCCTGTTACATCAGCTAGTGTAATTTAACAGGGATTCGACACAAGACTTCTTATACCGTGATGAATTCCCTCTTCAGAGTGCCGAAAGTTTGTATCGCCCATTACAAAATCATCAGAAATGTGGATCTGCAGATTTAGTAAAAATGAATAGTATTGAAAGTAAAATTGTGCAGAGGAAGTTTGATAGTTGTCAGTAAGAATACAAATCAGTGGCGTCTCCTCACTTTGGACCTAGGGCGTTGGTAGTGAAGGAAAGCGTTAACCCCCACAGTACTCTTTTTGCTTACTTATTTAGAGGAAAATTGAATTATGTAAACAAAATCCTTATTTCTTTTAGATTATTTTGGAAGAATGAGGGGAAAAGTAGTCGCAAAATAACAACGACGATGTTATATTTTCTATTGCAAAGACTGGAATAATACATTTTATAGTATTTAAAAAGACATGCTAGCCGATTTTCCCATTCTTCGTTCCCGCTTTAAAAATTAAATTCTGAAATATTATCAGGTTTGGACATGATCGCTCATTACTCAATTACTTGTTTCTTTTCTTCTTACGAAAAGAAAGGAAAACAATTATTTACAACTATTCTTCCACTTTTTCACTATCCTTATCAAAAAATAACACTAGTATTTTCATGAGTATCGCTAAGGGCTGCAACGCGCGACCGTGAATATCACAGTCACGGACGCTCGCTCTCCAGCAGATTGTTAAATGGAGATCCAACGCCTGAGCACGCTGTGTCCGTGAGTGGGGGGACGTCGCGCGCATGCACTGCCGCCTCCCGATCCGACCTGAAGACGTTGGAGGTATTCGCCAACGGCCTGAGCTGCGCTCGCGCTTTGCCTGCGTTGCATGGGCGCACTGGTGCCGATCTATGCCACCGATTGCATGGATACCGAATAAATGTGAAAAATCTCAATAAACTCAAAGGAAAACAATTTTTTATAATTTCTTTGGGCGTTGACACACGACTTGCACTCCAAAGAAAACGCTACTGATACAAATACTGAATTCGAATGGCTAGATTGACTACGCTATGCTTCTTCATATTTTCCCCTTCACAGTAGCCCTGGGGAGGCTGGAGTTTATTTATCCTAGCGACAAATTTTTTGTACTACTGCCTTACGGATTTGATTAGCGGGAGGGTTTTAATTTAAATACCCTGTCTAAAACTATTTAATTCTAGCTTAAATATGAAAGTAAATCTTTTTGTAGGCTCTTTGCCCTATATAATTTGGAGTTAAATATTTTATTACTATTTCTCATAAAATCTAATTGTTCATAAATGTTAAGTAAATGGCAATATTTTTTTTCATACGTGCACAACATTCATACTTTTTCACATTACATCCATATACATTCATTCATCCCATTCACTCTCACTGCTCTACACGTACATGTATCATGCAATGTAAGGGGCACCAACGAATTGATTGATTGATTGCTTTGGTCATTAGTCCCGTTAGTGTAATGCATGTTTTTTTCTCGGGAGATGGCAGTGATCTTCCCCCCGCAGGATGGCGAGATCCGTCGGCGACCTACCGTCAGCTAGTGGGGTTTACCCCTAACCAAGACTCCCCCGCCAGCGGGGCACCGCCCCAGCCGGGACAAGCTCTAAGCTCCCGAGCGATCTCCCGGAATGTGCGGTAGTGCATGTTAGTGTAAGTGTGTGTGTAAGGGGAGATGCTAGGATAAGGAAGTTGAAGGGCAGATCACGCGTGGTCCGTGGCCCGTTTGGTAGGGTACTGCTCCGGCATTCGCCTGGTGTTGATCGGAGAAACCACAGAAAACTACCGATCAGAACAGCCGGCCGCTAGACTTCTCCTCCAGACAGCAACTGAATTCGACCTAGCTGAAGAGCTAGTGTCGAAAATCCTACCGCCGTGAAGACTCGAACCTAGGACCTCCCGGTCAGAGGCGCTGCAGTGACATCAGTTGATGCACTGAGTTACCGCTCCCGGTGGTAACGCGGTGGTAACACTCCCGGTGGTACCGCTCCCGGTGGTACCGCTCCCGGTGGTAACACCAACGAAGTCAACGCGAAAGTGTAATGTAGGAAGACCACCCCTCGGACTGAATCGCCTTGAGGAAGACATAGGGAGAAAGTTTGGGCCGCGGCGCCGCGCATGGCGTGTGGTTCCCGGAGGGCGCTCCGGCCGCCGCCGCCGCCGCCGCTTTCTCGGGAGCGCAAGCCGCCGTGGGCGTTCCCGGAGGCGGCCCAGTGGCGTGCGGGGGGGGGGCCCGCGCGCAGCGGCGCTCGCGGGCCGCTCGCGGGCCGCTTTCAATTACGCCAGTCGCCCTCCGCGGCCCCCGCCCCCCGCCTGCGCCGCCGCCGCCGCCTCCGAATCTTGATCGCGCCGGCCGACGGCGGATTGCCGAGCAAATTGCGTTGCAATTTGAAGCACGTGCTGACTGCGCATTCCTGCAGAGATTATCAGCAGCGGCCGCCGCTGCCACCCAGGCTTTTCCGCGACCTGTGCGGCGCCGTGGGGGTGGAGACGGGTGGCAGTTGTGGAGGAGGGTGGGTGGAGGCGGTAACGGCTGCGGTGGCTGTTGTGGAGGTGTTAAAGAAAATAGTTGATGCATGGAGATTGAGATTTCTGCGGCCATTTTCGACGATTGAGACCGGGAGCGGTAGCTCAGTGCGTCAACGGATGTCATTGCAGCGCCTCTGACCGGAAGGTCCTAGGTTCGAGTCTTGACGGCGGCTGGATTTTCGACACTAGCTTTTCAGCTAGGTCGAATTCAGTCGCTGTCTGGAGGAGAATTCTAGCGTCCGGCTGTTCTGATCGGTAGTTTTCCGTGGTTTCTCCGATCAACACCAGGCGTATGCCGGAGCAGTACCCTGACAAAACGGTCCACGGACCACGCGCCATCCTTCTTTCCTCTTCCTTGTCCTATCCTCTCCCTTTACACACACACAAACCACATGTTCCGGGAGACCGGTCGAAAGCTTAGAGCTTGTCCCAGCTGGGGCGGTGCCTTGCTGGTGGGAGAGCCATCTCCATCAGCCGAGACAGCCGTGACAGCCATCACCCAAGGAAACAAAACATGCACTACACTTACGAAACTAATGACCTAAGTTGTTGAGGCGCTCGAAATTTCTAACCAACCAACTAATGGAAAGTGTGGGGGAGAGAGGTTTCTCTGCGGAGGAAGGAGTCTAGGTGGAGGTACAGCAAAACTGGAGTCTTTGTAGACAACGAAGGAAGCGGAGGCTTCAGGCAGCAGCCCTGAAGGTGGAGTTGTGCCCGCGGCGAGCATTGTGGCGTGCTGTCGCCGCCGCCGCTGCTGCGACGTTGGTGGCTGTCGCCCCTCGCCCCGCTCCTCGCCGCCCGCGCCACGCCGCGCCGCGCAGTACCCCACTTTCTCGTAATGGGACGGGCCCCACGAAATTACCCTCCGTCTGTGCGCCTTGCCCTCCCCGTCCCACTGCTTCTCCCGCTCCGGTGACTTGCGAAGCCGCCATAGTGAGCCATGCGCTGTTGGATTGCTCCGTAGAAAATTTTCTTCTTCTTCTTCTTCTTCTTCTTCTTCTTCTTCTTCTTCTTCTCTTCTTCTTCTTCTTCTTCTTCGTCTTCGTCTTCGTCTTCTTCACCATCTTCCTCTTCACGTTCTTCTTCATCTTTTTCTCTTCTTCAACTTCATCATCATCATCATATCTTCTTCATCTTCATCATCATCATCATCTTCTTCTTCATCTTCATCTTCTTCTTCATCTCCTTTTCCATCTTCTTCTTCTTTTTTTTTCCTTTTTTCATTTTCTTCTTTCTTTTCTTCTTTCCTTTCTCCCTTTTTAATGTCTTCACTTTTTTATGCAAAATATTCGTAGTGGGTATTATTGATACATTAATGGCCCTGTGCAAGCTAAACACGCTCAGTACATTATAGGCAAAAGTCAGTCCCTGACAAAGGCGAGGTGCTTGAAACTGCACGTTGTGGTTATATCTGAGGAAGTCCCGTGTGGCCCAACGTTCGAATTCAGATTGCATAGAGTAAGTATGCTGTTAGGGGTGACTATGTGACCAATCAACTTAATTATAATTATGTGACTGAAAACTGAAATAAGTCAGTGCAAGAGGAAATTAATAACGTTTACTAACATTATTTCAAGATAAATGTCTATTTAGACGCTACTACTATTTTTTGGGTGTTACAGCAGCTGACTATCACATATCCTTCGGAACTGTTTTTCTTCGGAACAGCCATCTTCGTTGTCTCTTAGCGTCAATTTTTAGACTGTATTTGTTTTTTAGAAAGTACTTGTGTTGATATATTTTATTTTAATTTCATTGCCCCGCAAGTTAGAGATTTATGTTAATGTGCCATCGTTTAAGGCAACAGAATTCCTCAGTTTTCCTTCCGAATGGATATGAATGTCATTGTTAGGATGAAAGGATTTTATCCGGAGTTGAGGGATTGTTTTGTTTTTTGTTATTTAAGGTCGCATCAACATCTAGGACATCAGCGACTACTACTGGAGTTAACGGTATAGTAACTATGAAGATGAAACTATATGTTGATGATAAGGGGTGAAAGGACGAACACAAATACTACCATGCTCGAAGCGGCAATCGAACCCGCGACCCTTCGGTCGGAGATCGCTTCGACACTACTGCCTTAGCGGTCTTGGCCACCGGATCGGCGGAGATAAGGGATTATTGACGAAATTCTGCACGATTAGGGTTCGGCAATATTTTCCCAATGAGTTTCTAAGCACCTAGTCGTCCTGGAAATTTCCTAAATATTGACTAACTCATTTTTGACTGACCGAAGTTGGGAATGTTTTCGATAGGCAACATAGATCATGAAATGGGCTCCATTAACGTTATTGAATAATTTCTAAGCCAACCACTGACTTCTCATCTGAGAAAAACCACAATGTTGGAAACAGCTGGGACTCTTGTTTCAGCTACTAAAGCAACTTACAAATAAACATAATTGATCTCTCACGTACTATTTTTACTTCATTTATGTGCGCGTATTTAAATAAATGAACCATTACAAAAAGAAAGAAAAATCTGCTTCAATTAAGCAATTATTAACATATTTAATTTAAATATATAATTTTGATATTGTTCGTTTAAGAGTTTCCTTCAGTTCTGGCCTCTGCGACTCACAAGGAATATAGAAAGCACGTTAACGAATATCTACGATTACGAATTTCCTGGTAGTAGGATCTCTTTAAGTTCATATAATTTCGTTTTAAATTTACTTTATATTAAATTGGAAAAACATTGTCTTAGTTGAATCGTACATTAACATAGAGTCGTGAGAGGACGTGCACATTGAGAGAACGACGTAAAAGTGCCTTTGCCGATCGCCGACTGAATAGGCATTCACCTCCTTTATGCTCACGGCTTTTTACGAGGCCCGCTCACACTATTAACACTTCCTTTCCCGCGTCCGCGTACGTATTTCACAAAGCATATCTCATTATGAATCTCCTGCTCGTGTGTTCTCCGACTCGAAGGGCTTACAATTCTTTTTGGAGAGCGACCTGTCGAGAGCCTGTCGGTCTGTACGCCGCGCCGCCCGGAAGTCGGCATACAAGAGCACCGCCTTCGGAGATTAATGCTTTGAGGAGTTTTTTGAGCTCCATTCTACACGAGTGCATTGCTTCAGGTGTACTGTCATTGCCGTTTTCTCCGCTTCTACCTGTAGAAGCACTGACACGAAAGGCATTCCTATTTTAATGCATTCTCCACCCCTTCACTTCCCACCATCACCACAGGACAACGAACTCAAGCCACAACCATAAATATTATTAATATTATTGATTAAATTTGATGTAAACTCTTCGCAATTTGTCTTCAACATATCCCGTCAATCACTTTCGTTACATTTAGTTGACACCCTGTGTGTAACCTAGCTCACCTCTTTCTCTGTGTATCAAGTTCACCTTAGTTTTTGAATCTACACACCTTACTTTTTTTTTATCAACGGTCTCTGTGCTGTCGGGCAAGTTTTGTGTATCAGTATCTGGAAAATATACGCATTTTATTTCTGAATCGGCGCCACGTTTTCTTCCATCAATAATTATTTTTGGTCTCCAAACGATTCAGACAACTAGCATTCCTTAATATTAGCTGTCGAATGACCTCTACGTTTTTCGTGACTATTTCGTAGCTTTTCTTCTCAGCAACCACAGAGTTAACTTGAATGTAGGGTGAAGATGATACTCGAAATATTGACCAGAGATTATTAAAGCGTGTGAGCTGGTGAAACTTATCCCTCATCTCAGGGGACAATTGAACATGAACAGGTGAAGTGAGACTGATGAAAGGACAATCAAACTGGAGGGAGACACTGTGAATCTCCAGAAAACTCCACATGAACCTGTCGCGAATCGAATCCGAGCCCCAAATGGAGAAATTGCCAAGCTATCCGTCGGGTTTGAGTGATTCCATTTCTGACATTGAGCCCTTGAGCTGACGTCAGCGAGTTGATAAGTGAATGACACTAATTGTATACAGATTAAGGGTGTCAGATAAAATCTGAAGAAACCTTGACAAGAACGAGGTTCACTGTATCTTTTTTTTTATTTTGATTTGTTGCGTCTCCTTTAACGCAACGCGTTTCCAAGCCCCTCCGCTTTGCGCTTCTCGGAGCAATCCTCCCATTACTAACAGCGCTGGAGTAATCCTCCGTTAATATTGTCTGTCGCGTCTCGTCGCAGTCGGTTGTCAAGAGGACCGCCAGGTAGCATCTCCGCGTACGCGTCTTCTACCGCGCGCTCCTGCGTCACTACCCAGCGGCCAGAATTAGGAAGGAATGATAGGGGTAGGGTTTAGGACACGTCACAGGGGTTGGACTAGCCCTTGTGAAGCAGCCGAACTCGTTTTGTTGGAACAAATTTCACATAAGAGTTGACGGGAATCGAACCCGGATCTCAGTAGTGAAAGGTTTGCGACTTTGCAATGAGCCACGAGTACATCTTCAAAGAGTGATTGAGATTTGAGCACTGGCGCGCTGAGCGCCAAGCAACAGATGACGCGAATTTATTGAAGTAATCCACTGTAATCATTCTATTAATCGCAACGATGCCTGTGAACTCACTGACCATAATCAATGTTTACGATATCATCGCGGCTTCTGCCGCCTTCTTCTATCAAAGAGAAAAGTAATGAAAAAGACATTGGCATTTCAATGAACCAATTCTGTTTGATGGATATTTCCAGGTAAGTCCACTGCTATGGTTATTACTCCAGTTAAGTGAATGTTTTATCGTGGGTGTGGCGACAGTCTTCACCCGGTGGTCTATGAGATCCTGCGCCGTTCTGACCGGCGTGCCGATGATTTCCTCCTTTAGGTACCTCCCGCCCCCAGCGAGGTCCCGTCCCAGTTGGGAAAGTTCTAAGCACCCAGTTGGTCTCCTGACATGTATGGTAGTGTAGTGCATTATTGTGTGTGTAAGTAAGGGGTGAGGAAAGGTCAAGGAATGGGAAGGAAAGATCGCATGCGGTCCGTGACCTGTTTGTTAGATTACTGCTCTGTCTTTCGTCTGGTATTAATTGGAGAAACAACGGAAAACTACTGTTGAGAGCAGATGTCTCTACATTTCTCTCTCATATAGCGGCTGAATTCAATCTTGTGTGGCTGGTGTCGAAAACACTGTCGGGGCTCGAACCGTGGGACCTCCCTGTCAGAGTCGCAGCAGACAGCGGTATTGAGGGTAGCGCTCAGCGGCTCCGACGTAAACTCAGTAAGTAAACAAATACAATGATTCAAGGCGTTGTCATTGCCAACAATAGTGTTTACTTCCATAATAACAGCTTTCAATGGTTAGTCGTTTTCGTGGCTTCCAGACAGCAGAAAACTGATGATGATGGCTAAGCCATCGAAAGCTGCTCTTATTGAAGTAAACAGTATTGTTGGCAATGACAACGCCTTGAACCATTTCAATTATATGAATTCCAACGACAATTCACCGCTAAACCAATCAACAAAGACATCCTTCCCCCTCCCTTGCCCTAGCGTGATAACCTCGTTTCCACCTCCGTTCCCCTGAAGGGCTCACACGTCTTCGCAGCCACTTCTTCCGCTTCGCCGGCGACGCTTCGACGTCGGAGTGGCTACCCGGCGGCCGAACAGCGCTGCCGGCGAGCGTCCGTCTCGTCGTCGAACAAAACGCGGGGCTGCGGGGGAGGCCGATAAAGGGGCGCTGACGCCGCGTTAAGTCGCGGAGAAAAGGCGGCGATGCGAATAAGACGACGACGTATGAATGTTCGTTTTCATCTCCGTCTTCATTACCGTTCGACGGGCGCGCGGCGGCAGCGGCAGCGCCGCGACCATTCAGACCACGCCATTCACGCGGGCAAGAGGACGCGCGCACAAAGGCTGAAGCCGCACCAGGGGATCCCGACGCGCCTGGAAGCGGCGGGGGAGGGGGGAGGGGCTGGGGTTGGAATGGGGGTGGTCGATGGGCTGGTGCTTGAAGAACACGGCGTTCGCTGGTAGAACTTTTTTTTTTCATTTTTTTTATTTTCAATTTATTTATGTTTTAGAATTTGGTGCTTGAAGAACACAGCATTTGCTCGTAGGAAAAGCTTTTTTTTATTTTTTTTTCATTTTCAGTTTGTTTATTTTTAAGAATTAGGTTGAGATAAAAAAGGCTGGTGTTGTTGCCTAGAGCGCGTGCGGATTGAATGCCGTGGGTGGATGATTCGTAATTACATCGTTCATCGAGGGCATGTATGATCGTTCTTTATAATACTTGCGTGTAGTGTCGTAGTGAACTCTTTGTTTTGTTGTTATTAGATCTGAAGTCTATAAATGTTTTGGTATCTAATGAAAGATTCGAAATTTACCCAATAAAGAGCTGGCTGAAGCAACTTGAAATATCCTTTCAAAGAAATTTGTCATTTTCGATGTCTTAGCGAAATCATTGTGATAATATAAAAAAAATGTGTAAAAAGGGGTGCAGCCCCCCTAAATTGCATTCTACACTGACGTTTGATAAAAAAAATATTTTCCAAATAGCAGATATTCATTCGAAAAGGGGCAACAATTTGATGAAAGGTCTTTGATTTGACCCTAGTGAAACTGTCTAAACTGTTGCAACAGCTTCCGATATTTATAACAGCTTATTGTAACACGCAATAGCAGGAGAGTCTCATTTCATAAGACAGCATCTACACCACATAATGTTCCGTATCTGACGTTACTCTACAGCACACTTTTTTATCCATTTGTCTCAGAAGAATCTGAATGATGCACAGTAGCTGCCCCATTACAATTATTGTCAACGAATTTAACAAATATTTGTAACGGGTCGTCGACTGTATACAGTATTTTTCTTTGCATCCATAAAAAGTACTTGGTGATCAATTTACCCTTTTTTAACAATACGTAGTACCTCTTCAATAATGTTTTGAAAAAATTAAAATATTTTCAAAAATCATACTTATGTATTACTTTATTTCAAATTAAATTTTACGTGTTTCTAATGAATTGTCTATCTGATGAAGAGGACAAGCAAGATATTTAAGGTAACCCTGACCTGCAAAATGACTAAGGATGTTGACGTATTTCATGTTATACTTCTACATTCAACTCGATCCGATTGATTCTGTCAGGTATCATCCAACAGTTAGGTTCACTAGTTCAAAAATTTTTCAATACAATATCAAATTGTTGACAAAGAATCCACACCATTCTTCTGTTGTTTGCTAATGTAAGGTTTTGTGATGCTTTACTCAGTTCGATATTTGATTCATCATTTCATTCGGACTCATAACTGAAGTGTCGACATATATTCCCCGACGTCACTGGTATCATTCTTTAAATAGGGATGTTTTGTGGATTATGCTTTTCATTTAAAAGTTGTTTCACTGTCTTAAATAAAATGCATGTTGTCATATTTCGACATTATTTTCATTAATTCAGTTTTATTCGTTTGCAAATGCAGCCATATTTGTCATTGTTCCTTTTATATTATTTCTTATCATGCCTTGAAAAATAATTGAATCACCATGCATTAAAAATCCTATCCAGTAGTCTATCTCATCAAATTCATGGAAAGAACTGCGCCTACCTAAAACCGCAATACAAAATTAAAGCTGTGTCATTGGGAAGGAAATAAAACGCTACACGTCTTTCATATTGAATTGTAACTATGGAGTTATTATAAAACTCATTTCTAATTTTTTGCCGCAAAAACACAGCCAAGTTGAAGCTACAGAATGGCCGAATAATCGTCTCCAATTTCATTTCAGAAGTATGCATACCTTTTGCAGCTCTCACACGCAACCAATCTTTGTAAATGATGTCTCTAAAGAAAGATAATTTCACGGAGACGTGACGAATTACATTTTGACTTTAAAAATATGAAGAATTTGTTTAAAAAACTCGTCTAGTATTCATGCCAAATGCAACCTGTAACAATATGCCGCATTTTTTATCTATATCGTTAAATAACTCCTAGAAAAAAGCCATTTAAAGCCTTAAAAACTTAAGTTTTGAAGCCAAATGCCTCAAAGAGACGTTTCTCTTACAGCAATATACAGGAGATTTTCTTCAACATTCGATTACAGTTTTGCAGGTTCCCACGCTTCCCGATTCTATCCCATCTGTTCAGAGCCTGTAGAATCTGTAACTGTATGTAAAATTTAACTAATGACTTCATATTATACGCAACTGAATCACACGAATGTACCTCTACTGGGTAATAAAGTTAAATAAAAATAGTTTTTATTGACAAGGGTGTATTTTATTGTTATCAATTACTAGGAGATGGAGGGTAAGAGGGTTTCGAAGAAAAATATGTATATTACAGGCTAATATGGAAATAGGTAAATAGGGAAGAGGGTGGGGTTTAACATGCGAGAGCACTAGCACGGGTACGCTAGTCATCATTAATACCGATACTCATAGTATAGGAAACAAAGATTTTAATGTTTCACGTACCGCAGCGATCCCAAATATGACGCTCTGTGATCGGTTGATGTTAGAAAGATGGTGAGCGTGTGTGAAGCTTTTATCGTCAAATTCCATGGAGAATCCTCTTGTAAAAATCGTGAGCTGCTTTCGTCATTGACGATGCATAATGCGTTTTATGGCTCTCGCACGGTCGAATTTCCATGGCATTAATTAAACGAAACGACTTGAATTTGAATAAAATACGAATGAATACGCTTGCTAGGTTCTACGCCCAAATTTTCTTTGCATGAAATGAATGTAAACCTTTATGTGGTAATAAAAAGACGAAAATAAAGAACAAATTCTGAAACACCCCAATGTGCATGAATGTTTAAAGATATTCAATTCGAAGTACTTGAATCATTTCTTTCAAAAGGGCTTTTGCTCTTAATACAGTGAATTGTTCAAAACCCCTGGTATTGATCGTGTGCTAGGGTTGGAGTCTGCTTGTTTCGAGAGTTTGAGAGAAATAGAAGTAACCGTATGTTATTGGAGTTATGGATGTAAGGAAAAAATACCATTTGTTCTAGAGTGAAATAATAAAATATTTTTATTCTCTTGTGCACAAATTATATTAATATTGACATTATCTTCAAGCCTAAGCGATAAATAAATACGTCCAGACTTTTAAGACTGTCAGAAAATGTCGTAGGAACAAATAAACAACTTAAATTTGAATGCGGAGTCCCACGCTTTCGGGATTTATCGTCTGCCTACAGCAGAATCAAATTCAGCGAAACGCTGTTCCTTCCGCTGTACTACTGTCAATAATAATAATAATAATAATAATAATAATAATAATAATAATAATAATAATAAATTTCGCACAAAGTATAGTGCCATAATTTGACATTAGAAAAACATGTTTAATCTTCATGGATGGGTATCTGGGCAAGAGAAAAGATTCTACCGTATCAAACACGAATGTAAAATGCAATAGTTAATAATTTTGCAATACACTGTATGTAGTGGAAAGTTTTAACTCTCCATACATTAAAGTCTTACGTTTGTTAAATCCGATATAAAATATTACATGGGTTTTAACTAACACGTACTCATAGGCGACAATTTATATCCTCCGGATAATAAAGTTCTGCGGTTGACTGTTAAGATCGTCATGCCATCAGAATCGCGCAAAGCGAAAGGTGTGATTTGAGACAACTTGTTTAGCGTCCCCGTAAGAAATATCGTAGGTCGTATACCGTTTCAGGTACTACTAAAACGCGCCTACTTGTAAATTCCGGTTACGATCGCCTGTACAAATCCGCTCTCTAATGAGCGCGCTCTAAACCGCATTGCGCAGGCGTCGCGCGTCCAACGCCTTGTTTAAACTCCGTGCGATGGGCAGACCCCGGACCGCGGCGCACAGTGGGGCGGTATAGGTGGTGTAAGTTCTTTGAGCTAACCTCGAAAGGATAAAAAGAAGCTTCCATTGCGCGTGCGCTAAAATGTGGTTTGATAGCTTGCCCTTCTCTTCTCCGGATAGAGGAGTGACAAAAGTAATGGGAGATATCACATTATAATACAAATTAGCCAATGTTAGTGAAATGAATGCCAGTCATTTCTACATGTTACCCAACAACCATGCCTCCCCAATTTACTCTAACGCGAATGAGTGTCAAAATCCGCGATTTTGGTAGTGTTTGGCGGTTTTGGTGGTGTAACGGTCAGCGTATCAAGCTGGTGTACTCAAGTCTGCGGTTCCCACCCGATCGAAACCGTGGATTTTTAAAGGCGAAAAAATCCTTCGTACGCCTTCCTTTTGAATGGTAACTAAGGCCGGCTCTCCCATGTTGTAGATTTACTGATGTAACATATTCTTAAGCCTAATAGAAGCCTCTGAGATAAATTCAAAATGGCCTGTTTCATCACCGGAGTAATACCTTTTTTTTTTGCTAGATGAAAGGAGCGTAGCGACATTTGCGT
The DNA here is from genome assembly GCA_964035755.1 of Teleogryllus oceanicus. Taxonomy (NCBI): domain Eukaryota; kingdom Metazoa; phylum Arthropoda; class Insecta; order Orthoptera; family Gryllidae; genus Teleogryllus; species Teleogryllus oceanicus. The sequence goes on along the minus strand of CAXIVR010000007.1, from coordinate 46,194,805 downwards.
GGTCAGACGGAAGAGCCGGTCTGATGGACCAAATTTCGCCACGTAAAAGAAGGCAATAACTGACTAACTTGTACGTTTTTTGGGTTAACTTTGAAGAAAAATGCTTCCACTGCGCATGTGCTGAAATTTTGTTTGACAGTAGGCCCCTCTTCTCCAGGTGGCGGAATGACAAAATATATAATGCAATACCATTATATAATTTCAGATCAACATCTGTGATATGCAATATCACAGATGCAATACAAGTTAGCGAACGATAGAGAAATGAATGAGAGTGAGTCATTTCTATATGTTACTCACGGTCCATGCCTCCAAATTTACTTTGGCATAAATGAGTGTAAAAAGAACGCGCACTTGACGAAACCAACTTACGGAGTTCCGAGGAACCATTCCTGAATCCCACCAGCTTAGGTAGCTCAGGGTATCAACTTAAGTCGCTCTAGCGCTCTGACCTGGAGGTCCTAGGGCTGAAGACCCGACAGTGACAGGATTTGCGACACTAGCTACATAGCTAGGTGGAATTCATCTTCAATGTGAAGAAGAATTCTAGCGCTCTGTTGCTCCGATCTGTGATTTTCCCAATCAACGCCAGTCGATTGCCGGAGCAGTACTCAACCAAACGTGTTATGGACCGCACGCTATCTATCCTTTCTCCTCCTCGTCGTATCCTCACACCTTACTTACACCCCCTTAAAGCTATATGCACTACACTACCGCACAGCCGGGAGACCAGTCGGGAGCTTGTCCCGTCTGGGGCGGTGCCCCGCTGGTTGGAGATACCTGGATGGAGAAAAAGCCTGCAAGCTGACGGGTAGGTCGGCGCTGGATATGGCCATCCAGCGGAGGAAGATCACCTCATCTCGCGGGGGGGAGACACGTACTACACATACAGGACTATTAAACTTAGTAGTGACGCGCCCAGAATCACTAGTCAATCAGTCAATGAAGCGAAGGGTTTCCCAAGTCTGGAGAACCCGGAGAGAGAAAATCTTCCCCTTCGGCTGGCGAGCCTGAGTAATAATTTCACTGATCGCGGTCTATTTTTTGCTTTTGAATCCGAATATTCTTTGAAAATTTTAGTATTTAAAAATGCTTACCGAATAGGGTGGATGTTTTGCGAATGAATCGATACCAGGCATCATTTCTCGTTTTGCACATTTTACACGTAAAATATGCCTTAATAAAAGTATGATATTTCGGGCTTCAAACTTAAGATAATTTTTTAAAAAAAGTCTTCGGTTAAGATTTCGTAAGAATGTTTGCTGCCTGTTGACAGAAAATTACCTTGAAGGAATCGCCTACCGCTTATAAATGGATCTTCTTTAAATGCAGTGCAATAGGAAATGCGAGAACCTCGAATTGTCACTACCCTGTCACGACACCTAGGACACCTAGAGATTCAGGGTTAGATTCTCCATTAAGGAAACTAACGCTTTTGACAAGTTGATGGGAGTTTATAATTTTTAAAATTAGATTTCAATATGCCCTCTCACTCTCATTGTATTTTAGGTTCATGATTAAAATCTCTCACTCGCTTACGAATTTTCCATATGATACATTAAATAAATTAATATTTTATGGTATAAATTTACATAAAATAAGTAAGTTTATGAAAGAATTATTTAAATTCAACTTATTAAATGTAATATTTTTGATCTCATATTCAATTTAAACGGATCTTAACGGAATGTACAGTTATTACATTTTGACAGTGACACATAAAAACATCCGTCGGTTACCCAAAAATTAATGGCTACTATTTTTTCTGCAAAAATGTGGATTAGATAAGGTACTTCAAAATATACAGCAGGACGATTGCGACAATTGCTAACAATAACTACGTTGTGAAAACTTACGTTGTAAGCTAGCATTGTATGCTAACTTTACCATTTTAGATTTTAAAGTTTCTTGCAAGCCCCTTATTATCACAGAAAGTATTACCATAAAGTAAAAGAGTAATAATTATAATGAACTGTCACCGCAAAATTACGGCATCCATTTTTCACAGTTGCCGCAATTTAGCCGCAGCTCTCGTAGTTTGTTTATTATTCTTGAACCGCTGTGGGGCGACTGGAAGCGGCGACGGCGGTAGCTGTTGAGGCGGCGCGGCGGGGCGGCGTAGTTCTTGAGGATTCCGCACGCCTGTCTGCGCGGCTGCAGGGTTACGCGGCTTCCAGGAGGGCTAATCCTGCTAATGAAGTCCACGGCCCTCCTCGCGGCTCCCGGGCGGAGGACAACGCGCGTCGCGCCGTCCTCACAGTGGGCGGGAGGCGGTTCACCGCGGACACAACGCAGATGCACCGGCCCTACGGCGAGGCGGAGGCTACGTTTGAGCAAGATATCTTACATCGGTGGTGATGCCTCTCGTTTACAACTAGTATGAAATTCTGATGAAGTTAATGATAAGTATAAATAATAAAAGTATTAGACAGTGAAGCGAAGAATAACTTTTTATTATATGAATGGTAAAATGGCACTTTATTTTGAGAGTAGGAAGTGTTGAGACACGTGACCGGTAGGCAGAGTGACACAATCCTACAAGCAAAATAAAATCAGTTTTTCAATGTTGTCAATCTACACTTATTTTAGACAGTCTTACTGACATTCATCTTATTTTAATTTAAGAATACAAATCACTTTGTAATAATGAGATCAGTAGAAGTTGATGCGATGAAATGAAAGTATTTAGTTTTCTTTATTCTGTGTGACTAATGTTGTGACCACAATTTTATCTGAACATTAGAGGATCGTCTCGCTTTTAGTATTAGTGTTCAAAATTGAACTTTTAGCATGCCTTGCACTTCTAAATGAAACCGCTTGTACTAGGAGTCGTCTAAAAACATTTTTCATACTCCTACAACCGGATCTCGTTTACAGCAACTTCCGAACTCAGGGCGATGCTTAATCGGAGCACATGGTACCACGATTGTGGCTGTTTCTGAAACCGGATTTGAATCTTTCTACAAAAGTAAATGAAAGGATGAGTTTGTTTGTCACAATAAGATTATGTTCATGAAAAGAGTTAGCAACTGAATTTGAAATCTTAAAATGGAGAAATGTTTCTTTGTCAGAATAGCTCAAAGACCCTGAATTAAAAACTAATCCTCCGATGCTGCATAGAATGTAATATATGTCTGCAAGAAGGTATTAGTCAACACATTTTGCGCTTTAATTGGAATGTTTCCTCACAATTAACTTGATGCACATTCGCAAGTGTTCAGTGACAAGGGCAAATTTTACGGCTTGAGTTCACTCAATAATAACAATTTAACCTAAGAATGATTTTTACGTAAATTTTTTAATAGCAATGCCAAAATCGTCAAAAGAAATTGTCTGTTTTCTCAAATAAGAGATTTGGTAAAATTATTTTTGCTGGCATACGAAACAGTGCTAAAGGTATAATAATTTTCATTTAAGTTTTTTATATAAGAATATTTAATTATAATTAATACTGATATTATATTTAATAATGACTTTTAAATACAGTATTTTATATTATATTTAAGACTGAATATCTCTTCTTGTGTGATGCGAACTGGCTATTACAGATTGTGTAATACTTGCCATTAGCAGTATACGAGTTTGTAGCACCAGATTACGCAACCATCCAGTGATTTAATTGTTAACTAATACCGTACGAAATGTTAAAACATTGCTGGACCTCAATGCAGTCCATTGCAGCACTTATCCGCGATGTGCAGAAAAATTCGAAGGAACTCACCATTTTTGTTTCCAAATTATATTACAATTACTATTGGTTTTTAAGGTCTTTTTTTTAAATAATGATATTGTAGCGATAGATTTAACTGAAACCATTGTAAGTTCCTGCCGCCTGGGTCTATCCAATTACAGCGTTTATAAATCTGTGCAAAACCTCGCCCGCAAGAAACGCCGTTCGCCAGCACTGCGCTGGGGCGGGGGCGTCGTGGGCAGCGGGGCGTGGGCGGGGGCGGGGGCGGGGGCGGGGCGGGGGCCACGCTCGGCCGCTCCGCCACAAAGGGCCAGCGCACAAAGAGCGTCTCAGGTGCGCTGCCCGCGCGGACCCAGGTCGCTAATACATCCATCACAGCCTCCCTCCCGCCGGCCACTGTGCGCGCGACACCTGCCCTCCCTCGCCCCCGCCGGCGCCCGCGCCCAACGGCCAGCACAGCGCATTGTCCCCCGGCCCTTCGGACTGCATTCGGCCGCGGCGGGGGCTGGGATGGTGGTGGTTGTGGGGGCGGAGGCTGCGATGGCGAAGGCTGCGATGGCGGAGGCTGCGATGGCGGAGGCTGCAATGGCGGAGGCTGTGATGGCGGGACTATGATGGCGGAAGCTGTGATGGCGGAGACTATGATGGCGGAGGCTGTGATGGCGGAGACTATGATGGCGGAGACTGTGATGGCGGAGGCTGGATGGCGGAGGCTGTGATGGCGGAGGCTGTGATGGCGGAGGCTGTGATGGCGGAGGCTGCGATGGCGGAGGCTGCGATGGCGGAGGCTGCGATGGCGGAGGCTGCGATGGCGGAGGCTGCGATGGCGGAGGCTGCGATGGCGGAGGCTGCGATGGCGGAGGCTGCGATGGCGGAGGCTGCGATGGCGGAGGCTGCGATGGCGGAGGCTGTGATGGCGGGGAGGCTGTGATGGCGGAGGCTGGATGGCGAAGGCTGTGATGGCGGAGGCTGGCACGCGTACGGATATTGCAATTAATCCATATATTTTGTATTGACTACATAGGCAACATATGCACACTATTGTAGAATCGTTTCAATGGCGCGGTGACCTGAGCACCGGCTCTCGACCTTCCAATACTGGGGTTTTTATCCCAGTCGACGCATGTGGAATTTGTGATAAAGAAAGAGAGTTCGTGGAAGTACTCCTATGGTTTGTTCGTTTCCCTTTCATTCCACCATTGCACCATCACACATTCTATCTTCAACACTGTCTTCTTATTAACGCTTTGACAAATCTTACTATATGCGTCATGACTGATGTTGAAGAATGGGTAGGATTGATTAGTGATTCTAGGCGTTTCAACAGTTAAGATAATTGATATCCCGTAAGTGTAGTGCATTTTTATCGTGCGAGGTGCCGGTAATCTTCCTCTGCTCAATGGCGATATCCAGCACCGACCTACGCTGGCTTGTGGGGATTTTTACTCAACCAGATATCTCCCTCCAGCGTGGCACCACTCCAGTCGGAACAAGATCTAAGCTGCCGACTGGTGTCCCGACAAGTGTGGCAGTGTAGTTCATATGAGTGAATGAGTAAGTAAGGGGTAAGAGTAGGACAAGGAAGAGGAAGGACGCGGTTCGTGTTTGTTAGCGTACTGCTCCAACATTTACCCGGTGCTGACCGGAAACCCCACGGAAAACTACTTATCATAGCAATCAGCCGCTAGAATTCTCCTCCAGGCAGCGACTGAACTCGACCTAGCTATCTATCTACTGTCCCAAATCCTGCCACCGTCGGGTCTTAAACCGTAGGACCTCCCAGTCAGAGCCACTGCTCTGACATCAATTCATGCTCTGAGCCACCTCTCCTGGTGACAATTCTTATTACCGACCTCATGGCTGAAATTCAGGAAGTAACGTGCCTGGTGGAATAGTGAATCAAGATGTGTGGGCGGTGCGAAGGGAAGCGGGGCGGTGGCGCGCATTCGCAGCGGGGCGTCCGCGTCCCTCGCCTTGCGTCCCCGCGGCGCACGACTCCCTCCTCCACTCCCCCTCTTCGTCCGTCGTTTGAAAAGGCGCCCCCCGCGGGCCCTCTGAGCGAAGGATTATGGGCTCCTTTGCGCCTGCAGCGGAAACCCCCGGGCGAACGCCGTGCCAAGGCCTCCGGACCATTTCATTTCGCCTTTGTGGCATCGGCAGCCGCTCAAATTGAGAAATTATGTCCGCCCCGCGCCGCGCAGGTAAAAAGAACTCGTGGACTTGGCTGCTTCGCTTACATTACGAGGTTTTATTCTGTTGTTGTTACTTCAAAGGAAACCCCTTTTTTCAAAAGAAAACGTCTAAGTCTGGTAGTATTGGAAATAACGTGTCTGACAAGTTTAATTACGCCAGCTGAGAATGTTAAAGAATACCAACTTATTTCTTCCTATTGGGCTAAACAAACCGGTAGAGCACCTTGGCACACGTCCAGGGCGAGGTATTGACGTTAGTGGTTTTGACCATGTGTGTCGACCTCTCCAGTATGCCCACGCCCGACTCAGGAATATATGCCAATATCCGGCGCAGATGTTTCGTGCTGCACTTTAACGCGTGGTGACTCAATTGTCGAGTGACCTACAGCATCAGTTAATAAGTTAAACGAGTTTGTGAGCAACATGAGATCTCTTTCGTGAGACCAGTTTCCGTACAAGGGTTTGCGTTAAAAATATCGAGCAGATATTTTGAATGTATAATCAACGTTAGGTCCATTTTTTAACGTGACCTCGAGGTGTATCGATTAAGGTGCGGACTTCCGACGCGTGGGGATGAGGTGTGGAGCCTGCAGATGGTTCGCGTTGCGATGCAGGGGGCGTTGCTAGGTTTCTCGGCGCCCCTGTTCCTCGCCTGCAGCAAAATTATAATCGTAAGCTGCACAGGTAATTGATCACATGGAGCTGTCTCCTCTCCACACGGCTTATTACGAAATCATCCCGATTCCTATCTTTAATCACGTTCATTTATAACTAGCTACGCGTTCGTTGAATATTCAGATGCGTACTGCAGGTTAGAACACGAACAGTTAGAGATAAGAAAACCGATTTGAGTCGTCGCTTTCCACTTCTCCAGACTTTTTTTGCTCCTCCAAAGCACTTTGACAAATATAAAATTGCGGCATCAATTACCAAAACGACTTGCCTCCAATTTTCTAGTTTCTCAAGGCGTGAACTCCCAACTCGGAACGGAAAAAAAGGAACATGTCATACTTTATTCGTTGCCAAGGTGTTTATTACAGTTCAATCCATTGCAACATGGGTTGGGTTGAATAAGAAGGATCGTGGAGCAAAAAGTCCAGCCAACTTCCTTATAAAGACCTCAACTCCCACTTGTGTTTGCCGACGAAAAACGAAAGCATTCAAGCTGGTCGTCGGAATAAACGTTCGGACGATAACGGCCATGTTCACCCAATAAAGCAATAAAATCAGAAGCTGAAAACATCTACCGTGGGGGCCGGGGGCCTCCGTTTGGGCGTCCAGCATATTCGGCGTTCCATCGCATCGGCGCGCGTCAGAGGCAGCCCTTCCTCTGGGCTCCCTCGCATTCACAGGGTGATTAGAAAGTGCGTGAATGAAAAAAAAGTTGGTAAATAATCATTCAATGATTTGGTCAGTCGATACACAAACTCTAATAATTATTATCAGTTTTGTGGAAACACAAACTTTTTTTTCTTTTTTGAAAATGGTGCCGTGATACTTGTTAGTTCAGCTCTCAAAATTTACCACATTACTGATAGATATTGGTGATTTGTAGCGCAGTTTATGATCCATGGTTTCTTCGATCATAATATTTGTTTGGGGGTATTATAATTTATTGATTAACACTAAACCAAAATATAAAGAGTATTGAAATGGTGATGTCTCCAGAATTAAGATTATTTCATCGTTTTCCACCTTTTTTAACTTTCTCGACTTACAAAGTTCTTCGTAAGAAGGGAAAGTTATGTGATCATGCGCCAAAAAAACGGCGAATTTTCGGCAGAACAACTGTTTTTGCCGGGCTATGGTTTAAAATAAATTTTGTGTTCTCATCTTTAGTGGTCATTTAGAAAGTTTAACGATCAAGAATTCGCTTCAAATTAATTGTAAATAAATTGTGGGGTTATTACATTTTGTTATATTTTTCTACTTGAAGTTGCACTCACAATACTAACAGTCAACGAACTAAACGATGCCTTGAAAACGCTTTCTTAGCAAGGTACAATACCAACACTTCCAAAACCTCTTTACCCCCAATTTTAAATTGTACATTTAAACAAGTAAATAATAACTGTATTAAAAGCTTTTTACGATATGTAAACAAAAAACAAGAAAAATATGTTTTACATTTGACATAATATACTTTAAATATTAGAATACTAATTAAATATATTAAAAATAATTTTCCATCATTGCGAATGAGTACAAATGGTTCTGTTGCGACTCGTGCTCCGGCGAGGCCACAGAGAACCCGGATTATTACACAGAGTTTTTTAAGCTGTTGGCGCGCTTTTTAGTCACCGTGTTGGGGGCTGCGGCGTGATGGGGGATAAGCGGCTGCGGTTTGTCACCTGCTCCGTTGCTCCGCCGCCGCGTTTCGCCCTGCGCACGTAATCCGTAACGACGGCTCAGGGCGCCCGCCTCCCTTTGCCACCGCCGCCCCCGCCCCCGCCGCCCGCCACGCCCCGCCGCACAGGGCCGGCCCGGCCGGCAGGCAGGCCTTTCTTCTTCTCCCGCGAGGCTCTGATCCCGGGGCCCGATGCCTGCCGGAGCAAACGCGAACGGCCGAGGTCGCCGCCCCCCCCCCGCCTGGGGGAGGGAGGAGGGCGACTACAATAGGCTCCACAGCGACAGATGACCGCGACGTCTTTGGGTTCGAGTCCCGACAGTGGCGAATTTTCGACACTCGCTACGTAAGTCAATAAGTTGCTGTCAGGACAATTGAAGCGAACAACTGCTCTGGTAAGTACTCTTCCATGATATCCCCCAATATCAGGCATATTAAGGAGAAGCACCCTTACACATTCACTTACACTTACATGTAATAGACCCTCCCACTAAGGGGGGGGAGGACGTCCGACTATAATAGGATCTGCAGCGACAGGAGACAAAGACGTTTAGAATTCGGGTGGAAAATGTTCGGCACTAGCTACGTAGGTCGAATTCAGTCGCTGCCAGGAGGACAATTGAAGCGACCAACTGCTCTGTTGAGTAGTTATCTGTCAACTTTCCGATTAATTGATGAACTAGTTTGTAGGGTTATAATGATTGTGAATGTGAAATATTCCTTAGGTTATATTTTGATTGCTTTTCTTTCATGAATAGCAGATTTTTGATGTTTGGCAACCGATAGGTTCAGTCATAGCGTTTTCAATGCTAAATAAAGAAATTACAAACAAATTCACGATAAGATAAATATTATTAACAATAAACATTTAAAAAATATACAAAGTAGGTTATAGAACAGTAAATGGAAGATGACTTGCTAGTGTCTAAAGAGTTACTTCAAAATTAAAGAACGAGTATGGTTGTCATATGTAAATTATAAAATACAAAATTATGAAGTGTCTTCTTTATAAATCATGTTAAAAAACTTCGGTTCAGTTTACAATGTTTGTTTCTTCCTAAGAGAAATTAGTTATGATCAATGGAGAAAAATTCAATATCATCACCAAGGATGAAGGGCTCAATCTACTCTCCGATCAATACTAGACTTATTACAGAGAAGTACCCTTCCACATTCTGTTACATTTACATGCAGTACTCTACTATTCATGTCTGGAACTCAGAACTTGTCTCTCTGGGGCAGTGCCCCGCTGGGGGGAGATATCCGATACTTTATTGAAAGCGACATTACTAAGAGCTGTGTATGAGAAAACAGCAGGGGAGGCGATAGTGTTTGAAGATTAACACGATCAAAAAATATGATGTTCAATTGCCGATGTTTTTGAAAAGACAATACACATTTTGGAACCAGTTTTTAATGATTCTGGAGTATCGTTGTCAATAGTTTAGGAAAAGATGGATTAACTTTATGGAATGGAAGACATGCAATCTTCCTACACCCATCACAATTTGTACTTTCTGAAGTTAATTTTAACTGTACAATTGTTCCTATTCGTCTAAACATTTCTTACTGACTCTATTAAACTGAGTTTCCGATACAAGTGTTAACATCCTTCCTCCGTTGCTGCCAAGTAAACACGAAGTGGAGATTCTGACTGTTGTCGAGGTTCTCGCCCTCCCCTCTCCCCCTCCGCGTCCCGCTTCGCTCGTGTTTCGAAACGAAACGCTTCGGCGAACCCTAGATCAAACGCACGCGGCCCGCGTGATATGCCAGATCCTCGCCGCGATAATGCAAATTGGAGCCCGGCTTGCGGACCGGCTCGCGCCCTCGCCGCCGACGGCCCGTTCAAGGCTGTCGGCGCCCGGGCGGGAACCCGCGCCGCGCCCTACCCTGCCCCGCCCAATTTCACCCAGCCGCCTCCTTGGGGAGTAGGCATGAGCAGGCCAAGGCTTAGGGTTCCTGCTGAGCTGAAGAGCTGGATGGGAGCCCGGGATAACTTTTTGACAAAATTTTATGTATTTGTATTTTTGGGTCGGTAGTCCGACTTCGCCGGCCAGCTACCGGTGTCCCCCTTGCCTGGGCCTAGTTAAATTCCCATGTTTGGAGGTAAGAGCGACATGAAGCGAACATGACGTATTCTCTTCACTGTAACTAGCAAGATCCGCCTGCTTGAGCTTTTCTTCGTCACACACTACAGAAACTGGGACGATTTTAAAGCAAAGCTACAACTCTATTTTTACCTCGACCGGGAATCAAACTCGGAGACCACAGCACGGGAAGTTATTACGCTGCTCATGAGCCATCCCAGTGGCTAAAAATTTATATTTGTTTAAAATATTTTTACATATTTCTATTTATGATACAAAATGTATGTATGTTTGTATGTGTATGGGTGTAGTATATACATGTGTGCAGGTATGTAGGTGAATGCAGGTATGTAGGTGAACTTGAATGCCCATATGAGTCTATGAACAAGTATACGCATGTATTTGACATTTTAAAGTCTGTTAACACAACTTTTGCCAGCTTGTTATGTTCCCAGGACTGGGCTCTGCGTTCATTAACTACACGCCTCGGCTAAGGGAGATACGAGGCGAGTATTAGCTTATTGCCGTCAAAAAAATAGCTTACTTGGCCTGCGCTGCTTGGTCACAGAACTACAGGAATTAAGACCAGTTCTATTAGAAAGCTACAGCTTCATTTTTGCCCCGGTCAGGAATCCAACCCGGCATATATCTCCTCCCAGAAAGCCAGCACGCTCTTCATGAGCCACTTGAGGGGCACACAAAAATGTAATGATAAAACTGAATAATAATTAATATTTTAATATAAATTATTTTAATATTATTATAAAATATTACAATATTATATTATATTTTTATTTAATAATAATAATATTTAACTCGGATTGTGGAAGAAAATATATTTAAAATGATTATAAAGTATAACAATTTATTTCACGATTTTAAGAAATTACACCGAATCAAAATTCCCATTAAATTATTTGCCATTATAATTACTAATGATGTCGGATTTCTTGCGTGGATTCTTCAAATCAATTAAGAAATCTTGGATTAACTTCACGTTAGTGCCGGTGTTTAAATGCTAATGTTTCTAAACAGAAGAACTTATTTATGCCATGTTGATAACGTGATATTTTCAGGTAGCAAATGGATATTTTGACTAATTTTGTTTTTTGTATAGAAGCGCGTGATTTTGCCATGCTTAGTGCCCTTGAAAATAATAATCTGGCCCTGTTGGTACATCACTCGATTTTTTAGAACCACATCCCTTAGAAGAAGAAAAAAACACGACCAATTGGATGAAGTCAGATAACAAAAAACACTCAAAGGATATTTAATATTCTATAGTTCTTAAAAGCCTTGTTGGACCTAAGAGTATGCACAACACAAATGTTACTTTGTTTACAATTATAAGATGAACTTTGAAATTTGAATCGACATTTGAAGTAGAGACGAGTATTTGGAAAATCGAAATACTGAAAAGAGACATTAATGTATGTGCCAAAGCTCGCACAATACTCGTCATACAATAAAACGGACAAATAGTAGGTGTCTATGGAATGGGAGTGTTTAAAGAGTGATTTGAATAAAATCGGACATGAGGTGGCGTCTATAACTCAAGAGCCCCTGAACTCTAAGCAACCCGCTGCACAGTCAAGGATTAAGCGTCTTCACTGCAGAGTATTCTGCTCCAGCGTTTGTGAAATATCGGCCGCAATTATTACTTGAATCTCGGACAAGTAAATCAAATTTCTCCAAGATAGAGTATTAGCGAATGCATGCCCAACTTTGAGAGAGATGGTTTTAACAATAGGATACTTGTTCAATATGTCCAAACCAGGACAAAGAACAACCCCATACTTGCGAGAAAGTCTTTCATCTATTAGAACTTTTGCACAGCCTCGCGTAAAACGTTATTAACAAGCACGTGACCAGTAGTATGCGACATGTAATACACTGCAAAGGCGAAGCATTGCCGGGTCCACTATTCATAAATATGATATTCACGTAGTACATCTACATTTTCTATAAATATATCGTCTGCATATATCTATTCCGTTAACGTAATAAACTTATTAAAGAAAATAACCCAGTTTAAATGATGGTTCATGTTGACCAAACAATTTACACATTCCCTACCAAGACTGAGTCGGCTGAAGCACGTGCGAGGAACGCGACGCTACGCCTCAACTTCCGAGTCAAATGTACACATAATACGAGAAAGTGTTTTTTTTTTAAGTTTTTTAAAATTTTTATTTAAGATCGCATCAACATCTAGGTTACAATGAGTGGCCACTATTAACGTTATAGTAACGGAATTAACGTTATGGTAACTGCGAAGATGAAATGATATGGTTATGATAAGGGTGAAAGGACGAACACAAATACAACCATGCCCGAGGCGGGATTTTAACCCGCGATCTTTCGGTTCGAGATCGCTACGACACTACTACCTTTTCGATTTCGGCCACCGGATTGGCATATGAGAAAGTGTTGTTGTATACAAAAGAGGTGTACTGTTGCACCATAGTTTAAAAATGACCGGCAGTTAACAATAGATGTCGCTTGTGCCCAATGCCCTTGGGGCATTGAGGCCCCTAAGTCCAAACAATGAGCGGCCATCCGCCTCGCGGGCGGTCTCTCGGCAAGAGCTTCTCCGGTGGCGGCGGCGCAACGCGACGTCCGCGATTCATCTCGCGGTTCGCGGGCGAAGGGGGAGGGGCGAGGGCGGAGGGCTTCGCGCCGCCCTGACGGGTGGCGGCGGCGGCGGCGGCGGACGCGGGTCGCTTGCGGGGCGGCCTGCCATGTTCCCTCGCGCCGCTGGCTCCACCGCCGCCGCTGCCGCCCTCGCCGGAGTCTCCACCTCCGCCGCCGGCCCGGCCCGGCCCGCAGAACAGGCTTTCAGTTCGGAAACAGCCGCTATTTATCTTCGGCTGGCGCCCTACCCGCCGCCGCAGTCGTGTGTCCCTGGCGGCGCGACGGCCGGTCCAATAACATCGGGGCCGCGGCTGCCTCCCGAGTTCGCCCTCGCCGCCAACCCTTCCTCGCCTGCTCCAGCTCTAAGCGTGATGTTTGCCTACTGCTTTTCACCCCTGCTGATGTGATTTTCCATTCTGAACGATATCCACTGGTATCGATATCTACACCCGAGCAAAGTATGATTCGAGTTTCCATACGTTGTTTGGCGCTAACATCAAAGTAAAGAACCGATATATCAATGTAATGGTTCCTTTATAATCTTAAGATCGAATATCGATAAGTAGAGATATATTAAGAGGAAAGTTGTGATATTGTAGGCGCGGTGTGGGTTTGTGATACTGTAGGTATTGGTGAGCTAGTTAGGTCATTTAGAAAAGTCGAGAATTTTTTACTGCAGACAACCCACACGAAGAGGAAGAATAAAAGCGAAAGAACGTAGATCAACTGAACTCGTGATAGTAACAATCGACTTAGTATATGATGGTAATCGAAAGGTTTCGAACCGTTATTGATATTTCGGCAGTTTTTGGTTTTATTTAACACTGTTGACAGGGATAACTATATGAAAAAAAAAGTTTTTCTACTCCCATTGTATAATGCTGTCATTTGAAGGCTATAACCTGTTGCATAATGATACCCATTACGATACAGATTTCATTATGATACAGATTCTTGACCAATCACAGAGAAGTTTACAAACGAAGTTAAATGTTACAAACGACACTTATTGATAATTGAGAATCGTTCTAGAAAATGTTTCGTCCGATTGTGTACATTGCATGAGATTATATATTGTACTTGTCAGTTTTAATTTCTTTTATTGTTAGTAATTTTTCGTGTAATATTATTCAAAATAAATTGGATCGTAATTTCACTTTGATCCTTTTTGACTAGCGAAGTACTCCCTCGCAGGCGGACTGCTAACGACAACCATCTGCAGCAGTATGTGAGGGTAGCAGTCCGCTAGGTGGCCTTGGGTGAATCCCGCAAGTCAACTGCTACTAAACGATTCAATGTAAAAGTTTAACTTTAAAAAGTCGTAGAAAATATGCCGCATGAAACTCGATGTAATGGGTATTAATACACTCGTGTGAAGTTTACGATACTCGCTCGAACCTCGCTCGTATCGTAATATCACACTCGTGTATTAATATCCATCATTACATCATCGTTTCATAATGTACCATTTTTAAATTCGCGTAGTTATTTACGTGTTGGAAAACCCTCTTTCGTTTTATTATACATCATTTATCTGAGTGTTATCTGCCTCTATGCTTGCCTGTATGCCTGCCTGCTTGTCTGTTTGCCCCGACTTATCTCGATAGCGACTAAACCACGATGCGGAGAGCGGACAAAACGGAGAGAGAACGGAGCGGGGAATGACTGGCAGAGCGGGCGTTTCATATGCGGATCTTGTGGGAGTGGAGGGGGGCGTCGCGGCAAGAAAACAAAATTACTTCAATTGTGCGCCATGGATATAATTTATTACTTTCTCTGCCTAACAAACGAATGTAAGGTAAAATGCCTGGCAACGAAAATTTACTTTCGCTAATGATAATATAGAAAGTCAAAGAGTAGATTCTGTCATTGTATCCCCATCTCTATCCCTATCCATCACCACCTCACGTATATGTCTCTCAGGTTCTTCTCGCTCTCTCGCTATGCGCCATTCCCTTTCTACCACCACCACCACCACCACCACCCGCCCCGCCCCGCCTTCGCCATTCCTCACTCGTCCGCACGACTCTCATCTCCATATCCCGTCTCGCATTCCTCCTCGGCCATGCCCGTTCATTCGCCCACCTCCCCGCCATGCCAACCCTCCAGTACGCCTCGCCATCAGAGCCATATTTATCTACAAGCAAAATAAGCGGTTACTTAGAAGCTTCCCTTGGGCGACCGCGTGCCGGGTAAAAATCATAAAATATTCGAAACAATGTCATAAATTATGCCAAAAATATATTTAATTGTGTATTTTTTATTTGTATTTGTTTAAAAAGTCATTATAGGTAGTGATTTTTTAGTTAATCTGGAGGATTTTTTCGGAGAGGGCTTCCAAAAAGAATGTGTGCTTCGAAACCCCGCAATAATTAAATCCGACCCTGCTCGCCATTATCTTCATCCGTTGAAGTTCTGCGGCCAGTGTATCGCAAGGCGTGATGAACCTTTCAGCTGCTGCAAGAAGGAGTTTAATAAAAATAAAGTCGCCCTTTGCTCTAAGCGTCGGCAGTTTAGATTTAGTCCTTAGGTATATCACTAGTTGTACTTCCCGTGACATCGAAGAGAAAATGCCTTACCAATCAACCATCCAACCCTGTTATACTGATACACATTGCTTTATATAATTAATGCAATTTTAGGCATTCACTGTACAGGGCCGTTTCAATTAGAATCAGCTATGAATGGAAACACAGGTTCTAGAAAGTACACCTATCTAATCACATCGAAGCACTCACAGTCAATACAAAATTTAAATGTACCATTCACAACTGGTTATAATCTAAATTCGACGTAAGGTTTACTATCACAGTATGCGTTTATTTGGTTGTGAAGATTTGCTGGTAGAGGGGGAAGTATTTCTCCAGTGATGAGTGCAACCAGATGTTCTCTTTTTTATGTGATTTTAATTGCTTGGATGCAAATGGAATCTCAGCACAATCTGAGAGTCACCAACCGTTCTTAATCGTTGCAATGTTGTGGTTGTTGAACACGAACAGCGATCACCGCAATGGAACGAACTTTAGCATCAAAAGTCAGGCAACCCATTGTTTACTTCTCTTCCACCAAGAAGGTTAATCGACCATTCTGGGTTTAATAAAGGGATCTTCTAATTTCTTTCGTTCACCTCTAACCTTCACGCGTTAGAATAAAAGAACAAATATAGCCTAACCGATTACTTTTCATCTTGTCGTGGATTGTGGAGAAGACGAAATTCTTACAAAAAGACGTCGCCGTTGAATAGTGTGGTTGAGATTTACGTTCCATGAAAATTGTGCTTTCGTTTTTTGTACATTTGATTTTGTATATGCAGTTTTAACTTCGCTTGGTAAGAAATTGGTGGTATCAGTCATGCTTTGTTCTGTGGTCATTAGAAGACAATAAACTTTTCTTATTATGACTTGTGCGCAGCAAGCAAACATAGAGATGATAACTTGAAAGTAAAAAGTGAAAGATGGAAGAATAGTTACTTAATGTGTACACAAACTTATCCGCTCTTAATAAACTATATTTGAGTAAAACATTTATTGTAGGATTATTCGCTAGCTTGCACTGTCTAAATATTCTTGTCTGCGCTTCAGGCAACGGTTTAGGCTAGCGACACACAAGCGTCAAATGACGGACTTTAAAATACGTCCGTCGTAGCGCAGCAGGGACGCATATGGGTCGTGGCATGCTAGCGCTTTGCAGTGTCCGTTGCCAACTACATTCGTCGCATAGTAGCCAACGGACGTTAGCCGCTAGGATACTTACGTGGATTTTGATGGTCGTTCTAGCTTCTTGGGCATTCAGATGTGCACAACCAACGGACTACTTACGTCATACATACGTTGGACTGCGTTGAATAAGCAGACCACGTTGAATAAGGTTTTTCCGTTCTTAAAATACGTAGAACACCTCACATTGGTATCTTGCCTTAAATATAAAAATGCAATTTTGAGAGCAACTGTTTCAACGATTGCTCGACCATTCGTAAAAATCAAAAAACTGTTCATTGTCATTACAATATTTCTGAAAGAGGATTCCCTTAAAAGTTGCTCGCTATTAATGGGATGAACCAAGCATCTCCTCGTGTTTTATACGTTTTTTTCTAATGTAACCCAATCGCCAACTCCTTGGCATCTTTGTTTGCTAATACAAGGTCACGAGACAAATGACGTCCGTTGCGCCACGGCGATTGTGCCCGTGTGGCCTGCCAACCGACGGATGTCAAATTGATGGACGTCAACGACATAAGTTTTGCGTCGCTCGTGTGTCGCCTAGACGTTGAGTGTATTATATACAATGAGTAAAATAATGATAAAATCATAAAATAAAAACAATAATTGAAATCCTCAGTTGTAGGAAGTAGGTACCGTGTGAGAAGCACAGTGTAGGTATTTAGCGCACTGGAGCAACGCAGTTGAACACCACGTTGAACCAATGTACAGGCGACTAACAGAGTTACCCACTTGTATTTGTTTACACACTGAGGAAAGACGAGAGACATGCCGGAAGCAATCAGGCATAGATACATTAATAATTTCAAAATAAGTAGACGTTCGTATCATTAGGGCATATGTTTATAGTTGGAATTATCAGTCGATAGTATAGATGTTAAAAGTATTCATTCATACATTTAAAGTCAGAATTATTACGAAATATGGCGAAAGGCAATGTTTCTATATGGTTCAAACCGGGAGCTGTAGGTCAGTGCATCAACTGATGTCACTGCAGCGCCTCTGACCGGGAGGTCCTAGGTTCGAGTCCTGACAGCGGCAGGATTTTCGATACTAGCTTTTCAGCTAGGTCGAATTCAGTCGCTGTCTGGAGGAGAATTCTAGCGGCCGGCTGCTCTGATCGGTAGTTTTCCGTGGTTTCTCCGATCAACACCAGGCGAATGCCGGAGCAGTACCCTAGCAAACGGGCCACGGACCGCGCGCGAACTTTCCTCCCTCTTCCTTGTCCTATCCTCTCCCCTTACACACACACACACACACACACACATACATACATACACTAACATGCACTACACTACCTCTCATGCCGGGATATCGGTCGGGAGCTTAGAGCTTGTGCCGGCTGGGACGGTGCCCCGCTGGTGGGAGAGTTCTGGTTAGGGGGGGGCTAGCCGAGAGAAGGTCAGCGCCGGATCTCGCCATCCAGCGGGGGAAGATCACCGCCATCTCCCGAGGGGGAAAACATGCATTACACTTACGGGACTAATGACCACCGCTGTTGACGCGCTCGGAATCACTAACCAACCAACCAACTATATGGTTCAAATTTTTCTTCGCCCGCTGTGCCGGTGTCCCGCCCTGGGCGTCGGGCCGGGCGGCGCGGCGGCGTTCGTGAGTCAGTCCGCGTGAGCTCTGCCAGTGTTTTTCCCGCGCGGCGGCTCTTCGTGTTTCCGAGCGAGCGCTCGTCCGGGGGACTTTTTACCGCGCGGGCGACGGCGGACGGCGGTTCGTCCGGAGGTGAGAGGAAGGGCGCCGGAGCAGACGCCGCGCCGATTACGGCCCTTTTTGTCGCCTGGGGGCCCTTCCTGCCGCGCCGCCAGGAGCCAGCTCTGCCGTCGACGGCCCCAAGCTGTTTCGAGAGGTCTCTTCGCCCGCGTGGGTCGAATTCAGACGCTGTTTGGAGGAGAATTCTAGCGGACGGTTACCCAGATCGTTTCATTTGTGTCGTTTCTCCTATCTGTACCTGGCGTATGCCGGAGCAGTGCCTTAATGAAGGGTCACCGACTGCGTGTGATGCTTCCTTCCCCTTGTGATCTGGGCTGTCCGGGTGACGCCGCGTCGAAGGCTGGGGTGCCGACGTTTCGACCGACATATCGCGGTCCTCTTCAGGGCTGTACTGCTCAGGGCTGTACTAGCAGTACAGCCCTGAAGAGGACCGCGATATGTCGGTCGAAACGTCGGCACCCCAGCCTTCGACGCGGCGTCACCCGGACAGCCCAGATCATAACTCTGGCCGCGGAAGCCTACGATATCTTCCTTCCCCTTCCTTGTCCTATTTCTTTCCTTACACACCCACATCCTTACACTTACACGCACAATATTACCACTCATGTCGAGAGCACGTTTTGGAAGATATAGGTTGTCCCATCTGAGAGATATACCAGAGGAGGAAACCGGTTTGGATAGCTCAGGGCATCATTTGATGTTCCTGCAGTGCCTCTGACAGGTCCTAGGTGTCGATCCCGACGGTGGCAGAATTTTCGACACTTACTAGATAGCTAGATCGAATTCAGTTGGACTGCAGGAGAATTGGCTGGCTTCTCTGATAGGCAGTTTTCTGTGGTTTCTACGATCAATACCAGGCGAATGTCGGAGCAGTTCCCTAACAAACGGGTCACATAGAACACTGAAGACTCGCTGACTGTCGCATCGCGCCGTTCACTTGCTGGCACCCCCTGGCTCTCAGTTGATTGAAATAGGAAATCTGTACGCAGCTTATCTTCAAATGTTATTTTATACGAAGGGCTCAGTAGAACAAGAGACTATCACACACTTACATTGTTCTGAGATAAAGAGTATTTTACCAGAACGTCCCTCATATAACTCGATACACTTTTAAACACAGTACACTTGCATATAAGTTTTTAAACACAGTACACTTGCATATAAGTCCATACTGGTTTTAAATAATGTATTACATTAAAAGAATAATATTTGAAATCTTTTATAATGCAAATAACTCAATTTCACAAAAAATGTGGGATAGCGCCCTACGTTAATGCGAGAAGTTCCGAACTGGCAGGGCAGAGAACGTTGATAACGTTTAATTCCCACAATGCCTCATCGTCATGGTTCGCATTTGACTAAAGCTGCCCACCATCATTATGTTGCATCATGGGAATGTATACTAGTTAGCAGAACAATAAACCCCTCAGTTGGGAAAAAATTCTTTTGATTTATTATGAGAATTGTTTCGTTCATGATATAAATCATGTGATTAAAGCCCGTAAATTCTGTTAGAATATCGTTTTCCGAAAGAACTCTGTTGTATAGTTCGGGCATGCGCTAATGCTCAAATGTGGGTTCATATCATGTACATCATAGTCACGCTGTGCAATAAGGCTCTGATGACAAACAGTTGAAACTCAAATACCCGAACATCGATATTTTGAATTTTATTCGAATTCCGTTTTCCTTGTAAACTTAATGTTCGTTATCTCAGTTGTCAATAAATGAAATTAGAACTATTTTTGTATGAAACATTGTAGCCATTCACAGCCTTAGTAACAATTAAAATAATAATCGGGTATACGTGTGCGTGCTCTATTGGAAATCGTGTTTCCAATTCTCAACACCAGAGAGTTCATCATCAACGACAGAGTGGTATCTTGTAGAGAATTTTGTTGGTTCACATATTACTAAATTAATAATTTCTTTTCCCCTTCACATCGAAATATGGAGATTTAACTATACTTCCCAAAGAGCATTAACTTTAATACATTTATTATATTTTTGAAGTAAAATTAATACTCAAATCATTATTCCATTATGTATATAAGAACAATGGCGTCTAGAGGCAAGACCTTCAACGCAGAGGCTTCTACTTCTACTGAAGCAGGGGTTTCCAGATTAGGAAGTGTACTACTAGTGGTAGGAAAGTCAATTTGTATTATACGTTCTTTCGCTGTTACTCATGAAAACATATATAATGACATAGATAACGTATAGTTCAGAGGAATATTAAAAGCTAGTGGTAATGAACGATTGTAACTCAGGCTGTGGAAGTTTTGATTTAGCTTTATATCACAAAATTTCATTTCTTTCGGCGGTGTTAATTCGGTATGTGTGTCAACTCATGTAATTCAGCAATTCTCACCCCACTTCCTTCTTATATGGTCCTCTAATAGCCCATGCCAGACACTTAGAGATATAAGCTCCGTATCAGTGTGCAAGTTTTCAAAATAAAACCCCTCAGTCACTGTTATAACATGACGTGGTACATCAAAATTCATGTAAATGTGGTACTCAGTGATGTAAAGCCCGGAAACCCCTGTACAAAAAGCTTTCAGCCTCACTACCACAGCTCTTTTTCCAAAGCTATATTGTGATATGTCAATTACCGTATTGCCTACCATCGAAAAAGACTCCTGTCATCATCGAGGGAAGCCCATCCCCGTTAGCGGATTGTTTTCTGCCTCTAGCACCCCCTCACATACGGTTGGGGAGAGTGGCCGTGGCTTCGGGCGGTGACGACAACGAGGGGCCCTCCGAGGTCCATTTCAGGGAAGCGACACACAATAGCGCTCCAGGTTATCGATGAATTCCGCTTCCGTCGATTTATTGTCGCGTCCCCCCGGTCGGAAGGCGAAAATTTGAAAGCGCCCTCCGTCGGCAATTGCAGTCACATTTCGGCGGCGCGCGGCGTTATAATTTGGAGATGGGCGCGTTACGAGCGAAACGACCCCGGGCTGCAGGCGGCGCGGCGCGGCGCGGCCGCTGGCGGAGTGTAAATGGGGCGGCGGGCAGTGACAAATCGAAGTCCGCCGCGGGGCGAGGGAGGCCGTGGGATCTCTGGCCCCGGGAGTAATGTGTACGCTGGAAGTGGCGGTGAGGGCGAACGCTGTGGTGATGGCGATGCCGACACCGGCGATGCCGACACTCGCGCAACTTTTCTTGGCCGATGGCCTTCCCTGGAACAAATAAACCGTTGACGGTAAAAGCTTGCAAGGAGAATTGATGACAATATCCCGAACACATCTTCATTCGCGCGTAATAAAAACTATTTACTATCGTAAAATATAACTTCTGTTTGTGTTTTTATCCAAAAAAGGTCTAAAGAAATGGTCAAAGCAGGTCCAGATTTTTCACAGAAGATTCCTCGAACTCCTGAGAAAGTTGGAACGCAAATAGAGAAAGTTGCGAAGACCTGACTGATTTCCCAGAGAGTGGTATTGCCACATAAAATCTAATGGCCGATTTCGTAACTAATATCTCCACTCTACCCGTATTTATCCAAGCTATCAGCAAAGAAAATTTGCGTGGATATTGCAGAGGCTACAGCTAAAGGATGCTCTAAGATGTACCGAATTTTCGAAAGGTTCCGCGCCCTGACAGATACATCATTAGTCGGCATCTTTCGGTTTGTTACTGCTTTCTGGATCTACTATTGGCAAATCTAAGATGTTAGGAGACCGTAGACATTACTGTTAGTTGGAAAACAAACTATATTGCCGCTGAATTACAATTCATCTGAGCGCCGCCAGGTGGTATTGCATTACTGTTATTGCCATGCGACGAACGTGCTTTGTTTTTATTTGTTGTAGTATGTGACAATCATAGATAAACAAAAAGTTAAACCGATTCTGAATTAAAACTTGGTAATAAATATAGAGTTTAGTTTGAAATCGAGTATAGTTTTATCACCTTTCTTCAAACCTGTGGTTGAATCATTGTGTCGAATCGCTTCTGATGCCTATTCAGCTCCTTTTTTGTGTATTATTATTTCACACTTTATTTATTCACATCACTCCTATTATTTCACACTTTATTTATTCACTTCACTCCTATTATTTCACACTTTATTTATTAACTTCACTCCTATTATTTCACACTTTCTATACATAATTTTCACATTTAACCAAATAACTATTCAATTAAGGAACAAAAAAATCATCTTTAAACACGTTTATTTGAAAGATATGAAAAAAATTATATTGGTTTACTCATTAAAAATTTTCATTTCAGAACTTGTCCTTCTACACATTTTCTATCATGATTTTGTTGTAGTCGAAAGAGAAATTATTTAAACAACCCCATAACGTAAATATCCTTGTGAGTGTTGACCATACCCATTTTTTAGAAATGTTTTGCAACCTAAATTACTTCCATTCTGAAAAAGAATAATTTGATCATTCAATCCAAAAAAAAGCCACTATTGATCGTATGAAGTAGTGAAGAACTCACTAAATAGAAAATAAGGAGTAAACCATGAAAAAAATTCCTCCGTTCTTTGGGTAGTGGTTCGGCCGAAAAGGCGTTTGGTTGAGGAGTGGGTGAACGGGCTAAAATCGTACCTGCATCCGTTACAAGCGGCGAAGATGACGGTTGCTGCAGGATTTAGAGAGCTGGCAGAGGACGGGGTTTTCGTCGATGCAATCAATACACTCTCATCGAAGGGGATTCCCCCGATTAGATCCCACAACCAATCTCTAACCCGATTCCCTGGTAATCTTCTTTACTTTCGACCACGCTACATGTCATCTCCCGAATGCACCCTGACTGGTGATAAGAGAGGAGAAAAGAGAAATTTATAAATCTATACTCAAGAGTAATGCAATGGATGTTCTTACACTAATCGAGGGATAACCCAACATAGTTGAGCATGTCAGTACCTTCAAAACTGGCTATGCCATTGCTAAGTGAACAAGGTAAGAAGATCGTGTTGATTGAAAGTCGTAATTTTTGTTTCTAGAAACATTTTATTGGTGATATTCAACGTTGGGCGACTTTCGCAGAACAGCTGTTATGACGAGCTTTTCTTTTCTTTCACCTGAACAACCACATGGAGATAAAATCGAACGGTTCACCGCGTAATTGCGATAGTATCTGGGATGCAACCGGGCTGTGTCTTTTCGATCGGAGCCAAGAGGCTTAGGAAATATTGACCGCAGGGGCAGGATGCAATTGAGATACACCCAATGCAGCGAGGGGATGGTGATGTTGGATCAGTGGCTGCAGCTGCTAGTAGTAACTATGGAGGTGAAGGGGAGAAAGGATTCTGCTGTAGGGGTCGGCGTGAGAAAGTTAACAGTGGGGCGGCACATGTGCTGGGAACATTGGCTGAAAGGCACAAGCCGCGTGTGAGAAGGAAGGAGGTTGACTTCGGTCGCGCTCGGGGCTTTCAAAAAGTGACGTTTGTGGTGGTGAGGTAGATTCGGTGTGTAAATTAATACAGCTGATATTGCCCCCACGGTGGTGTATACAATGTAAGAACTGAAAATGTTATTATAATGAGTTAGTAAACCAAAAATAGATGATTCGCAGTTCGTGATATAATGACTTAATTAACTATTTCTTGAAAATAAACCGTGAGAGTCAGTTGCATCGATCAGGCTTGAACGTCAAACAAGGATTTTGAACTTTCAATGCACGAAATTCACACTATATTGTTATGCCATTGCTGCAGCACACGAAACGTACTGCACAGGATACAATGAAAAGCGCCTCTCTGAGCTTGTAAAGTGCGTGTTAGTCATGTGGCGAATAATGTGGCGTACTGTTATATTCTCATGACAAAATAAATATGAATATTATTTGGTGTTTATTAATGAGAGTGCTTACTGCAATGGAGGCTATGTGTTTAACTGCTGTACTTTCCGTGGAATCGTTTATGGCTTTATCACCATGTTTATCTATCTCTGACCACATTTTGAACCGAAATTTTAAAAATGCTACTTGTTCACCTTCCAGAGTAGACAAAATATACCATATTTATGCGAATCTATGGTGTACCTTTTTTGACCAAATGTACACAAAATTGTGGTGCGCATTAGATTCAATGGTACATTACATTCGAGTACAAATCCGTTCCATAGAACGCCAGTAACTTCATACAAATTTTCGTTTATTACATCGTTTTTAACAATAATTGTCTTTTATTGAGGGTTTTTAGTTACATTATGGAGAGTATACAGAAAAGATCGTCTTATGATCCATTGTTTATTACATAAATATAATTAAAATACCGTACGTAAGATATTATTCTTTCATTGATACGCAATACATTCAATACAAAACCCTTTTTCGTAATTTTAAGCTTCAAATATGGGGTGCTCATCAGATTCGATGCACTACACTCGCGTAATTTTTTTCTAGTAAAAATTCTTTGGATTCTCGGCAAGAAAAAAACAACCGAAGTTCGACTTTTTGCTTGTTGGAAAACACTTAAGCCGTAGAGATAGGGGAGCGTGGTCATAGAGACAGCGAGAGCGAAGTTTCGTCTCAAAACCCGTCACCGCGCGTGGGATGGCTGCAGGAGTGCGGGCGTCGACAGCGTGAACGACAGGGGCTGACGGAAGAGGGAAGCTACAGACGGAGGCTGCCGCCTCGTACAGTGGTTCAGAATGAACGATCATTGGCTGCAATAACTTGAATAACTGAATAACTTTTCAATGCACATTTAGCAATTCTCGGTGTCAAACTTGAGAAACGTCATGGCGTTAATAAATGTTTAAGAAAGGAAAATGTTTGAATGCATTGACGTCAAAATATGTTTTTCTGCTCGCATGATTATTACTTTGAATCCCCATCATGTGGCCTTGGCTTGCCTTCCATGCTGCGACTCTGAGTTCGATACCCGGAGGAGTAAAATTAACTGTTGCTTTTCTCTATCATGACCCAGTTCACATTGATTGACAAAGTGAAAGCTACCTGCAAGTAGAGAATGTCATTAAATATCGTAAGGGATTGCGACCATCTTACCACAGGCCTCCAGAGCCCATGGGCTGGGACGCTATGTCGTGGCCTTAGTCTGATAAGGCTGTAGTAACAAAGTACAAGTACACCCAAGTTTTGACAACGCTTAGCCTTCAATTTAAAGTTAAGGTGATGTATATCTTGGGGAAAGTAAATCAGGTTGCTCGTAGAACTGTGTCTGAAAGTGCAGGGTGGCCAGCGTTTCTGGAATCCTTGAAAACTACATACATTATTATTATTATTATTATTATTATTATTATTATTATTATTATTATTATTATTATTATTATTATTTTATATTATATTATATTCGAATGCTGTGTACAAATTAAAGAAGAAAAACTACGAATTACAGAGGAAAATAATTAAAGTCCGTGGTATATTTTTCTGTTATATGAAGAAACTTACAGTTACTGTGATTACTAGAATAACATTATAGGCAACATCCTGAAAATATTTTGGGAAAAAGTTCGTAATATTTAAATTTAATTTAAGAAACACATTTTCAACAGTATTAACTGGACATGCATTTCTTTTGCGTTGCATGACAATATCAAGGCGAGCGGCCCCTGTCACGTAACAAATCATCTTACTCAAGCAACTCTTCGTTTACGCCTTGCAGTTCGCTTCTTTTCCGTGCATCCCGAACCACTGTGCGCCTCCTCGGGTCGACGCAGGCAGGCGGTGCGGAGGACGCGATGTGACAGATGGCAACGCGACGCCTGAGTGCGCAGAGGACGACGCGCTGTCGTGTTGATAGCAGCACTCGAGAGCTCCTCGATTCATGACGCACTTGCCCACTAAGCATGTAAGTCATACTGCATGGTGTGTAAAAAATCTTTCGGAATAAAACGTACTCCACAAGCAGAAATGGTGTATGTTTGTTATAATAAAATTTCAGTCCTTGTGCTTATCTGTTTTGGATGGCGTTCATAATGCGCTTTAATATATATTGTGTGATATGTACTGGAAGTTTTTGATCTTTGTATTGTATGAAAAAAATGTAACTTATGATCTCTGCTCTTCTTAAGCGCGCTTTATTATATGTGTGTATTGAAGTAACTTATCGCCTTCTCTTATGATTTTCATGTCGGAGAACTTTGCAAACGGAGAAATACAATACAGAAAGTTTCTCAAACATTGGCAGCCATTTTTTCGCTGACGCAAGGAAACATAACTAAGAGCAAACGTGTTATGTACAGAGTAAAACAACAACAGTTCTTTCACCATAAGTTTATTTCAGTAAAGACACAATCCAAATCAAGTCCGAAATACAAGCCAAGTTCCAGTCCGCCAGAAGAATACAATCACCGTATCGCACGCACTTCAAAACCGAACTTACTACTATTGCTAGGCTAGCTTGCTGCTCCAGAAATGTCCTACTGGCTACCGCCCCGGGCGAGGCCCTATATATACCTATAAATACCGGCATTTGAGCGAGTCTCTTACTTCCCGCCACCGTGGCGGGGCATCGAGGGGAACTGCCCCTCCTGTGACCGCTTAGCCGACGGTGACCACGGAAAAGCTCCGCCGCTTGCCCTGCTCCTGGTGGCGTCTTCCCGTACTCCTCATTTCTCGACTGGCCATGCCCCCGGCGCAACTCTGCAGCGGCCACAGTGGGCCGCAACTATGTTGCCGGGACAGTGTGCCCACAACGTGGGCACAAATGCTGTTATACACAGCAAAAAGTCTGTAGATAGTAAATACAATGGAACATCAATATTTTATCTACAAACCTACAACGAAAAAAAACGTTCTTGATATAGAATATTTAGACACAGCAATATTAGAATCTGCGAGAGGAACAGAAGATAATTTCATTTTGGTCGCAGTTGAGTGAAGAGTATTTTCCGAAAGTTTCTTGTTTAACATACATTATTGATTGTAACGTCATAATTAATTTAAACCAAAAGAGCTTGTAAGAATATACAGGTCAGCTCTGTGAATTCGTGCTGGTCTGATGTAACCGTATTACGCAGAGCAGACCTATAGAAACTAACTTACATTGGTGACATTTTATCACAATCACATTTTTGGTACCCTTAAAGATAGTCTTCAAAATTCATCTGGCCGGCGCATCGTAGTAAAGTACGTTGTCCGGAGGGGGCAGGTATGAAATAACGAGTGATACTACTGTGCTCGTAGATGATGTTAGAAACGAAGAATAGCCTCAAGTTAATATTGCCTGTCGACACTACTGTGTTTTGATCTAGTGTGAAGGGAAATCATGACGTTTTTTTGGTACGTCAAAAAAACAGTAAAATGTTTGTAATCGAAGTTCTTTTTAGATCTTCAAATTACAGAGATAAATTAAATACAAGTAAAAAAAAGAAAAAAATTCGAGATGGGGTTTTTTGATTTATCATGTCACAAGTTATCAACGTTCAGAGTATTAGAGAATATTTGCACCGTGTGAAGGACATTAGCGTATACTACTTTTGAACATTTGATCATTCGAAGCTGGAGTTGCGCTTTCAAGACACCTAGAAGTGTTTTTCTTTATTTTTCCTTCACAGTGGCTCTGTGGAAGCGGGAGTTTATTTAGTAGTTGTAAAGGGACCATTACATTTTTTTTATTTTGTTTACTATTGCCTTGCGGCTTTAGTCGTTAGTTGGAGGTATTTTTCTAAAACTAGGTTAAATCTAAAAGTACAAATATTTGTAGGTTCTTTGACCTATCTAATTTGAAGTAAAAATATTTTATTACATTTTTCTTTATGACGTATTTAAAAAAAAATAAGTAAATGGTAATCTTGTTTTGTCATTTACACAACATTCATACTTTTAACAAAATATACATAACTATTCTTGTATGAATGTACATGGGATGAATGGATGGTTATATATTCGTCCCATGGGGATAATTGGGAATCATCCATCCTGTGTAAGAAGAGAAATGCACGAAGGATCTCCACGCTGTGCAGAAAGTCTTTATTGAGATACAAGATATCGATATTGCATCGGGGTTCGAGCCATCGGGGTTCGAGCCATCGGGGTTGGAGCCATCGGGGTTCGAGCTATCGGGGTTGGAGCCATCGGGGTTCGAGCCATCGGGGTTGGAGCCATCGGGGTTGGAGCCATCGGGGTTGGAGCCATCGGGGTTCGAGCCATCGGGGATCGAGCCATCGGGGTTCGAGCCGTCGAGGTTCGAGCCGTCGAGGTTCGAGGTTCGGGCCATCGATTTCCCAGTCATGGAGATTGGAGATAAGATTTTATTGTATCGATCGGAGAACTGCGAACCAGCCTGCTATCTCCAGAGCAGCAGAGAGCCCATTTGGCGCAACGGCTGCCTCGCAGCGGCGATCGCCCCCAATCGCGACTCGGCCGCGTGTTGGCTCCGCGCGTGCCTCGCCGGAGGCCACGCGGCGGGAACTCGATCTGGCCGCGCGGAGCGGAGCGGCGTGGCGCGGCGCCGCTATGGCGGCTGGCTCGCGCGCGCGCTCGCGCGGGTAACCGCGGCGCCGCGGTCGGGCGCCGCGCCGTCGGCCAGGTACGGCCGGGACCGTGAGGGGGAGGGGGAGGGAGATGGCCAAAAAGGCGGAGGAAGCTCTGGAATAAGCTGAAGGTGGTTAGACAGCAGATGGTAACGACGAAGTCGAAGAACGCTGGAATAAAAGGTGATGACTGGGTCGACGCTGGCAGGGTTCCTAGGTCGCCAGGGAGGGAGATCGTGGAGGAAGCTGATGCTGCGGAGGGTCAGAGGGGTCAAGGGCGAGAAGTCATGGCGCTGAAGCATAATAAGGTGGCAGCAAGTTATGAGATGGGGATGAAGATGGGGGACGTGGTGGAGATGGTGAGATGGACGTCAACTCTGGCGGCGATGAACTGTCACTGTAGAGAGTGAGCAATGGATGAATCCACAGAGATTCATCAGACGGAGGAGAAGGAGGAGGAGGGAGGAGAGCGTGTAGGAACGCGAGGCATTGGAGACGGTTGAGGAAGCCCCTTAAGTAGAGTGGAAGTTCGATGGGGTGGAATACGAATGTTATGATAATTGATTCGATGCAGTATTTAGTATCGGTTCGTTGATAAATCAAATCTCCAGTCGTATACAGACTTATCAAAATGCGATTTACAATACAAGAAATGATATGAAGGAGATGCGTGGGAGTGCCACATCGACGAAGGGTTAGTCTACGCACAACACTTGTGCGTTACCACAGAAATCTACATAGGAAACCTGGAATGAAGTGGAAGTGCCGGAAGAATCTAAAGAGCACACCCAAGGGGTTAACATTATTGTAACAATATAACTTTCATTTTCATTTTTGAATTCAACAATGTATATCGGTTTCGGTAATAAAAGCAACAAGCGAATACTCAAGTCCCGTACAACGCGGAGATGGCGGGACCGGAGATGATGGAGAGTGCTCCAGCGATAGAGACCCAAGAGAGGCGGCCTGGCGGCGGCTTCGAAGGTCCGCGCTCGCTCCCAGCGCTTTGTTCCTCCCCGACGCCGACGCCGCCCCCACCGCCTGCCCCCACCCCCCGCTGCGCCACCCCTCTCCCCCACGCCCCGCAGCGGCCGGCGAGATTAAGACATTAGGCGGCGCGGCGCGGCGGCGGTGGCGGCGGGGGCGGCGCAGGCGGCAGGGCCCGATAGTTATGAGGTAGCGTGAGCGCACCTGCCCCGTGGAATACATTAGGACGGCCGGCGGGGGCGGGGGAGGGGAGAGGGGAAGAGGCGGACGCGGCCCGGCCGTTGGCCGCGTGGGACGGGCCCCGCCGACACCTCCGCCGCCGCCGCCACCGCCGCCTCCGCCTCCTCAACCGCTCTGTTGCCGCTGCGTCCAATCTCGCAACGGTGGACGAAGCGGCGGCGGAGGTGGAGGCCGAGGATGAGGCGGAGGCAGAAGAGCTGGCGGTGGCGGAAGAGGCGGAGGCTGGGGGCGGCGGAGGTGAAGGCGGAAGCGGAGCCGGCGGCGGCGGTGAAGGAGGAGGCAGGGAAGGAAGAGGAGGAGGTGGTGATGTCGGCAGCGGCAACGGCGGCAGCGGAGGGGAGGATTCGAAGGAGGAGGAGGAGGAGGAGGAGAGGTCGAAGGAGGAGGAGGAGAGGCTGAAGGATGAGGAGGAGTCGAAGGAGGAGGAGGAGTCGAAGGAGGGGGAGGGGGAGGGGGAGTCGAAGGAGGAGGAATCGAAGGAGGTGGAGTGGAAGGAGGAGTTGAAGGAAAAGTCGAATAAGGAGGCGATAGGGAGGAGGTGGTGGCGGAGGCGGAGGTGGAAGCGGGGAGGCGTGGTGTTCGATCGCCGCGCGCCGCCTCGACGCCTCTTGAGAGCCGCCTTGGGCCACTCGAGCGCGGCTCCATGCAGCCGCCTCGCCGCGCCGCCTCGCGCCGCGCGCTCCACACTCAAAGATGCGATCGCAGAAATTATGGCTCTGCCAAGGTCTGCGAAGGGGGACGGACAATGGAGCAGCCCCCAAGTGGGCGTTCGGACGATGTCTTTAGGTTGTTCGTATGACAACTTCCTTTGAATCTAATGCACGGGTTGAGATGGTGAAATTTAGGAACCCCCACTCTGCTACCCGCTTCAAGGAACTATGCTTCGTCATGTCGTTTATGTGTGAATTGTTCTCTGTACAATACTCTTGTATTAATTTAGAATTTGTAATTCAGTGGATGGCAGAAAAAAAATGCATGATGTAGTACTGTGTAATATAATGAGTACATCGAATGATATAGTCCTAGTACAGAATACATTGAACACGTCATTATAATCATTTCAAGTTTGTTATGCATTATACAATAATTGCCCTTAAAGTTGCATGAAACTAACTTTACACTCGCAAACTTCATCTAATGCATTTTCTTATTATGAGACCATGGTTTAAAAAAGTATAGAGATAAATATCGTATATTTGTCAGTTGGAAAATATGATTTAATTAACACCTAAACAGCACCTGTGTACAAAACGATACAACTGGTTACTTAGTAACGAAACGGGGTTGACTGTAAGTCTAACGCGTGTAATTTCTTACAAAATTCGGAAAATGGGTGAATACAATAAATTATTATCAAAATTTTTACTTGGACAGTTCATGTAGATAGTCATGATGTTCTTCGAAAAGGCAGTGTTTCTCGACGCCTTGAGGATGTTGTTCTGGGAGCACGCTACAAAATTTACATTTGAAATCTACTTTTATATTGCAGCTGGTTGCCTCACTTAACTTACTGACTTTGTAAGCAGCTATAACGATTATATTATAGAAGTTTAAAGCGTTCATATTGCATCTGCCTGCCTCGAAGAATGCATTAATATTTTTATGACTTTACAACGAGAAGCGAATGCATGTTCGTGTAACATCAGTAAACCGGATAACCTTTCTGTTGAGCAATTTATTGTTAGATTATCATTTACTTCTGGTTTGCGAAAATGAAATAATAGATAATAATTGATATTACTGTAAACATTCCTTGAAAAATATTCTTTAATGTATTAATGAAAACATGGTTGTTTGTGAATTTATTGCAAATATAAATTATCAAGTTAAAAGGAAAATGTCTTAAGGAACATTTACTGATCGAGAGAGGTGTTCTTGAAACATGTTTAAGAAAGTAAAGAGGTAATTTGTAGGATATGTAGTATCTTTATACGTATGAGAATGTCCGAAAGTATGTACAATGACATCAAGATATGGATAAATAAAATAAAACGCATGTAATAACAAAACCGACAGCTTTAAATTAAGGCCCAAAATTCCTAAATAATATGAAATTGTAAAGATAGCACACATAATAAGTACACAACACATGGCATCAGATTTCTTCGTGTCTCATTTCTTGCAACTAGAGATGCAACATAAAAATGAGAGAATAAGAGGCTTAATATAAGTGTCTAGAAGCGTCTATTAAAACGTCTAGAAGACAGCTACTTTGATCGGTCGTCTCTTTGCTTTCCTCCTATACGTTCCAAGTTACAATCAAGCCGTAGCTTAAACAACAAGTCAAGGACTGCGTACGATTGCTTTTTTCACCCTTATGTCCTCACTCACGTCCCTAGAGCCGGGGTAAAGGGCTGATTCCCGTGCCCATTCAGCCGAATTCAATGATCTAGAAAGTGGATTCCGGTAGTACTCCTAGCACCCGTTGATAGTTGTAACGAAACTTGTTTTATTGACTTATTTTATTTACTCTGGGAGAATATCCGCCCATGAGACCATTGACTGTATTTTCGAAGAATGCTTTCTTTAAAGTCCTTTCCCCGACGATCTTCCGACCAGGCGTGCCCATTGCAACGCCTAGATGTCGAGTTGGGAGATATCGATATTGTTGGACTTAATTTTACCTGGGTTTAAGGTTCTTTTACACGCCACAAACGTACCATGTTATATTGAAAATTTTCCACTCTTCGCAAATCCACAGCCGTGATCGAACCCCGACTGGCATTTGGAAGCCAGTGTGCTAGATGGCGGCTAGAAGGCGGTGACAAACCTCCGAGTTATTAGACGAAGGATGAGCTCGTTCACTCAATTGCCAAGCGAAATAACCATAAACTGATCAAACGAATTTAATAATCATTTTTTGTTAAAATTCATCTGGAACTTTTGCCCTCCGGTTTCCCTGAGTTTGACCTTGCTCTCTGCAGATTTCTGCCGTCTGTCACCGCCCTCCGTCCACCGTTCGGGAACGCGCTCGGGCGTTGCGCGGCGGTGGAGGCGGTGGGCGTCTTTTTGTGTGCCGACGCCTTTGTGCAGGCAGCACTTTGCCTAGGCCGCGCCACGCCGCCACCACAACCAGCCCGACCGCCGCCACCACCCCCCCCCACCCCACGCCGCCGCCGCCGCCGCCGCCGCCGCCGCCGCCGCCGCCGCCGCCGCCGCCGCCACCGCCACCGCCACCGCCACCACCACCACCACCACCACCACCACCACCACCACCACACCACCACCACCACCACCACCACCACCACCACAGATGCCGCCACTACCACCACCGCCATCGCCGCCACCACCACCGCTACCGCACTGGATTCCCCGAACCGGAGCAGCCGGACCCCGAGTCGCGCCGCGCCACGCCGCGCCGCGGAATCGCCATCCATTATCTTCTTTCGACGGGGCTTCCAGAACGCGCCGATTATCTCCGCGCTCACCTTGGCGGGTTCTTTGAACCACGCGAGAAAACGTCAGACTCCAGTGCAGTGGGGTGATATTCCAATCTGCGGCGCTTTGGATGTTGCAGGTTGGATTTTACTCAATGGCCAATGGAAGATTTTTAACGTTTTAATCATTTCATTTTATTAATACAATGGTGTACGGTATCTTTGATTTTCATCTTCACAGTCGCCCTGGAAGGCGGGAATTTATGTAATATTCAATGTAATATTCAATAAGATGTGTTATTGTTATTGCCTTGCTTCAGTAAATAATGGGCGTGAATTTATCTAAAGTACTGTAACTAAAACTAACTTAAATCTAGCTAAAAACTGATGTTTCAATTTACCTAAGTTTTCATTAAAGTATTTCTAAAGCTATTTGTATTTCATTGTTTAATTTTGTTGAGATGTTGTTTCTTTTTGTTTTATTTTCATTTACATAACCTTCATACGTCATTTACATTATTTATTTCGCATTCATTCAACATATTTATTCAATACACAAAGCGCCCCACGACATTTGTTATTTATCTTATCCCTCCATTTCCCTTATTCTCACTAGAATTATCTGCCATGTATCATTGGTATTCCTTGCCATGGAATCGGTATGGTTATTATTGTTACGATTCGAATTCGATATACAGAACGTTTGTCTTTCATGGACGTCCATGGTTGAAGTTGACTGGAAACTGTTTGATATTATGTTCCAGAGAGTTTGGTGGAAAGTTACTTATCTTAGTTTAATAAACTCGTACGTTTCCCTTTACCAAACGTTACGTACAATTTTTGTAAAAAACTACGAACCTATGTGATGGTATAACTAGAAGCACGACGAAAGTCTGTGTCTTCTTACACACGAACTTGTCTTTTTATTTCTTTCGGGAACTGGAACCATGCTGGTTCAATATCTTCGATGACAAACATTTTCTTCTTCTTTTCACATTTAAGCTGGTGCCGACGTTACGTAATACCTTCCATTATTTTTGTCAATAAACTATATAAATTTCCGCACATAACACGTGGAATAGGCATTGAGTTAATCTAACTTCACTGGGAATTTTAATTCAGATTATTTTCAATGGCTCTGTGCAGCTAAATATTTCTTCGTGATTGTTCTTGAAGAAACTTTTGCCTTGAAAATATATTAATCAGTCCCATTCCTGTTTTTCTTAGACAATCATGAATCGTGTAATGTTTTTGAAGCGTGATTTAGCGTGCATATTTCTCGATACTTTCAAATACATGACGACAGCTTTCTACAAATGTTATAATACCTCAAAAGTTTACATTTGTGCAAGCTGTGTTAATTTATCTTGGAAAGATAAAAACGAACAGAAATGTATTCAGAACTTGAAATCCTGTTTTTAGTGGAACTCATTCTGGACTTTAGGATACACACAGTTGCAGAAGGGAGCAAACTTTTTTCTTCACACGAACGATTGAAATGCACTCGGGTGAATTAATACTGTCATCTGAGCTAGAACTGCTCTTAAGATGTTTTTTCAACTTGACGAATCAATATGAAATTCTAGAGATCATATTTATGTTTTCTTGGCACGATCATTCATGATGGCCTTTGAAGCAGAAATTCATAAGAAAACCGTCTATAAGATGTTATTCCTCTCAACATTGCGGGAGAGAAAACAGTCCACGTCGGCAGAGAACCAATTGAATCCCTGTCATTAGAGCCGCCCCTGTTAACATACAAGGGGTTTAGTTCGCGTCCGCGGTCTCTTTGAGTCCAGGGCGGCGACGGTCGCCGAAAGGGCGAGTGAGGCCTTTGAGGCAGCCCGCGCTGACACGAGGCACTCGAGCCCTGGGAAAGAGGGCTGCGCGGCCGCCACGGACCGCCGCCCTCCCCCCCCGCCTACCCATGCCTCCACCCACGCCCACATCGGCTCTCTCAAACTCCCGCTGCCCTTTCGGGAAGGAGGACGTTTTCTGGCAGCCACGTCTAGGTAGCGAATATACAAGGGCGCCGCCCCACACCTACCCATGCCACCCACTCCCCACGACAGGTCGCCTCCACCCACGCTGCCTCAGCTCCGCAGCCCTCACCGGGAGAGGTGGCTTAGAGCATTAACTGGTGTCACTGCTGTGCCTCTGACCGGGAGGTCCTAGATTCGAGTTCTGGCGGCGGCAGGATTTTCGACGCGCTTGTCGCTCTTTTCACCGCTAATTCCACATGGATCGACTGTGATTTGAATCTCAGTAACTAAAGGTAGATGTATCTCCTTTTCACCGGGAGCGGTAGCTCAGCGCATCAACTGATGCCACTGCAGCGCCTCTGACAGGGAGGTCCTGGGTTTGAGTCCTGACAGCGGCAGGATTTTCGACGCTAGCTAGGTCGAGTTCAGTCGCTTTCTGGAGGAGAATTCTAGCGGCCGGCTGCTCTGATCAGTAATCTTCCATGATTTCTCCAATCAACACCAGGCGAATGCCGGAGCAGTACCCTAACAAACGGGCCACGGACCGCGCGCAATCTTTCCTTCCTCTTCCTTGTCCTAACCTCACCCCCTTACGCACACTTACACTAACATGCACTACACCACCACAAATTCCGGGAGACCGGTCGGGAACCTAACGCTTGTTCCGGCTGAGGCGGAGCCACGCTGGTGGGAGATACTTGGTGGGGGAAAACCCCACTAGCCGTCGGTAGGTCGGCTCCGGATCTTGCCAACCGGCGAGGAAAGAACACCGCCACCTTCCGTTAAAAGCATGCTCTACACTTAGTAGTTGTAGTAGGATCTTAGTAGTTGATGCGCCTGGAATCACTAACTACCAACCAACCATCCCCACACAACAGGTCCGCCCACGCCCCTCCAGCTCCGCAGCCCTCATGAAAGGGTTGTATTCTCGAAATCGTGAAAATACAATTACACACGAAGAACGCCTTCTCTGGCCTCCGCTCACGCCTTCACACCAGCCACGCCAGTCCACACCAGCGTCTGCAGCCCTCACAGCAAGTCTATACTAATAAAAATGAATTCAACGTGTAACCGACATTGATACCACTCAAAGGAGTTGAGTGAATTTTTGCAGGCTCTTCTTTCGGATTGTCGCGGTGACCTTAGAAAGTTTGATAAAGATTAATGCAATACGAATGCGGAAAGTAAATAATTGAAATAATGTTGGTAGATGCGCCACGATCATTATTTTTCGCCTGTCGCGCGCAGCAGGCCAGTGCAGAAGACCTGGAACCTAACAGATTCGCTAGACGCCCGTAGTAGTGCGTAGAATAAAAAACAATCTAGTAGGAATGTACTGTAAAATAAAATGAAAGAAAATAGTATTTTATTTAAATATGAACAAATTACATTAAAAATAATAATCTTAAACACCGTGATTTTTATCAAATTCATTTTTCTCCTCTTTTACAAGGATTGGGGGTGAAGAAACCCCAGGTAAAGCCGGGTATTTTGCTAGTGGATTATATGTATAATTCATATTGTATCGTGGTATGTGCTAGCTGAAGTACCCTGCGTTGTTAAGTGTTAATTAATCACAACCATTCTGCCTCACCTGGCCCGCCCTGCTCCTCCCCACCCTGCTATATTTGATACGATCATCGTTTCTATGGGCACCATCGTTGCTATGGGCACTCATAAACAAATTCATTGCTGCGTACTCCCGGCTAACTTTCGGCAGCAATTTTGATCTTCAATTCCTCTAAACTTGATTGTGCTAGAAGTATGAATCAAATGGTTTTAGTAGGAAACTTTGTGAACTTTCAGATACGTTTAATTCACTTTCGTGAATTTGCTCACTGTATTCCTCATAATTGTCAAAAACAGAAACATTGCAGTCTTAAATATTACTCTAAAGTGTATAAAGGTGGGATTGGAATAATTATATTTTACAATATATCTTACACGCAGTAACTTTTCTCTTGTTTTGAAGGTCACGTATACAAAATTTCATTAATTACGGAATAAAACTGTAGATTTGTATAAAAATCAAATAAACAAACCTTCATATATGAGAGATAATAAATGTTTGAAATAAATAACCTAAGTTATTTAAAAAACACACCATCATTCAGTGACAAACGCATCGTAATCTGTTTAGGCGTTCCAGAGATTAACCCGAAATACAGATACACAAACAAAAATCATACAATCAATTGAATTAGTTATATTGGTTGAATTGGTATATCATATAAATAAACATGAAATTAAAAGAAAGCAGCTATTTTGGAATTAGACACACACTCCTATTTTGTGTGCATAGGATGTCGAAACCAAGAGCTATACACGAGAGAGCGCAGTTTGTTGGTGTAGCTGGTGTAGTCTGTAAAACTGTCGCATTTTTCTCACAACCTGCTCCTTTGTAGAAAGAACGCGGCCGCGACGGGTTTTAACCAGCCCGAGCGTGGCTAGAGAGCCGGGACTTTTCGTTAATGGGAACCTTAAGAATCTGGGATTAGAGGACAAGGTAATGAATTGCTGTAAGGATTAATATAATATAATATAATATAATATAATATAATATAATATAATATAATATAATATAATATAATATAATATAATATAATATAATATAATATAATATAATTTAATATAATTTAATATAATATAATATAATATCATAATTTATTATAAGATAATATATATTATAATATTGTGACATACCCATTTGTCACATTAAAATAAATTAACATTTATTTGTAGACAATATGGTGGACCATGTATTACGAAATATCACGAGAGCTAGAGCTTAGCAACGACCGTGAATAAACAATGTAGTTTTTGTTTTTTTTCTAAATGCATTAAGAGTTCTGGATGCCGAAAGTAGAAAATTTAGGATTGGGCGAAGAAGTTTATACGATCAAAAGGTCAGCTACACCAAAATATAACGAACGTATGGATTGGCTGGGTGAGAGAAGGACGGTCAAATGTTATGAAAAAAATGAAAGTAGTTTAATACGAAGTCTTCGAGGGATGAATCATGCAGAAAGATTTCATTCTGTTCTGAAACGCGCTTCTGAACTGATCGTATGTTCGTGAGAGGGAACGAGTACAATCGAGATAGAATTGGGTTAACAGTGAAATTTTAAGGACAGTGAAAGATATTGCAGATATTTTGATGTGGAAGCAATATTGGTGTATAAATTGGAACTTTGGACTACGGCAAGATCGCAAGATATTTCGACTGAGAAGTCTACGAGGGACATCAACGAAGAAAAGATAAGTTAACCGCGGTATAAATTATAAATTGAAAGATATCTTGATCAAAGGCCTAAAAATTGTAAATTATCTAAATTGTTTGCCAAAAAGGCAAAAATAAACTTTGTTGAATTTTGTTCTTTAGAAAAGAAAGTGATTTTTCATTTAGTCAATCCAAACAGTAATGAACTAGGAATAGAAACATTCTATTTCAGATTCCCAGCTGCGCTGTATAGTCGGCGGATCCTATAATCCATTACAGAGGTAATAGGATTATAATATATCGGACCCATTGACCCAGCAAGCCGGACGCTAAGATCTTTAGCAGATATAAATGAGAGGAAAATTTTGGTAATCCAAAATGGCCCTCAACGTGATGCATAATTTGTTATAATTTATAACAATTGGTGACACGGATAAAATTAGTCTTATAAATTATAATATAGTGATCCAAAGGGAATCTGAAATTTATGGATTGACATTTGAAATTAATTGTTAATGATAAGAAAGGGCCAAGACCATTTCAGTGGTGTGATTTTAAAATAATTTAACAGAGAGATTTTAATTTGTATTAGAATTCAAAATGGATACTAGGAGCAGAAAATTGCGTATGGAGAATGTTAATGTAGATGATATGGCGTCTGCTAATACTAACCCCGAGGGAGAAATTTCGCGTGAAATTATTGAGATTGAACCACAAGAAAAGGAAATAATGGCTGCACCGTTAGAAAATATGGACCCTAATAATTTAATTCTTAAGATGTTAGCAGATATGAATAATAAATTAGAGGGGATCACTTCAGATATGAATATTGAATTTGAAAAAAATAGCGCTAAATTGGAAGGAATGACATCGGAAATGTCATTAGAATTGAAGGATTTTCGTCAGGAAAACAAAAGGAAATAGTGCAATTACGGGCGGATACATCGGCTGAATTTAACATTATTCATTGTAAAATTGAGTCTTTTAATAATCAAGTCGACCAAATGCAGAGGGAATTAAAAGAATCTGGCGACAAAATTAATTCCCAAGTTAATGATTCACAGGAAAACATTGTGACATTAGGACATTTACATGACCAACAATGCGAAAAGTTGACAATCGTCGAATCGCGTGTAGATAATTTAAATGCAATGTCGCTTCAAAATGGTGCAAGAATCTGAATCTGGGAAATATATGTCGGACATTAAGGACAAGATTGAACAGATAGAAAATGAATTCATGATGCGTTCACAGGGAAATATACCAATGCATGCATCGGTGCTTGTAATACCAAGCCACCTAAAATGTCATGATGATGTGGAGATACGCGAATAATTTTGACAATTTGAGGGAGGCAGCAGCCAAAAGAAAGCTAAAACAGAACAATGCTTTCGGATTAAATTTTGCATCGAGGCGAGTATAAGGAGGGTGATGAAGTGTTAATTAGAGTACCTCAAGTGTCGTCAGTGGATAAGAAGCTATTTTATAAATTTTTCCCGTTGTATAAAGGACCGTATCGAATTTGTAAAGTATTAAGCAAGAATGCCGCGATTTTGAATGATGAAAATGGACGGCAAATGGGAACATATAACTACAGGAACATGAAGCCGTATATGAGGGACGACACGCATGATTAAATATACTGGTCATAACAGAGATTTGTAAATAGTTGTAAATATTAGGTGTAATAGTTTTTCTTTTGTTATTGTTTTGTTATTATGTGTATTTTGTCAGTTTGTGTAGGAGTTTAATTTAATGTGTATGTGTATTCAATTAAGTTAATGGGGAGCAAATATTAGGCAGATACGGCTATTAGAATACCTGATGAAATGGTTATTGTTGGCACATTCCGAAAGGAAAATGTAAATAGTTTTAAGGCAGCAAGAAACAAGACCTAGTGCAGTGCAAAGTGTAAAGTGTTAATGTCGTTTAGTGTGAAGAAGCAAGAAGAAAGTGTTCAATTTTAGTCTTGTCATTTAGTTAGGTTGTAGCAAACCAAATGACGCTTGGAGAGGGAAGCTGTGACATACCCATTTGTCACATTAAAATAAATTAACATTTATTTGTAGACAATATGGTGGACCATGTATTACGAAATATCACGAGAGCTAGAGCTTAGCAACGACCGTGAATAAACAATGTAGTTTTTGTTTTTTTTCTAAATGCATTAAGAGTTCTGGATGCCGAAAGTAGAAAATTTAGGATTGGGCGAAGAAGTTTATACGATCAAAAGGTCAGCTACACCAAAATATAACGAACGTATGGATTGGCTGGGTGAGAGAAGGACGGTCAAATGTTATGAAAAAATGAAAGTAGTTTAATACGAAGTCTTCGAGGGATGAATCATGCAGAAAGATTTCATTCTGTTCTGAAACGCGCTTCTGAACTGATCGTATGTTCGTGAGAGGGAACGAGTACAATCGAGATAGAATTGGGTTAACAGTGAAATTTTAAGGACAGTGAAAGATATTGCAGATATTTTGATGTGGAAGCAATATTGGTGTATAAATTGGAACTTTGGACTACGGCAAGATCGCAAGATATTTCGACTGAGAAGTCTACGAGGGACATCAACGAAGAAAAGATAAGTTAACCGCGGTATAAATTATAAATTGAAAGATATCTTGATCAAAGGCCTAAAAATTGTAAATTATCTAAATTGTTTGCCAAAAAGGCAAAAATAAACTTTGTTGAATTTTGTTCTTTAGAAAAGAAAGTGATTTTTCATTTAGTCAATCCAAACAGTAATGAACTAGGAATAGAAACATTCTATTTCAGATTCCCAGCTGCGCTGTATAGTCGGCGGATCCTATAATCCATTACAGAGGTAATAGGGATTATAATATATCGTGACCCATTGACCCAGCAAGCCGGACGCTAAGATCTTTAGCAGATATAAATGTAGAGAGAGAGGAAAATTTTGGTATATCTCAATATAAATTTATTCTTTCGAAACGAATTCTTATAATTTTTTGGTCACTAATAGTTACCTTAGAACCTTTACCGTCTTTCCTACCAGTGTGCAGAATATTTGCGATATTTAATCGTATCCACTATTATAGTTAAAGAATAGTATGTTAATAAGTGTGTTCACTGTACCGCTGTCAGCAAACAAAACATTTTCCACCTGATAAGGTCGGGAGGAACTTGTCCGAAATTCGTGTACTAAAATTCGAAACTAAACGTCAGATGTACTTTTGGTGCTTAAAATAAACCTCCATTCTTCTTATACAGTCACTCTTTGACTTCAGTAAATTGCAATTAACTTTGTATAGTTGACCTTAGGGTAAGATCATTCCCATATATTTTGAAATATTCTCTTCAAGCAAAGAAAGTGCGGATTATATTACCGTAGTGAAATAATACATTACTGACCTATTGTGGTTTTAGACCCTACTATCTTCATGTATTAGCAGATATTTATTTATAATTGCTATTTTATATTAAAATGCCAGAACGACTAACCTGTATTGTTTACAAATTCTCATTCTCACAACTTAGATCCGAAAGGTAAACTATTTGCTCTGTACAATCGAGATAACCGTGCAGAATGCATGCACAGAAGCACTCAAGCAATGCAATAGTTGTATGTAATATTATTGTATCATAGACACAAATTATTACTTATGAAGGTGGCGCGGAAAACGACTGACATGCGAGACGTTAATATTTATTTGTGTTCATCACGTAACATTATTTACTGATTCCACTACAAAGAACATTTTTGAAACAAGGAATAAATGGCAAACATAGTATCTTGTAACATCATCTCAGTCGTCATTGATCATTTCATAATTGCCCAGTACGACCAACTACGAGTTCCCTGATAAACGGTACTAGGAGAAAAGAAGAAGGGCCTAATCCGTTTATGAATGTCCTCGGTCATCCCACGGTCGTCACCACATGTGTCGCCATCATCAGCCATCTCCACCTCCGTTTCTGCCTCGCCCTCCGTCTGTCTTCGCCCAGCCTCCAGAAGACCACGGCTTTTCAGCCGGCGCGGCCGATTGAGACTTCTGGCGTCCGCCTCGTCCTCACCCCCCCGCCCCGCCCCTGTCCTGATCCCCCGCCCCCACCACAGCCCCGGCCGCGAGGCGCCCATTGACGCAGGTATCCTGTTAGTCACGGCGGTGGTTGCTAGTGCCTCCGCGCCCGCACCCCATCTGTTGTACCGGCGCCGCCTGCTCCTCGGCCTTCCACCACCCCCAACTCCCGATGCCTTTATCACCCCGACCTCCAGCTTCCCTTGGGTACATGCCTTGAAAATATGTGAAACTTTTCTAAAAAATAACATGGTCGAAGTCGTTGAGAGCGTCACTCAGAGGGACTCTGGAGAGAAGTGTCACTGATTCGAAAGCCGTCTTGGCATGGATGACCTCTGCTTTTGTATTTGTTGGCATTTCGTTCCGATGACTCCAGATCCAATAAGCCTACGAGTGTGTTAGTATCTCGTTGAAGAAGCAATTCTTTGGTGTTGTGGGTGATTTGGCTGATTCGGAACAAACACACCGATATCAAAACGGCAAATATTGAAATTCGACAAAATAGTGGGAGTGGCAAGTCTATAGTTGATGTAGTCAACACAACGTAAAAAGAAAAATTGAAATACATCTGATTGTCTTAGCGATTAGTTGAGCATAAACGATAAAATAAATGTATATTATGCAAAATCGAAACCCAAATTTAGAGTGACAGGAGAAGATATTTTTACGCTGGCAGCGATAATAATCTAAGTCTGTGACAACGACCACGTAAATGTTGGGTTTTGAATCTTCTAGGATGTATCGTTTGTGAAATAAGAAAGTTTGCACTATACTAGAAGAGAACATAAATGATTTAAGAGAATAATGAAAGTAGTCTTAGAACTTGATTAAATCGAAAAACATAAAAGAAGATGAAATACAATGTCTAATCTGTCTGAAGCATAACCATCCCCCAAAGTCGTGGTTATTTACATTAATTGAAAAAATAATATTGCGAACGACCAAGAAACGCTGGGGCCACTGAACCAGGTAAAGATTGAAGTCTACATTTAGAAGCCGATTATGATTATCACCTCTTTTATTTTGAAACTTCACATCAGTTTCCATTTTTTGTAACAGAAAAGCAAACCCGACAGCACAAACACAGGAACATTGTTTTGAACTTTGAACCCCAATAAATTTAAAACTAATAACCAGATACGGATAATCAAAAGCCAAAAGTTCGAGTTTTAATTGTTGAGAGTTGACATGTAAATTCTCTCTGACATGAAA
This sequence comes from Teleogryllus oceanicus, assembly GCA_964035755.1. Taxonomy (NCBI): domain Eukaryota; kingdom Metazoa; phylum Arthropoda; class Insecta; order Orthoptera; family Gryllidae; genus Teleogryllus; species Teleogryllus oceanicus. The sequence continues at coordinate 46,150,946 of CAXIVR010000007.1, read as the reverse complement.
AGTCTTTTTTGCCACGAAATCTACAGCGATAAATAAGGTAAGAGTGGCATGTATTTTTTACCAACTTCAATGATAGCTAACTGATGTGAAAAGTTTTAGCTTAAAACAAATGGTTTTGTTGAATATTTATGTGCAGTTCCGCGTTATACAAATGTAGTTCCCATGAACACAATGGGTGCGCGTTAACTTCGCAAAAATCCCAGCACAGCGCTGACGTTCAAAATGTCAGGTTGTTCCCACTCAGCCCTACCGCCCGCTGGCGCCCTTTTACCTGAGAGGTTTACCAGGCCACCATAATATCAGCCTTTGGCTTTCGAGCGTCGACGTGGTTTTATTTTAGTTTCGTTCGAGTTTATTCTATATCAAACTGACAGACATAACAAAGTGAAATTACATTAGCGCCAAATTTGTTTATCCGACAAAACCCCCGAATTTATTTTGATAACTTGGAAGGGAATATGACTGGTTTGACGTCTTAAAATTTAAATTCGACGGACGATTTGTTGACCTTATTGACCGTATTTTTTCATTTGTAACAATCGGGGCAAAAATAGAGTTGTAGCTTTCCTTTAAAATCGTCCCAGTTTCTGTAGCTGTGTGACGAAGAAAAGCTCAAGCAGCGGATCTTGCTAGTTACGGTGAAGAGAATACATGTTCGCCTCATGTCGCTCTTAACCCCAAGCATGGGAATTTAACTAGGCTCAGGCATGTGGGACACCGGTAGCTGGCTGGCGAAGTCGGACTACCGACCCAATAACGACAAACACATACGTACAATCTACATATTCCATTCTATAATCAGACCATTTTGAAACATTTTCATCTGTATCGTGTCATTTAATTTGTATTCATCTCGCGTGTGACGTGTTACACATCCTCGTAATCCAGCCTTAGGCTGTGGTCTTAAATATTTTCGACAGTCCATTAATTTATATATAAACATTGGATATTTATTACTTAATTGTTCCATCCCTTTCCTCCACTGCGCACCGAGTACCCTACCAAACGGGCCACGGACCGCGCGCGATCTTTCCTTCCTCTTCGTTGTCCTGTCCTATCCTCTCCTCTTACACACACACTTACACTGACATGCACTACACTACTACATATTCCGGGAGACCGGTCGGGAGTTTAGAGCTTGTCCCAGGCTGGGGCGGTGCCCCGCTGGTGGGAGAGTCCTGGTTAGGGGGAAACCCCGCTAGCCGACGGTAAGTCGGCGCCAGATCCCGAAATCCAGCGGGGAAGTTCACCGCCATCTCCCAAGGAAAAAACATGCACTACACTTACGGGACTAATGACGTAAGCTGTTGACGCGCCCGGAATCACTAACAACCAACCAACCAACCAACCAACGACGCACCGATGTCACCCGGTGGTGTACGTTCCGCACCCCGCGCTCAACGCCCCGCACCGCCCAGCTCCGCGTACCTGCGAGAGGCCGGCGGCGCGGCGCGGCGCAGCGCGGCGCCGCGATGAATAATTCAGCCCACGCCGCGGCGGGGCGCCTCTCCCTACCCTTTCCTCCCGCCTTGATCCCTTCCTCACTCGTTCCGCCCGCGCCACGACCCGACAGCCCGGAGGCCTGGTGGCTCCGCAGGAAATTGTTTGCTCTCGCCGATGGAAGTGCACAGCTTCGTGGCAGCCGAGAGGGGAAAGTCCTTCGCCGCGAGGAAGTTACAAGACATTAGCACCTCTGCAAACAGACCCCAAGGGGCAGTTGCGGAACAGTTCCAGTTAATTCGCTACGTGTTCTGTTTCGAAATCGTTAATTTTGTATTTCTTAGTTACTTGTGCTTTTGCCTGTCATGAATGTTAATTAAAAGTGTTTTAATAATTAGTGAATTATCTCTGAAGATGGCATCAAGAATTTGAAATACAAATTTAAATATTGGTTTTCTTTTCTTTGTTTCGCCGATTCAGCCAAGAGTTGTAGTTTGGAGTTGAGTTTGGAGTTGTAGAAATACAACCATGAATGTGATTTGAATGCGAATGCTATCATTGTAATGTAAACAGTAAATATAATTCGTGTGTACGTATTGTCATTACTATTATCCAAAAACTCAAACAGTCGACATATTTAATCCATAAAATTGTATACAC
>CAXIVR010000007.1:45353846-45463846 GCA_964035755.1 Teleogryllus oceanicus | reverse complement strand
CCGTTTGCGTGAAGCAATCCGAAGAAAACGGCCGGATGGCGAAACAATTCATAGAAGTTTTATACAATTGAATACTATCTTTTTTCCTTTCTTGTATACGTACGTATATACGTAGTAATATAATGTAGTATATAGTTATGTATTGCTGCGGAAAATCGATTTCGAGATTTCAATGGAAATACACTTTTTGGGTTACCTGATACCAGTGGCGAATCCTGAACATTATTTTAAGTATACCGCACATTATGGAAGATACTTCTATCGTTGTCTTTTATTTTAAGATTTTCTGAAATCCCAATTCTACGAAATTCTGTCTTTACTAATTTTTCTATAAGACAATTACATAAACCACTAACTTCTGAATCATTAACACACTCCATTTCCACAAAACTTGAAAGTAGCGTAACTTACGAACGACCAGAGGACTGTTCACCACAATATTTTGCGGTGCCTACCGACCGTCTAGACGCGCATCCTCCCCATCCATCCCCGCGCATCTCCCTGCCCGTGAAAGATGAGGAGCCGTAGGTTATCGCGGTTGGCATGCGGTGCTATCGCCTGCGCTAGCGAATTCTCTGGGTCAACATTACGAACTGTTTGAAACTTCTCACCCCCCCCCCCCCACTTCATAACGCTTATAGAAGCGGAAGTCTGTCTGGCATAGCAAAACAAAGTTATTTTTTCGCATGTCTTTTAAAGCTTTCAAAATCTCAATAACCTTTTAGAGGATTACTTATGAAATATGTATTATACACTTCGAATCACTAGGTATACCGGCGGTGTATCAGAGAATCCGCCACTGCCTGATACGAAAAAGTGTTTTTTCAACACGTCCGTCCGTCCGTGAACAACACTTAACGCCTAAACTAAACGTAGGATTTTTTCCAAACTCAATAAACCCCTGCCAATTTGGCCTCACTCGAATCTCTGAGATTCTGAAAAACGTTCATTAATTTGTTTGGGTACTTTAAAATGAAGCATCTACGATATTTCCAAAATTTTCTGTCTGAAAGAAGAAAATCTATGCCATTTTGTAGCACCACTAATTTGTCTTTTCTCTAAAGAACCTGTTACTTTAGAGTTTTAGAAAACAAAAGTTTTTAAAACTATTTATTCCATACCTAGTAAAAATTAACATTTAACACATTTTTTACAGTCTTTCGGGTTACTGCACCCCATATATTGCCATATAATAAAATTCATTTTAATTACTAAACATGTAAGTTTAACAATAATTTAAGTAGAGTTATCAGTGATTAAATAATTGACTTGCAAATTTTGCTTTTTTTTATATAAATAACATCGTTTAAGAACCAACAGAAGAGATTCCCGTCTACTGATATTCAGTGCCTCGTCAACATCCCATGAGGGGAAGTTTAGCCCCTTACGTTTATCTAAAAGATTTAAATTTTCATTTTAATGTTTTTGAAATCGAGAGGTTTTTTTTCGGTAAAGCATTCGGAATAAAGTTCATCCGCATACTTCACCCGCCGAAGTAAACTAGTGGTGCTCAATAGCACGTTTTTTCTCACATTAGTAACGATTACGTTAAATTTCCAAAACCGCAATTTCTGTCCATGATAACACATCTCAGCTATAACATTACATCACTCATTACCAATAGTAGCGAATTAGGCGCGAACATTTAATTAATTTAAAGCTAAGACATGAACACATTCGGCAATCCAAAACTCCGTTCCGTACACTCAAAACCACCGCCCAACAAAGAGAAATTATATTTTCACACTGCCTTGTGGCGTTCTCATTGTTGTATTTCATGATAACTGCTGAAAAATTCTAGCAACAGGAGTACGGGAAATGAGAATTTGTAAAAATACGCCAAACTACTCATGTAAAAAAAAAAAAAAATGTACAGGACCTTTTTAGGGAACTGATGTTTTTAGAACGCATTTCATTTACAAAACAATTTCTATCATCAGTATTGTATTGCTCGCGCTAGTTTTCTTGATACACGAGCTCTCTAGTTCTCACGACTCGTTGAAAAGCACGGTCCGTTGAGTTACTTAGGTTCGACTGCCGTTCCGGCAGGTACCAATTTACGAAGCTGGCAACAACCATCTCGTACTTTCAAAACAATCGTAGCATTTCTGGTAGCACGCTTTGGCGCGTGAAGTTCATGCCCACAGTTGATATGCCCTTTTAAGCCATGGCGTAGTCAAAGCCCTCCTTTCCCCGCACCTTCCGGTGTGGAATATCAAGAAAACTTGCGCGTAGAGTAGTTTTTAAAAATATTTTTTGCAATTTTCGAATATGCACAGCTGGGGAAAAAATGGGACCAGCACCTCTTTCTTTGTCGTTCTTTGCTACATACGTGGCAAAACGTTAAAGAAAAAAATTCGAGTCGCTTTTGGGAAAAACTATTCCTGACCTTACCTTAATTCAATATCTGTTTATGATGAACAGAGTTCATTAAGGGAACAAATTGTGTCTTTAATAATGTACATGTAAGAGGACGTCGAAAAAATTTTTAACTTGTCCAATATTTCGAAAATCTAGAATGCAATGAAAATGCAACCTGCCCCATTTCTTTAAGCGTCTTTTGCTCTATCCCAAGAAAAAATTAAAAAATGGAGCCAATTTTTAGACATTTTTGAAAATCTTGGAGGGGCTTTATGTAAAGTATCTCCAAAAATCAAAAAATCTGTTTCAAAACCATGAGGCCGCGACATCAGCCAGATCGATAAGGGAATGTAAAATAGGGTGAAAATCCTGTTTACGGTTTAGCTTCTACAATACCGTACGGGCAGCGTATAAGCAACTCTGACAGATTGACGCGCTGTTGTCGCACACTTCTACGTATATGGCACCGCCTACAACACATAAATTAAATCTCAAAACGTTAACACGAACAGACAGGCTATGGCACATCTTGATATCAACTTTCGCCAAAGTCGAAATTCCGTGACTTCGTGTGAGATGAGCGACAACGCTGAACACTGGATATACGAAAGTAAACAAATCCTGGCAATCCGATTGCTTCACGGCAGGTCACATGACGTATCATAGCACGTGGCGAGAGAACTGTCAGAGTTGCTTATACGCTGCTGATACTGTAGCGTTGTTTACATATAAAGATAGGCAGACGGTCGTTTTGCAGTAAACCAATTTTCGGTATCAAGGGCCCATCAAACATGCAATGCATTCTGACTACGCCACGTGTTGGAGGAAGTAAATTACTATATACAGGAATCAAATTTATCAGCTTTTTCGTTACCAGAGCTGAGCAAAAAAAGTTCTTCTGTCCCCCCACACACACACTGCGAAAGCAGTATGCAAGAAAGTAAAATTATGATACTGCAGTGAATAATATTCAGTAAAATAATGCCCTTGATTGCCGCAAAAAATGTTTGTTCGCCCAGGCACAGGAGATATAATATCATTATCAATATTTAGGGATCTTTCATGAATATTTTAATTACAGAACATTTGCAACACAAATATTTAATAATTATAACTGCTTCATAATTAGCAATATTTCTTTGTAGTAGGTTTTTATGGTGTTATTACTCACCTTGCTTTGTGGTATCAGTCTAACAGTAGGTTTTAGAATAGCTGGTTTATTTAAAGATACTATTTGTTTTGTTATATCTGTAGTAGACATTTGTTGCAATCTTTTTAAAGATAAATTTTCATCTGGAATCGGTAAGTCTGGAAACATTTCTCGTAATGAAGTTGTGTTTAAATCTTCATTTTCAGAAATACTGGAGTACATTTCCTAAAATTTGTATTACATGTTATGTTACAAAGATCACAGAAACTGAGGATATTTATATCTTTCAAATTTACCTCTGTTAAGTGGCTTTCAAGTAAATGAGCACTTGGATTGGGGCTCACTGCCGCTGTTCCCTCTTTTGAGGTTCCTGCCGATTCTGGTTTTTCAGGTTCTTTATTATTTACAACAGCTTCAATTGAAGTATGACGAAAATATTCAACATCCTAAGAAATTGTTAAAAACAAATAATATTTTTGAAATTTCATTGAGGGAAAAATCACTGCAACTTTAAATGGAAGATTACCTTCTTTGGGCCAACAATGCTAATTGATGATCTTTGGATATGTTTATGGGAACATCTTTCAGGTTTTGACCCTCCAGGTTGTGTGTCCTCCAGTTGCTTCATATTTGCGGAAGTTTCAGGTTGTTCATGTTTAATATCCTGAGCAGTTAAGTTTAACATATTTTCCATTGCCTTTATTGAACTGAAAAGCATTTACCTGAAATCTCATCTTGTATTGCACCACTTTAACATTTTAGGTGAGCAAGTTGTAAAATTAATGGTAGCATAAATGTGAGGTTGACGAACCTCAATATTTTTGTTCTGAGATTGTTCTGGTGATGGAGGCTCTTGTTCATCTATAGAGTTTTTCATTTTTATAGTCAGAACTTAGTATATCACAAATAGATTTGCTAGAATAAATAATGATGCTAATAAATTAAATTACTTCATTGAGAAATTTTTATAGTTGAAAATGGTTAGCAAAGTTTTTTCTTGAAATATATTACCTCTTAGGAATATGCAATATTTGTTGATAGCTTTGTCCTTTACTCCAAATTATGCAAATTTCTTGTTTCAATTTACAAAATTTATTTTACATTGCCAGTTTTGTGAGTGATAGTGATGATATTGCAGATTTGAAGTTTCAAGGAATATTGTACACATGAACTACAGTTTGCTGAACTATAGAAAAATGACAATCTTTAATTTAAAATTATCAAAATGGAAGGAAAATATGTTTAAGATTCAACTCTAATGGTCCAGTGGTACTATGTTCATTGGTATAGTATTTACTTAAAATGAATATTTAATTGAAGAAATATCTGCCAAACTTATTAGATGTCATTTACTACAAGAAATTTTTAAATGTGGTTTACAAGATTAAAATCAAAACTGAAAAAATATCAGAATAACATTTCTCTCTCCTTGTTGAGGAAACAAAAGTAATTAATATAGGACATCAGAGACAAAAAAATGTTCGACAGTACTACTCTTAATACTGGCTAGAAATTCAATGGTCACTTATGACACTGGATGTATCACACCTCAAACATTTTCTTTAATATGCGAGAATGTCAATTACTCATTGTACTGGAATTAATGTTACCCGCAAATATATTTTTATAAAAGTTAAATTCTTTATTGTATGGTCAAGGGCAGATCCAGCAAATCATTTTGGGAGGCCATCATAGATTTTTGTTCAATAATAAACATATTTGTTATTATAGTGAATATATGATACTAAGTTATATTATTTTTTAAATCATTACATAAATCGAACATGAATAAATATTTAAATTAATTTTGCCAAATAAAGGAAGATAACAAACAAAAACTCTAGGCCCTTGTGGGTGGGGTGGGGGGTGCTCCCATGGACTTCCCCTGGATCTGCCACTGTGTGTGGTTAATACCTTTCTTCCTCCTACTTTGATCAAACTCTCCAAGGTCCCTGCCTGATGTATGAACTAATGAATCTTGGTTAATATTCTGACAAGGTTTCTGGGACAACCTAGTAGGAAAAAAAACAACCAACAACAACAAATAATATTCATTTGCTCCCAAGATGCATCCCTTGCAAACAATGAAAAGGTTGGAATTTAGTTTTATCATTATCAAGTACCATGTATTCATTTAAATGTGTTAATTTCGGTGAAAAATGTGCAATCTGCTGAGAAAATCAACATAATTTTGAAATAAATACCTGGAGGAGATCATTCTTTTGAATGATGAGTAATAAAGAATACTATATTTGAAAATGTAAATATCAAAGAAAACTGTAATAATAAGTACCTTTTTTGTTCAATAAAATGTAGCAATTTTTCTAAAACTGGTTGTAAATAATAATGGTTTTCATTCATAGACTTCAGTTGCATTTCTTGTTTTTTATGAATGAAAGGATGAACATGAAAATCTAAGCAGCAATAGGACATGGTTTTAATGGCCTTTAAAAGTTTTTCACATAAAAATATTTCTTCTCCTCTGCATGCTTCTTACCAACGGAAGAAAATAATTTTGAATTCTTCAGAATTTCTCCATGTAACAGTGACCGATGATATGGAAAACCAGGAATCAGTAATACTTTCTTATAAAACCATTTAATACGTGATTCCCAGCAACGAGGATGCTGACATGAAAACAAACAACACGTCTCTTTTCTCAGATTGCTTGGATACACTTGACTAAAAGATGTCTGAAAATGATCACAAATGAACTTAAAAGTGGAAGCAAAAAAATATTTTTCACTAATAAACAATTTAAGTCTATAACCTACATAATTACGAAAAGACATCTTTAAAATTGTAATATTCGAGGTTTTACTAATTCCAAACGTATGAAGTTTATTTTTATAAGACTACAACTTAACAGTGCCACGTCAGGGGTGATTTCAAATGAACTGAGTAGTCAATAACATCCTAGCAACATACTGCAGTATATTGCCGTATTTCGTTTCCAAGCGTTCAGGAAAATTGTAGACCTTCTGATTTTTCTTTAATAAAATCCAACTAATTTACCAATTGGTTTTATGAGCGTACATTGATTCAAAACACGTCCTATTCACATAATATATTTCGTATGCCCGTATCTGTCACTATTCGCAATAGCAAACGAATCTGGCGGGTTTACGCTCTCGCGTGAACTGCTTATGGGAGAGAACGATTCGATATAAACAATATTGGAAATTGGAATTAAAAGAATTATCAACAAATAACTTTCTTTTATAAAATGCTCCCACGAAATTTCCACACATTACCTTACTCACTTCTTTTGATGTTTATCTTCATGCGTCACATCGTGTGGGTAGTTTTCTGCAGCGACATTAGCGGCACCTACATGTACAAAATCTAGAGGAACTATATACGTGTTGCTGAACTGCTGAACTATAGTATTCGTTCAGGCTCCGCTTATATTGTGCTCAGTATTTGTACTTGCGTTCGTACGTACGTATCAGACGAGTTCTGTACGGTAATTGCTGAGGAACGTTATAATTGAGAATTTCATCATTGATCCACTGGCTGGCGTCTCAAGTGTTATGGATTTTAATGTAAAAAAATTGGTTCGAGATGCTGGAACTGCCCTTAGTCGTGTTGTTCAGGTATAGACATTAAATAAAGCATACATATTAAGATATTTAAAGTATAATCTTCGTGTTTTCACGTACGTGTTGAAAATTGAATATTAGTAACTAATGTGATTGATGCAAATGTTGACTTTTTGAAAACAGGCTCAGTAGAGTTTCTAACAATTTGAAGTTGTTCAAAGGCTTCTTGATCTTCTCTGTGAATTTCAGTTAACAGAAGAAAAACTTGGGACATCAGAGAAAACCGAACTGGACGCTCATTTTGAAAATTTGGCAGAAAGGTCTGATACTACCAAATTATGGACAGAAAAAATTTTGAGAGATACAGAGGCTGTGCTAACACCAAATCCAGGTACATGCCATACATTTTTAACATGATAAAATTGGAGGGTTGTCAATTTTTGTTTTGATGTAGAGATTTTCTAAAAGGGCATAAAAAGACGTACATTGTTGTGTTGTATTTATTATATGGTTTCAGTTTATTTATATCACAAACCTATTTATAATGGGGAAGGGAGGAAAACTATTTGTTTTTGTTTCAAAAATTTGTTTTATTTTTAGTTCCAAATGTACTTTCAAATTTAGAAACTGAAAATCTTTGGGAATTTCATGATGATTTAAATAGTGTGTTTTTTAAAGCAATCAGTATATTGTGATCTAATATCAGAAATGGAAAAAGTATATATAGGTCTTAATTTCTGGTGGAACGCAATGGAATGGCATTCCAGTACTGCAAGAATAATTATTAAATTATATTCTAAATATATAACTATTTCTATTAAATTAATAATTAAAAATGAATTTTTGAATTAAGTTTTACATTTTATTGACATCTAAACAGATTACGTTAATGTAACCATGTATCAGAGGTAAAATAGTGCAGTAGAAGAATTAATCCCAAATTAACTCCCAAATGTAACCATGTATCAGAGGTAAAATAGTGCAGTAGAAGAATTAATCCCAAATTAACTCTGTGGCAGGCACACTATTGGCACTAATGAGCAGTGTGTGCAAAGTTATGTTAACTTAAAAAGATGTAATTTTTTTTAGGAAAAGTGGGGTAATAACCTAAGTATAGGTACACACAGGCAAAGTCAAAAGAGAAGGAGGGAACTTGTACACTCTTTTCAAAGAAACTTAATTAACATAATTTACTAGTAATAAATAAATAAAGTATACAATCTAGAGAATTATCATTTCACTTTAATGATGCAATTCATAAATACTATCGATTTTATGTTGACCCTGTTTTGATGTTGCCCGGTGACTTGAGAAGCTTCTTCCACATTTGTAAAAGTTTTCCAAAATTGATTGATGGGATGGAATTAAAGAGATTGAACATATTTACTGAATAATAAAATGTGTTATTGCATAAGGCTATGGGAGCCCTATTCAAAATACGAGCCCCCCACCCTTTGCGCATACTTATGAACATGAGGCAATTGTATTTTTCTTTGAATTAGAAATAACAATATTTTCCAAATGAAAGCATAAATGTAAATACAGATCTTGATCAAAGATGTTAAATGGTAGTGCTCTGCAACTTTAATATATTTACTTTGAACTTCATTTTTAAACTAACAATTGTAAATTAGATTATCACATTTTGAATATGTTGTTATCCTGTCTTCAAATCTTTTTTGTCTCGAAAGACTAAAAGATTTATGCATGTATTTGCCATTTTAGGGTCATATTAAACCGACTTCTACCAGCTAGCTGTGTTCCCAGGCCTGGGCCTTGTTTTTTATATATCATTCATGGCTGGTGTTAAGTGAGACATGTGGCAAGCATGACGTATTCCCTTCACCGTATGTTGCATACTTAGCCTGCCTGAGCTTTTCTTTCATTGCATAGTTATAGAAACTGGTCTCTTTTTGTAGAATACTGCATAAGAAACATTATAATGGAAATCACTTCAAAATTAAATCAAGACTACCTCATTGTGGCCTGTCTTAATAAAATTAATGATTTGATAAATATTATGATAAATTTGGAAAGAACATTGTATAATTTTATTCTATGTAAATTTAACACTAGACTAAGTACTTGTATTATTTATTACTAGGATTGTTTACTATGTGATATATTTGTAGTATATTTCTGCATGTTGCAATGTAATGTGTTGAAGGTTACATGTGCACCTGCCACTTTCCTTGTATGATCGTATCTGAACTTCTAATATTTTCATCTTAAATCTGTGAGATATATGTAGAGGAGATATTTATAAGTGGATTACACACAATATACTAAACAAATATGGAATATGTGCATCCAATGGCCAATAGGACTCACATTTCTCCATAGCTCATATCAACTCATAATAGAAATAAGTTTTTGCAGAGGTAACACCTTGCCAGTGAATCTGACTTTCTTGCATTTGGGCTACATAAAGGGAACTTGTGTGGTAGTAATTTCCTCAGATAATTGATCCATATGTTAAAGATGAGTGAATGATTCTTTAATAACTAGAGAACAGAATTTATTTAGATACTGTAGGTCGAATTTTCTGTTAAGTGAACACTCCTTGGGTAATCTTGGGTCAAATGATGTTTAAATGCAAGTCTCAACATACATTAACCTTGCATTAAAATTTAAAGGAATTGGTTTGTTGATGGATTGTTTGTGCCATAAATAATCGGCTCCGGTATTTTTCTGAGTTTTATGGATAAGCTGTTCCCATAGCATCAGTTTTGCAGTAAGTGTTAACTCAAAGAAGAGCCCTCGGAAAATCTGTTAGGTGAAATACGACCGATTCAAATGTTGTCTATATACGTATAACATTTCATTACTTCTGACTGTTGTTAGGTTTATCGTTTACTAATAAATAGGGGGATACTCAGAATTGAACAGTGTGAATCTTTAGTTCCCTTATGAGAATTCAGAGAAAGCATTGTTAAAATTACCTGTTTAAGTCTTGTTTAGATATGAGTGGATTAATGTCCCAGCTGGAGGGGGGGGAACTCATTGACTTCAGAGAAAGTTGTAAAGTCTTTATGATGTCCTAAAAGCTGGTGTTAGATTATAAAATTTGGCGTCAACAAATAATTTGGATTTTTTAACCTCAAGGCAGTTCTTAACCAACTTATTAACCACATTACATCTTTTTAAATAGTCTGACCTTTTGATAACAGGTTATTTGATTCTAGGCACTTGATAATTTGCAATCCTATGAACCTTTTGAACACCTTTGATGAGGTATAACGAAAATTGGCCTGTAATTACTAGACATATATTTGTATCCTTTTCTGTGAACAGGTTTGGTTTTTAGACAACTTCAGTTTATCTAAAAAAAAAACCTATGTGAAAACATTCCTTAATTATATGTGTAAGGAATTATGGCACACAGAAGCTACTGTTGCTAGTAATGAATTAATGTTATACATTTCTAGTGAATTTGCTGAGAAAGTGAAATGTTTGTGCTTATTATGTAGGGAAGGAAAACTCACAGTACTCAGTTTTTTTTCATTGTTTAGGTATAGGGTTGAATAATGCTGACCGTCTGGAATATTAAGGTATTTCTTTTTCATTATAAAGAAAGAAATAAAGTATTAAAACTGTGGGTATTTAATAATGGTATGCTTTTTAATCCTGATAATCTTTCGGCTTTGTGTACGCTTATTCACTGTGTGAATGGCTAACTTGCCATTGAATGCTAACGTAACTTTGAATATTTCTTTCGTGAGAGAGGACATTAGCGAAGAGAAAATAGATAAGTGTATGAGAGAGGGATGGGTTGGCCCCCTTAAACATTTGCAAAGGAATCCCCAGACCCATAAGATAAAATATTTTATTTCTGTAAATATTTTCAATCCCTGCTTTCCCCCTTTTTTACTGGACACTTTAAAGGGACCCTTTAAAATTTTATTTGATTATAAGACCATTATCTCTAACCCAGTGTGCAAAAACACTTTCGCAGTATGGAATTTCCAAGTTATATATTATCAGAAATGTAGTTGTTTCCCCCTGCCATACGTTTTAGACTCCGTATGCCTGTGGTGTGTAGTAATAGTGAGGATGAAATAAAGGGATTGGATAAACAAAAACAAATTTGCTAGCAATACAATACATACAAGAAAACAAAATATTTCTTGTATGAGTGTTAAAAGTATCCTCTTATTCTTGATTTAAATCTGTTTCTATCTGTTGTATCTAAAATAATTTTATCGTACTCATATTACATTAAAATGTTATTCTTTTTTAAATGAATGTATGGGTAAGTGGTGTTTCCCAAAGTATTCGTGTAAATCTTGCTAAACAGCATGTCTTGCATGTGTTACAGGGAACAGAGTGGAGGATTTTCTGTTCGAGAAGATTGAAAAGAAACGTCCAAATAGGCTAAGTAATTTAGAATATTTAGGGCTGGATATGATGGAAGCTGGAAATGATTTTGGTCCTGGTACTTCTTATGGTAAGCAGGTCCAGATTGGATGCTATATTTTTGTTGAGAATTCAGATGCAGTTACTCTCAATTTTTACATATTAAAACTGATTTCTCCCTAGTGATATTAAAAGTAATTTCTCTTTATTTTTCTAATATGATTTTGTTTGTATTTGATAGTTGATAAAATTTGTTGTTTGTTTGTGAATAATTTTGCTCTGTGTTCATTTATACATCTGTGGTACTAAGGCAGAACATGATATGTCAAAAAACTTAATTTTCCAAGAGAAACTTTCCAGAGTTTGCATGTTAACCGAAATTAAGATTTAATTTTTAATAAGGGGTCAAGATAGTTAATGTACAACTAACACTCTCTCAGTTCTGTCAGGACACTGCAAAATTTCACAGGATAATTAAAATATCAATAATCAAATAAAAAATGGACTTTTGGGGGGGAGGGGGTTCTGCCTTAGAACCACAGATTTGTATTTTCTACAATAGTTATGCTTAATAAAGCTAAATTAAAATCAAGTTTGACATTGTATATATGGTACTATATCAGCATTGTCCAATAAATTAAATTTTTATTCCAGGAAGTGCTTTGATAAAAGTTGGTCAATGTCAACAAAGACTTGGCCAAACAGAACGGGACTTCATTACAGCTGCGAACCATTGTTACATAACACCTTTAAGAAAGTTTCTAGATGGAGAAATGAAGACTATTATCAAAGAGAGAAGTTTGCTTGAAAGCAAAAGGTTAATTTTAATTCTAAAATAGTATTTTCTATAATTCTTGCTGGTTTGTTGTGTCAGTGTTATGAAATTTGTTGTGGCGTGTAATTTATTTGCTTTAATTTCCGAACAATTAGTAATGGAAATATATTTATAGTTACTTTTGAATTTATCTTATTTACCTGAATATAAGTCGAGTCAACTCCAAATATAAGACAAGCTCCTAATTTTGAAGAGGCCTTCTGAAAATATTTAACTAATTCTTACTTCTTAGTCAAAATAAAATTGCAGATTGTCTAATTATCTATTTAGAAAGTTGATGCTGTCGATTGAAATGTAATTGCCTGAGCTATCACTATTTTCTTGTTCCTGAGAAATTACTATAATCATGGTTTTTGTCACTACCCTCTTTATTTTCAAATATATCAGTGCTTCTTTTTGGTCCTCCTCTCACCCTCTGATGTGTTAGGTCCTTCTATAAGTTTTGCATGTTGAATTTGGGTTCTTAGTCTTGCATCTTACTCCACCTAACATTCCCTTCTCTGTCACCAGATTTTCATCCTGTCCCGCTCTTATTTGTATCCATGTTTTTTAACAGTTCTTTCGCATACTGTACTTGGAATTTGCATTGTTTACTGTTTTTGTGGTAGAGTTAATAGGTAGTAACTTAGTTAGGAGTAGAGTAATGTGGGAGATAGCCACTTTCCAAGTTTGGGAAGTTTTTGCTAAGAAAATATTGTTTATCACCTTGAACTGTGGTTGGATGTACTACATACTTCTATCAATGTGAATTTTATTCATTTTCATGTTGTTTCTCTCAATGCAGTGCCATTCTTTTGAGATTCTCTTGTTGTTGGCCTATTACAAAAAGTCAGTCTGAACCACCCCTGAAAATTTGTGATGAATACTGAGAATATGAGAATATGGCCATGAAATGGAAAGGCAATGTAAAAACATAAATCCTAAGTAACTAGGCTTAATCTGAGAATGTAAGATGACTCCATATATTTTGAATCAGATTTTTTGGGAAAAAACTAGTCTTATGTTCAGGTAAATGCAGTAGGTCATTGATGTATGAGAAAATATTTTCTTGGAAGTTAATGCAGTATGTTAAAAAAACATAAAAGAAGAGATGTAACAAATTTTTTTGGAGGGGGTGAAATCAATGGCCATGACTATTGAACTCACTCTTTTAACATTTAGTTCCTTTGGGAATCTAAAAGTTAATGGTGTGGCTTGGCTAAAATATTTCCTGTATTTTTCATTAGTATAAATGTCTCTTTCAGTAACTTCTTGTCTTATAAATTTGTTAATTTTCTCTAATATAATTCTTATGTTTTAAAGTTAATATTGGATAATTATTTGATTTATGATTATTATGTAATCCAATCTTGAATTGGTTAGCATTCATGCAGGAGAGATTAGGGTCAAGTGGTCACCTGTGTTATACATGAAACAGTTGTGTGAATTTGCCTTAACATCTGCATTTGTCATTGATTTTGGATATGCTTACTTCGCTTATATATTACCAGTGGAGGTTATACATTTATTTCATCACTCCTTGTATTTATGCAAATATGTTTGTGGGTGTAAATAGTAAAAATTAATTGTCCTCAAAAAGTTAGCATTCTCAACATTTTTATTCAGTTAAAAATTTCAGGTGGGACAAGTAAAATAGTAGGGTTTTGAAAAAATTATATCAGAAGATACAGTGAAAACCTTTATTTAGAGTTATTGTGAGATCCAAAATTGTTTTAACCTTAAATGAGTGTTTACACTAAATGGAAGTAGTGAGTCTGACTTGATTTCATTGTGGGTTTCATTCAATAACATTAATTTAGGAATGGATATGCAGTGTTCTTATGGCAGCATATTTAGAACCAGAACTATTTTGCCTGAACACTTTAACGTGAGGCCCTTGGTGAATGCGATAGCATTGAATTTTGGAAAATATGAGAATATTTTTGGGTAATTTGGCAACAAAGACAGCCACCTGCTCCCAATTTACTGCGCTTCATGAAGATAAATTGAATGGTAATGCTAGGCAGTTGGGTGCCACATAAATTAGATTTGTATTTATTTCATATTTCTTTCTTTGTTTCTTACATTCAAGCTTTTGTTGTATGTTTTAAAATTAATCTATTAGTAATTATTTAAAACCTATTTTAAATTGCATCCTTTAATTGAGTTAAATGTGAAAACAAAGAGAATTTTGCTTTGCTTAATAAGATGTGGGAATGAAGAGTAATGCGTGTAAAAGCTGAGTAATTTTGATGATTATAAAAAATTATATTTAATTATTATATTTTTCTCTCCATTTTCATTTTCTTGCTAGCGGTATCAGCAATGTTAATTGGGAAAAATATGTATCCCTTATGAATTAACGCTCATTGTAACTTGTTGAAACCCATTGTTGTAACACCGCACTGACAACAGGTGATAATGATGGCAGCCTTTCGTTCATGTTAATATAAACTAATAATTTTATTTATGGCTAAAATATGTATTGTGCATTGTTAGAACATTTATGTTGAGCGTGAATACACTGAATTCACGTTCTACATATCAGAAAATATGTGCTATTTTAGCAGCACTAGTTGCCCATTGCATTATATCTTTGTGAAGAAATTATAATTGATGACTATCATAAACTGAAGAGAGATACTAAAATGTGGAAGCTGCTCTTGCAATGGCAAACCTCAGCTTTTAGATGAAGAGAATGACTGATATTTGACAAAAATTTGGTATATTTTATATAAAATTTCTGTGTTAAAAAATTAATCCACTTTACTGTGGAAATTTTGAGACTTCAATTTTTATAGCTTTTTATTTTTTTTTTTATGCATTGCAGTGAAGTGACAGGACCTTATCTAATCAACTACATAATGCAGCTTAAGTATCATTCAAAAGATCAAATTTACTTATTTCACTAAAATTCTCTCTCAATTTATGAAAATGAAGATTTAAAAGAAGCTGACCACTTAGCTCCAATCTCTCAGAAATTTGAAACTACCTAATAATTAATTTAATTTTAACATTCTGAGTATTAATAAGTTTTTAATAAATGTGTTAACAATTGTATTGTCTCTTTTTTTATTGTTATTAAAGATTGCATGTAACTCACTTTATGAATTACTCATATAATGAACATTTAACAGGTTAGATTTGGATGCATGTAAGAACAGATTACGAAAGGCAAGAAGCATGCAAGGTCAGCAGAATGTAAGTGTTTCAACATTTAATATGTCTTAAAAACTTTTAAATTTAAATTGTTTAACTTGTCTGTGAAGTGAATAATGAACATAATGTAATAATCTAACACTACTTTGTTGTGCATGAAACAAATATAATGTTGTTTTACTTATTGAATTTCAAGATTAAATTTCTCAGTGAAGTCATTTGGAGAGTAATGGAATATTGGGATTTCATGATTCATATTTTTAGATTTAAACATGCGTTGTATTAAATAATGTTTTACAATTTGTAGGGCACAACATAACTGGCAAGGGAATGGTCAGAGGTGACCTATTGAAACATGCTCTGAATCTCGAGTTTATTCGAAAGTACATGAAAAGGAAGGTGTACACACAACATTTTAGCTACTCATATGTACACGAGAAGTTTGTTTTAAATAATATTGTAGATGATTAATTTTATTTACGGTGCAGTTGCTGAAAGGTTGTACAAACCTAGAGGTAGCAGCAACCAGACCTTGGGCATCTCAAACCCTTTATAACTTAAACAAAATACCTTGTTAGTTGAGGCCCACACTGCTCAACTAGAAATGAAACAAATAATTCAGATGTGAGTCACTGTGCTTTAGTTGTTTGGAAATTGTGTGTTTGTTATTTTTCATCCATTATTTATTGGTGTATTGCTGTTATTCTTATTATTGATACTATTATCACTATTATTAGTTTGTAATATTATTTTAGCTGCTTTCACTGTAATTCTTCATCACTCCAGATCATCTACTATGATCTACAATGTGAAATCATATAAATGTTTTAGATCTCGCAGTGTAACATTATGAAAAGAGACGTGAAGTTTCAAAATAATGAGATTTGAAATGTAATTTACACATCTGTGATGTAGGCAATGTGCTGGACACCCAACAAAAATAGTAACAAATAATATAATTTCTGTAAGTAATAACTAATATGTCTCTGGTACTCCATGGCCAGTTTTGCATTACTGTGGGAAGAAAAGTATGAAACAAACTGATGGCAGATGACAGCAGCAGTACCCCCCCCCCCCTCTGCTTTGTCACAGCACTCAGAACTCATGATTATAGTTGTTTTGTGCAGCAATAATACATGATTTTTTTGGGAGAGAGAGAGAGAGAAGGGAAAAAAAAAACTTCCCATGAATATGAGCAGTTGCAATTTTGTGTGCACGCTTTCCTTCTCATGTGCATTCAGTTAAAAAAATTGGAGCACAATTCATCATTTCCCCTCTGATAATTCCTTTGACAGTTATGAAGTTTTTAGAAATAGTAATTATTGCTATTATGAATTTTTGCTTCATTTAATATTGCGAAACAAATGTCAAAATATGTTATCAGATTTTTTTGGTCGAAATATTATTGCTGTATGCTAGGTTTTAGCTTTTTGTGGAAGTATACAAAAACGTTTGAATTTTATTATATTAGTACATTAAAATTATTATTGTTTATGAGAATACTCCTATTTATTTCATATTGATTTAAGTTTCCTGTACCTATGAAATTTCTGATATATATTACTCCCTTAAAATCGGTTTAAGAATTGATGCTTATTACATATTTGTTTACATGTTCTGCCTTGTCATGTCAACTGCAGAATTAGCATCTAAAGCCTCAACACCATGTACTTATTATGCAGTCACAGATACATGGTTTTGTGTTTTGTTACAATCTGTATTCTTTGTTAATGCTACGAATGACAGAAGGAAGGGGTGAGTCCAGAGGTGTTGTTAGAGCAGGTAAACACACTCCCTGTTAAGCCTGAGCTGGTTATGTAATGATATTGCAAAGATTAGATTATAAAGTATTACATTTGTACAAATGACACTAATGTTTCTGATAATTTCTTCAAGTCAAAGATCTCAGAGTCTGAAGGAATAATGGGAAAATAGTAATTAATTGTGTTAAATAATTGTTTGTGAAAATTTCACTTTTTTTTTTCTTTTTCAATATCTCTATTTTATAACTGGTAACTTAAATTATAATAATTTTATATTTTTTCAAAAGAAATATGGGAACTGAAGATAATGTAGTGACGAAATATAAAATAAATACATCCATTTGTAATTGGATTCATAGCAGTAAAAATAATATAAATTGCCTGGGAGTAATTTTTTGATGGAGCAATTTTTAAAGTACTGTTTTATAGTTTGAATTATTCTGCAGAATTTGTGCTATGATTTACTAATCTTGTAAACATTTGTTTAAACAAGCAACTAACTGCAAAAGTTTCTTCATGAAATGCAACTTATGATATAGGCCTGACACTGATGGATAAAAAAAGAGAAAGAGATTATGATTGCTTACATTTCTTTGCATTTCAATGAGGCCTGCTCTGAGATATCTTGACTTTTTTCGCTTTCTATTTAGTGTCATTGGTCTATTTTATGTCCTCACTGTGATGCACCTGAATTTGTATTTTGACTTCTGGCATAATTTATGTTATAGAATTGTAAGTGATGATCTTTGAATTCTAGCCCTGTTGTTTATGTTCTTTTTCACTGTAGCTATGAGTATTCATTTTTAAGTTATACTTGATTCTTCATTCAATAATCAATGCATGTGATGTTTATTCCTAATATTATCTTGCCCTTAAGGGAATTTAAAAGAAATTTAATGTTCCAAACACCACAAAAATATTAGTTACAAATACATTCTCAATGTTCATTTAATTAAAAATCAATGGGTTTCTGCCGTTAATGAATAAGAAGCAGTTAGTGGGAACATATGTTAGGCAGGATGTAAGAGATAAAATTTTTATAAATTATATTGTAGATACTCTATTCTAATTTTTTTAAAAATGTAATTGGAGTTACAAGAAGTGATTTTCTGTAGTGATATTATGTTCAATAATAAGTGTTTATATTTTGTATTTTCTTCTTTCTTCTCGATTTCATATAAGTACTTGTTTAAGGCAATAAGAGCATGTCTGACCACAGTATCACTTTCTAGTGCTGTGGTGTAGTATTTGTGAAGTTTTTACTTTTATGATCTCTTTGAGCACCTTTGGATCTGTGGAGAAGTTGCACTGTTCAAAGCCCAGTACACAGTAAAGGACAAAATTGTGAAACATTGCATCAAGTTTGAAAGACTTGCAGGCCTGTTCAAAACCGACCAACCTCTTAAAATGTGGCATTGTTTTCAAGAAAATGTGTTTATATTTCTGAACATGTATATGTAAAGCTCCTTTCAGCGTTAAATGAAAGAATCATACTCATTAATATTCAGATTCAAGATGCTTGAGAAATTAAAAAAAAAAATTCAATTTAAAATTCCAAACCTTTATTGAATATACATTTCTTGTTTTAAAATTTTTTTAGAAATTTAGTTTTTAAGCTTTTTCAAGAATTTTGATTAGTGAGGAAGTGCAAGGTTTTTCAGCTAGTATAATGGCTAAACAGTTTCTGAGAGTTATGTGCTCTGAATGTATATTCTTTCTGTGACTATTTTGGAGTAATTTTAATCCTTTTTAAAATAGAAAAGTTTTAAATGCAAAGCCATCTTCCATTTTTATCTGCAAAAACATTCTGAGGATTCAGTTTTTTTTTTTAAATTTTTGATAACAATTAAGTTCTGAATGATGTGTCTTTACTGTTGTCTTGAGTAATATAAAAATGCATATAATCACTGAAGGATTGTTCTAAAGTCATGTAGATGACAAACAAATCTGCATGGGAAATCCTGCATTGCAAATGTGTGTTCATGCAACAATGTTTCAGAACAGAATAGTTTCAATAATATTGTGGTAGATTGTTCAAAACAGTGAAGGTTTTTTTGCTTCACTGTTTGCAACACTGCAAAGCTTTTGAAGCTTTGTCTTCTATTGTGTATGAGGCATCACAATTTGTTTTCACGAGAATAAAATTAAACTTTTGAATGTATCTGCCCACAAATGTAGAATAAAACAAGCAAGGGGAGGGACTGCAACTAAATTTCTAGGCTTCCCTGTTCCGTTAAACTTTATTTACATAGATGTATTTTATTAGTAAATAAATAGAACATACTTTAACACATAAAACAAAGAACAAGAAATAAAATTAGTTAATAATGAACAAAAGAAGGCAATAATAAATGAAGTTATAAATATACAGTTCTTAAATACAATGGTATTCAACGGTTTACAGGGTTGCCAAATAGCTTGCAGAGCCTCTTACCCAAATATATAACAGTTTCCGTAATTGTCAAATTAAAAAGGGAAAAATCAGAGATTGAAAATGTTTACAGAAATGTTTTATTACATAAGGCTTTGGACCCCGTATCCCCTGTGTGCATGCCTATGATTATGAAATTTGATTACTTATTGTGTTGTTCTGTCGCACTAAGGTATTTGTTCATAAATATTAGTAGTTACATTTAGTACTGTGTAGTTAATAGTCACTAGCTTGGTGGAATGAGAATAGTCGGCTTGCTTTAATATTTAGAGTGAGAAGGAAGTTCTGGTATGTTGATTTTCATATTCTTCTGTAGAAAAGTGTAGAACTTAAATGATCTGAAGGAAGGAATGATGTTTTCTTCTGTAATCTTTAGAATTTTAAAATATAGAACCTCAAATAGCTATAGAAAAATAACGGGATTCAATGTTTCTTGGATAGAATCTATGCATCGTAGAATATATAATCCAGCAGATGGGAAGAGTCATAATGGTTTGTTGTAGTTTTTTACTTTGGGATACTCAAAATGTAAATTTTGCTTATTTATGAGTGTGTTTTATGTTTTTGATTTACTATATAAACATTTGAATGAACGAAACTGTGTGTATTCTTGATTTTAAAAAATGATTGTAAAATTCATAAGAATAATTTCTTTTAATTTATTATTAAAGAGTTAAGTTTTCTTTATTTTGTAATTTGTATAATAATAAAAATGCATTATGCAAATAAAATAGTATGTGTAAATTGAATTTCATCTATTTTTGTCCCTTAGGCTGAGAAAGATTTGCGAGTGGCACAGTCGGAGTTTGATCGCCAAGCTGAAATTACAAAATTACTACTTGAAGGAATAAGCAGTTCTCATGCCAGTCATTTACGTTGTTTACAAGAATTTGCAGAAACTCAAGTTCGATATCATGCTCAATGTCATCAAATTATGCAAGATTTGCAACGGGAACTTGGCAGGTATGAATGTTTCTGTGTGAAAAAATATATGGTTGTAATGGAAGTAATGAAGATTCTTGTGGTGAATCAGACAAAAATTTCATGAAATCTGAACTAATTGTTCATAGTGTTAATGAAAATGTAATTTTTTCTAGCCATTTACTTTGGCCCTAATGTGCTGTGTCTGTGTTGTTACAAAACAAGTATCTTCATGTAGTGATGTACAATGTCTCTTGTATGGCTGCTATTAAATTAAAAAAAAAATTACTCAAAGGAAATGTTTTGTTATTGTTGGCCAATGTGCTGTTTGTCTTTGCATGATCATGCTTTAAAATGTGGTATTGCATCTATAGTACTCTACAAATGCATTTTCTTTGTTTTTTTGTGATATCATTGTGTTTTTGAGAATGTTTTTCTGATTTCTTATTTTCTGGGAGTTGCTATTTTTTTTGTGGTTCCTTAGTGGGTGCGTACGATGTGATGATTTTTATACTCTTACTTGTTTCAGCAGTACTCAGTCTGCCTGTGACTCTGCTTCTGCCCCTGCCCCTATGTTACGTGTTAACAGCGAGGAAGTGGACCTCACCACTCCTATCATGTCCCCTGTCCAAGACTTGCAGTTCACTATCTCTGACTAATGTTATATTCTTCCTTCCTTTTCTGTCTCTTTCTTCCTCTGTGTTCTGTGTTTCCAATGCCAGTGCATGCATTACACACAATTGACAATATTTCTGTGTAGTTTGGATTAGTCTCTCATATAAGTAGAGAAAACTCTTCGTAGAAATCCTGTAAAAATTAAAAAGTTCCCTTTTATCACCAACTAATAATACAATAACTCTACAACCATTGAGACTGATTTTGTTCTTGATATTTCTGAAAGCCTCATATCTCTTCATTAAACTAACTATGTGAGGAAAATGAATTTTCATAATTTTTCACTGAAGCTTGTAATTAAATGGAGAATTTATCGAAGTATTTCTCAAATTTCATCGATAGTAAATTATAATAAACAATATCAGTCAAGAGTTAAAAAGCCATTGAAACATTTCTTGAATCCATATGTAGAACTTTTTTTAGTGTTCTTTTACTTTGCATGTACATAAATTACGAACCCACCTTCTGTCATATTGCTGGTTCTCTTGTTAGCAAAGTTTCTCAACACCATTTATTCTACAGTTCTTAGTGTGTTGTGCATATTTATAGTGTATAATACTTTTAATTTAATGATCTAATATGTCTAGTGTTCTGAAAGTAGTTGTGTAGAATAACACAACAATATTCAGGTTATTTATCTGGTGAAGTTGGTATTCTAATAATTATCGCATAACCTTAATTAAGTAATTAATTTCTATTGGTAATTGACCTTATCACAGAGAACTAATATGAAGTAGAACCCCTCATATTCGATCTTGGGATGTCCAATCCTCTTTCCTTTTTTCCTCCCTGTTGAATTCTCAACTCCTACTGGCCCTTCTGCACTGGTGTAGTACTTCAATATAATAAAAGGTGGTGTGTATTTTACACATTATGTTCTGTATGTATTCATTTATTTGTGTTTTATTATATTTTTATTGTTCAACTGATTATCCAACTTTCATGTCCTGGTCCCAAAGATGAAAGTTATGAGGAGTTCTACTACAATGTGGTAAATAACGAAGTATGGATTGTGAGGCTAGTTAAAACCACACTGAAGGATTAGTTAAATGATATAGTTACATGTTGTTGATAGCTTTTTTTTTTAAAAAAAAGTTTATAGTTTTACATTTTAATAACAGAGATCTAGAAGTAACATTCAGAATACCCATGGATTGGATTAAAAAGCATCTTTAACTGAGTAGTTGTACAATATTAATAAAGAATGTACAATGTTAATTTAGAATGTGCCTCTGAAAAGGTCCATATTAAATAGAAAATAGTTGTTATGTAGCTTAGACTTCTTGGATTTAGCAATTAAAAATATATCAAAATTATGAAGTGTGAATTTTGACACTTCCCACTCTAAAACACAGCTAATGACTTAATGAAATTAATATTTATGTTCTTGTAATATAATTTATCAATTTAATTTGTACATTTTTGCATAAAGCTTGCAATAGACTGGAATTTCATGCATCTCACCCTACTTTAGTTATATCATGAAGTTGATTAATAAATCCACAAAGCCATCGGTTTTTGTTCTACCTCATAAGTAATTTGTGCAGCAACTGGCTACCCATGTTTCCGCAATCATTTTGCAATAGAATGGAATATTTTGTTACAACCTTGTTCATTTTAAGTGTCAGTTTGTTTCGCTGTTTTTGCTTGGTTCAGCCTTTCCTTGACGACGCCTGGAGCCGCTCCTTACCAGCCTCTTGTCCCTCAATCAACTGACAGTGGGACAACAGTACAGAATGGTCTTCAGAGAGCTCGTGTGCTCTGTGATTATGATGCTAAAGATGCAACGGAACTTAGTTTGATGGTTGATGAGGTACTTAGAAAACTCTTTTTAGCGTTGTGACTTGAATATAATTTTATATTCAACTATAAATCCTTCATGTGTGTTTTCAGGTTATTCTTGTTCATGAAATCTCTGAAGATGAACAAGATTACCTTATGGGGGAAAGAGGAAACCAGAAAGGCAAAGTACCCAAAGCATTTCTTGAAATGCTTGCTTTTTGAAGTGCACTTCACAAATTACTCATCTGAACGTCTTCATTGTTACATTACACAGATTGATGACAATAGTCATGTTATAGTAGTGGGTAGTTCGTATAATATTTGTGAAAAATCTTTTATCATTGATTTATTGCCACTAAATGTGGTGTATATATTAACTTTCAAATGTTAATTTTTGAAAGTTGATACAAACGTTCCAATAGTATTTAACTCACAGTAATTGAACTTACCATTCAAAAGTATTGAAAGAAGTAATGAACATCCATGTTAAGGCTAAGATACTGAAGGAAATTGAGGAAATGTGCTGTAAAGCAATAAATGATCTAACATAACCATGCATTCGTAGTTTGATGCATATCATAGAATATCATTTTATACTTGTGAAAAAAATTTGAATTTGCCTCATATTTCTTCATAAAAAAGTGCAGTTGCATTTTCTCTTTTATGAAATATGGTTCAATATGAGAATCTTTATGAACAGTGATAAAATGAATTGAAGATACATGACTGTAGATACTCCTTTAAAATGTTCACCTTTATTCCTGGGTAAAGCTTTCTTGTCAAAAACCATTTTCTATTAATATTTTGTTGCAAGTACGTGTGTGCACAGTTGCTTGCAGGTTTTGTGTCTAGCACTTCTGTTTGGAGGGGGCCATTATTTGATATGATTCTGTTTTTAATATTCTACTTATTACAATGGCCTAGCCTGATCTTACATTTTCAGTGATATTGAACAAGAACTTGTAATTTATCATTGTGATTTTCCTTGGTCAATAATTGATATTTGTTTGCTGTAATGATATTGTAACAATGTTCCCAGCTGGAGCATATTTGTAAGTGACTCTTGTACAATGTAACTAAAGCAGACTTGCATAGAAACAATTGACCTAGAAATGTTCTGCAACTGGAGGGAGAAAGGTTGGGTAATTTGTGAGGAATTTCTTTTCAGTTTTATCTTGTATTTTGTATGCAATGAAGTACTGAGAGTGATTCCAATCTACTGGGTTATTCCTCAGTTAGAAATTTTATAATTCTTCAACATATTATGAAAAATGCAGAAATGAAATTTGTAAAATTTTCAATTCCTTATGAAGTTAATAAACTTTCTTATAAGTAGGAGCTTTAAGCACAGCATTGTGTACAGCAAACTCAACCTTTTGTAAATACGCAGTTTGTGTTGCACTTGCGCATATGCTCAAAAGCCGTAAAAGGTGGTAATATTATTACTATATGCTATGCTGTGCTTGAATTTCCTAATTAAGCTGTGTTGATGAATTTGAATTTCAATATTTCATTGCTGATACTGTGCACCTTTATTTAAGATAATGTATGTGTGCAAAAAAAGCCACAAATTGTGCAGAGCAATGCAAGGTTGTACATTTTAATTGCATTATTAGACGAATTAGAGTGCTAGTCGTTCAAAAATGATGACGGATTCATGATATATTGTGAAGTGGTTTATATTTACATTTATATGGAGATTTTTTCAGGAAGACATTCAGTATATCTATTTATTATTAATTTTATAAATACAAATATTTTTGTTTTTTTAATTTTTGTATGTATTTGAATTTTGTTGTTTTTTAATGAATTAAATTGGATGTGTGAATGATTTGTAGGTTGTAATAATTGAATAGGCATAAATGACTTGTGATACTTATCCTTATGACTAGAGTTACATTTTATGATAGGCTGATATTAACTGATTTTTCCCTTCATAGAGGGAAAATAACATGACTAGCAATTTTAGTTAAATATATTCATGAGCACTGGGGAAATTTTTCAGTCAACTAAACTCTTCACAATTGACAAAGTAAAATATGCCATTTAACATTTCTAAAGCATTTCATAATATTTTTACTGATGTTCTTGTTCATTTACCAGTTTTTTCTGTTATTTTACTCATAAAATATATTTTTACTTTTGTTATTAAATTCTTTTATATTTTGAATGTATCTGGTAATTGTCAGTTTTAAATTGGTATCCTGTTTATAAAATTTATCTTTTAAGGTTGTATTGAGCAGCTATAATTTTGCATGCACACAAATTTATATTGTTAGATGAAAACATTGTTTATAAATTATTTGCACAAGGTTTTAAAGAAATATTTTGATGTTCACTTTTTTCTTTTTCTGAATTAGTTTAATGCTAGTTCCGTATTTCCAACTGTTAGATATAGTTCCAAGGATGCTTCCGTGATTTGGGTAAATCACAGGAAGCTGCAACTTCCTGAGATGCTACACTGTATGATCACAGGAAGTTCACTGATAGCTTATTGCTGCTGTGATGTATCTTAATGCAGTGTGGGGTCTTGTATATATGCATAATGGCACAATTAGGGTTTCTCTTGAAAGTTCTTTTACTGTCCTGTGGTTTTCCAACTGTTCTTGGAGGATCAGTGGAATTTTTATCATTTGTAAATTGTTCTTATAAAGGTTGGTCATGTATTCATCAGCCAAATAATTTTGTTGATTTACTATACCAATGTTTTGAGGATACAAGCTGGGTAAGTGTGAAAGTACTGTATGTATGTTTTTTTTATTTGTAATTTTTATCATTTTATTTTTACAGTGTTATATTTATTATTGTAGCATGTTGTTATTGGAGAAACACCATTGAATCTTCCACAAAAAATGAAAAGCCTGACAATACAAAATTGTAAAAATGTTCAATTGTCTTTTACATTTAATTTCACAACTGATGGTTCCATCTCCACTACTCTTGCTCTCAAGAATATAGTGAATGTTACCTTATTGCCAAGTCTTGAAGAAGTGATTTTGCCTAGACGACTGATCCTGGAACATATTTGTCTTATTAAATCCATAAGGAGTTATTCATTCTCAAAAATTTGGGGATCAATAGTTTTGCATAATATTACAATAGATCACTTGGAAACTGACAGTTTCATTCATTTAGTTATTGAGGACAGTATGAAATGGGATAATGTACGGATCAAGGTTCTTGACACAAATGCTCTCAATGATATTGGAGCTTCAGAATTTATAATTTCTAATTCATATATAGGAATTTTTGAGCTACTGAGTTTCCAAGTTAGAAGTAAAAAGGTAAGTGAATGTAGATGTGCTTCTGGTTTAGAGTGAGATAATAGTATTTATTTTTCATTTTTCTTTCAGGTGATAATAGAAAACAGTAGAATTGATGACATACGTTTTAATGCCATAATTGTTTTGGCTGATGTGTTTCATCTTGTGAATAATACTGGATTTAATGTAGTAATGCCAAATGCATTTAATATTCTTGCTCGTGAAGTGGTAATAAATGAAAACAATTTCACATATCTACAGACAGAAGCATTGGAGCGGATAGGTCCAACACTGCTGGAAGAAGAGTTGGGGGATAAAGTGATATATTCTTTTCAAAATAATTATATTGGGATTGCAGATATTGGATCTCTACATGTTAGTTTATTGGACTACATACAAAGTGGGGCTATGATGCTCATAGGAAATAACACTTTCTCATGTTCTTGCACACACTTAGGATGGCTGGGCTTACCAGCCCCTCCTGATCATCATTTTAAGGAGTTGTACGAGTTTCACGAAAGACTTCTTTCTTCAGAAGAGAACAATACTTGCAGTGGGGTTCCATGTTACTTGCCAATTAGTATCTTGCGAGATCTAGTAAAAGTTCAGACAGTTTGTGCTGTTAACCTTTCAGGAGAAGAATTATGTGCTATGTTTCCACCTGCAACTTTAACACCAGGCATTGCCAGAGCATCCGAACTTTCACTTTCCAGAATACTAATAGTCTTGCTTTCTACGTGCATATTTTGCTGGTTAGTGTTACAAAATTAAAGTTATTTAAGTCCGATTTATTCAGTGAAAAGCTTATGAAGGTGAAAAAATGTTAGCTTTGAAAAAACTGAATAGGATGCTACTTCTGTTTTCAAATGGCTGAAAATCAAATAAATGTACCCGTTGGATGTTAAATATTGTTCATGGGAGATTTATTTATTTTGTTGTATAACAATGTTTTGGGGATGCACTGTACTCCTGCTAATTAATTGAAAATGTGTAGTTATTTATTGGCTTGTTCTTCTGAAGAAGTAAGGCTCAATTTTAATGATTTTACAATTATTTGCCTTAAATAAATAATTTTTGAAATTGTTAATAATTTGTTTGGAATACTCATTGAAATTGCTCAATATACTATTATGTTAGTTGTACTCAATTATAAGAATATTTTTGTGTTTTTCACCACATTGAACAGTTTGTAGTGTAATTGTTTCTCTCTCAAATATTTTATCTTATAATTTCTAAGCCCATAATTTTAGACAAGTACTCGAAAATGAGTTGAACTTTGAAATAATACATCTATTTTACCTTATTCCTAGAATGTATTTCTTTAAGTCTGCTGTATTTCTCTGAGATAATGTACGTTTGAAGTGCATTCACCTATTGCATCTAATTTTTCCAATTTTGCCCTTCGTAAGAAGAGTATTGTAATTGTGCCCTGTGGAAGAGGTGAATTTTTGACAGTCAAACTTATTGCCAAGTCCTGGAAAAGAAAAAGTGGATAAATTTTGTTCCTGTATATCGTAAATTACATATTCTAACAATTTGTTTAGTCACAATCTATGTTTTGTGTGTCCTTTATAACTAAAAATCGATTGATAGAAAAACCGTCCATCCATTCGTCTGTGGTCAAAACTAGCGCCAAAACAGTTCTTCCGACTTTCTCCAAAATTTATATTCCTTGATCTAAAAAAGAACTCGGGGCCGTCTGATTTTGAAACAGATATTTTGATTTTTGGGGGTACTTATCATGAAGCCGCAACATCATTTTCAAAATTTTCTCCAAATGTCACTCCAAATTTTTTGATCCTTGTTTTTGGTTAGCATACAAATTGTTTAAGAGAATGGTGCAAGTCTCATTTTCATTGAAAGCGCTGATTTTTCGGAAATTGCAAAAGATCATTTTTATTTCAGGATTTTCCGACATCTACAACACTGAAGATAGAAATTTTTGCCGTAATGAAACCTGTTCAGTCTGTATCTTGAAATAAGGTTGTGTTCATTTTTCGAAAATTTGAGAATTTTTTGTGTAATTCTGCATGAAATACAGGCAATTTTTTATTTTTTTAAACAATGTTTCCTAAAAAACAATCAACTTCAAAATCCAATCTTTAAATTTTCTCCCTTTAAGTATCAAGGGATGGTAAACAATACAGTGTTAGTCCCATTACTGGCATGCACTTTTTTTTTTTTGTTTGCAAAAAGTAAACATTTTGAAACTACGAAGTTGAAAAGAGAGGCTCTTCCTTAAAATCTGTTCTAAAATGTCAGCTCTTTTAAAAAGGTCATGTACAATTTTTTGGAAAAAAAACTACCAGTTTTCTTCTAATTTGTGCTTCAAATTAATGCAATTTATAAATAACACATTTTTCCTTAATCCAGCCATTTTCTGTAGCTCCAAATTTTTTGTTCTTTTGTATCAAAAAATTGGAGCGTCTCATTTCCGCTGAACACTTTTCGAAAATTGCAAAAAGCTATTTGAAAACTATAAGTTGAAGAGTTGGAGATTTTTGGCCTGGAACGAAATCTGTTCTAAATAATCATCTCTTCATCTAATCATCTCTAAATAATCACCTCTCAAAAGGACATGTACAATTTTTTGAAAAAAAAAAAACAAACTAGTTTTTGCCTAATTTCTGCTTGAAATTAATTCGGTTTTTCAAAAACCTCATTTTGCCTAGCTCCAAATTTTTTTAATGAATAAAACAAGAGATGCTTAATAACCATTCTCTGCTCATTTTGATTAAACACTCAGAATTTTCAAAAATGCAAATTTAGAAATAATAGGGAATGTCTGTACTTTTGTAACCCTAATAATTTTTTTGTAGTTTGAAATTCATAGTTTCACAACTCGTCTACTTTGGGTAGGATTGAAAGGTGTAAAGCTCAAGAAAATCATGAGAGTTCCTATATACATATATTACATTTCAACGTAATCAAATGGAGGAATATAGCG
This sequence comes from Teleogryllus oceanicus, assembly GCA_964035755.1. Taxonomy (NCBI): domain Eukaryota; kingdom Metazoa; phylum Arthropoda; class Insecta; order Orthoptera; family Gryllidae; genus Teleogryllus; species Teleogryllus oceanicus. The sequence goes on along the minus strand of CAXIVR010000007.1, from coordinate 45,434,682 downwards.
AAAGTAGTTAATTTTATTATGTATTCAAAACAGTAGTATTCTTTTTTAAGTGAATCACTCTTTGTCCCAACATAGTAAATTCTAGGCAACAGAAGTACCATTGTAGATGGAAAAAGAGTATTTTCAAAACGTGTGTACAATTAACAACTCTACTTTCAGTGGTTTCAGTCCTTCAACATTCTAGCTTCACTGGTCATAGTAAGACCCTTCGAATGTATTTTAAGGCTACATGCAACGAAAAATACTTGTAGGAAAAATCAATAGATCGCAGCACTATCACACAGAATTTACTAGATCAATAACGTGTGAACAAATCGTCCGATTTTCGATCTGTAAACGGCATTGGACTCCTTTTTAAAATAGAATTTACGCTACGATGCCGTTTTTTAAAAGAAGATTTCCAAAAAAAAATTGAAAATGTTTTCTCATAGTTCCGGGAAGAAATTAAAAAATGTGGGCTTATAGCGCGATGACGACGTGCTTCCTGAATCCAACGCCATGTCAATCATGCAAATCGGATGAATAGGAGCAGCGTAAAGTGAAATTTCGGAAAAAATACCTGACCCCCCCCCTCCCGCTTCACGTACTTGTGTCACCCGACCCTTTTGGGGGCTCCCTCGACGCGGCCGAACGGCCAAACCCGGCGGCCTGCGGCACGGGAGGAGGCCGTGCTCTCAGGCAGGAGTGACTGTCAATCAAATGAAATGTTGCAGGACATTTTTTGCGTCTTTTTTAAACCAATGGCAGGGCCGAAGAGAGAAAATCCGGGCCCGTTACAAGGTATGGGGACCTTTATAAGAATTCTACAAACATTAAGTATATATAGTATATAATTTCTTACCATTGATTACTCTCATATTTTTAGGCAAGAATAATTCCTTCTGTTCACAATGGCCCTTAGTCCGCTTTCCCGAAATCACTGAACGTGATAAAAAGCATTGAGTCATGCGAGTGACCTTCGAATTTGAAAATGTAATTACTTGTATTATTGAAAAACGTAAAGTACGATGAAAATTAATAGAATTAAATTAGTGCTCCAATTACAATAAAATTGTATGAGACACGTTGGGTTTCACTGCTCCCCTCGAGCTCCGTGGACCCCGGAACGATGTACCGGCTGCTTCCCCCTCTCCGCGGGCCTGGCCAATGAACAACACTGGATTGTTTATAGCTGCTTCCAGTGCATTAATATACTCTCTGGCTGCTTCACGTGTTGAGATGCTTTACGTGTTTCAAAAAGATTGGTTTCCTAATGCCACAATTTCCATCAATTTAATTCACTACATATACTTTCGAATATGTTTTTTAATATTACTTATTGGATCATTACAAAAAATTACATTTTAAACTAATTATTTTCTTGGTTTAATTCATATATTTAAAAGAATGCTAATTTAATTTTAACATTTTTATGAATTTGCAAGCGGATATTACTAAGTGGACCTAATTGTCTGTAAAGATGTTTCAACAATCAATGAATCATTCAGAATTATCAAGTTTTTGAGAATGTTCAGATTACCTTCATTAAATTTTAATTACAAAAACCAGAAATTTGATAACCCTATGCTGAGTCATGATCATTGATGGAGTGAGATAATTTGTTATCATCCTGAGTCATATCCATTGACTGTGAACAGGAAATAGATTTTTACCAAGAATGAGAAAAATGTGTAATATATTGTTGCAAGACCCAGAACAAACAATAAATTCTGTAAAGAACACCTTTGGGTACTACAAAAATATTAATAAATATTTTGCCAATAGCACAATAAAAGCAAGTAAAATTCTCATATTTGACGAAATCTCTTGGACCAGAGCAGTAAAATTAAAAAGTAGTACAACACATATATATGGCGTTTATGTCATCTTATAGAGTACATTTAGCACTATCATCACCAAAAGTTTACAGAAAAAATTTGGAGCCGTTTTCAAGAAAATCCTGTTTTTATTATATTTTAATATTGCACGAAAAGTACTAAAATTTTTAAAAAATGTACATGACCTTCATGAAAGAACTAAATATAAAGAAAAAATTTTACTCACGGGAAATCTCTATCTTCAATTTTGTTGTTGCTGGAAGACATCTGAAAAAATTCAAACTTTTGAAATTTTCGAAAATTCAGAGTAACAGTGAAAATTGGACACTTGTCATCTTTACAAGTATTTAACTCCATTCTTTAAAATATTTCAAGAAAAAATTTGGATCAATTTTTGAGAAAATTTTGAAAATTTCCCAGGGGCATCATGTAAAGTAGGCCCAAATTTGGAAGAATGTTTTTCAAAGTCGCAGCGCTTAAAGTCAAGCACGATCAACTAGGGCATATTCATTTGGAAAACATCCTACATATGGTTTGTACGCTAACGGTGTTCACAGACAGACAGAAGGACGGACACACAGCCGGTTGTTTGGAAAACGACTTTCTCGATATCAGGGGACACCAAAGCGTGTATTTACGTTGAAGTCTCAAATCAATTTTCCGTAGCTTTACATATCTTTCTCTACACATGTATACTACTCCATATATATGTTCGTATTCGAGAAAGTGACTAGAGGTGCTACAGAATGGCACAGACTTTCCTGTATTCATTTTCTATTTTCTTTCATCTGGGCTAGCAATTCAGACTTACACATACCCTTGCTAGCTGCCATCTACCACCGCCAAAGAACATTTTTAAAATTTTCTCAATTTTTTGGTTTTCTAGTATTAAAATCAAAATATTACTTTAATAATAGTAAAACGTCATCCTAAATGGCAATTTTATTGAAAATTTAGGGAGTCATTTTTAAGAAAGTGTCGTTTAATCATTACTATAAATGCAAAATTTAAAGCCCTTTTACACAGAAAATTTTTGAGTTTTTGAAAAACTTTATTTGAAGTCATTTGTAGCACGTTAACTTACAAATGCAACAGTTTTAACAAATCACGGGAAATGTCCGTATTAATGATGTGACAGACAAGGAAAGTAAAAAGAAAGTAAAAATACATTTGTGTAAATTTTGAAAAACAAAAGAATACCCTAAAATGAACTTTATGACATATGAAACTGGGCAATTAGCTCTATCCTATGAAAAAGTTTGAAGAAAAATGTTGAACCGTTTTTGAGAAAATGGCGTATGAACGTTTCTGAAAATGTGGAATTTTAAGCTCATTTTCATAGAAAACTGTTGAGATTTTCAGAAACTTTTTATAACATTATTTAAAACACATGTACTCACAAATACAATAATGTTAACAAATCACCACTAATATAAATATTAACGACGTGAGAGACAAATAAAAAAATACATTTTTGTAATTTTGGAAAAAACAAAAGGATAGAGCAATATGACATTTTGTCATCTCAAAGTGTACATGCACCTACCTATTAAGTTTAAAGAAAAAATGGGAGCGAAAAAATATTGTTTTGTTATTTTAAAAAATTGCATTAAAATAATTGTGGACAACAAATTTCTTTTGAAGAGAAAATCACTATCTTCAATATTGTAGTTGAAAGACAACCCCGAAAAAATATCGAACTTTTACAATTTTCGAAAATTCAGAGTTAACAGTGAAAATCGGAGCTATGTCTCTCTATTCTTACTGTGTTTACTCTATTCTTACAATAATGTTTTTAAAGAATTTGGAGCCATTTTTGAGAATATTTAGAAAACGTCCCAATGGCTTTGTATAAAGTATCCCCAAAATTATTTAATATTTTCAAAATCGCAGTGCTTCAACTCAGGCAATTTCGACAGGGGTTTCTTCAATTTGGAAAAGATCGAGCATGGTTTAGCGCTAGTGTTGTTCACATAAACCGGACAGATGGACGTTTTGCCGTCAATCGATTTGTCGGTATCAAGGGTCCATAAAACATGAATTCTGGCTACACCACGTGTTAGAGGATTTTTTTTCTAAATTTAGCAACCGAATTTATCCACTTTTTCATTATCAGGGCCTCGCAATAACAGTTTTTCTGCCGAAAATTCGCCCTTTCTTCTCACAGAATTACATAACTTCCTCTCATGTGTAAACGGTAGCAAGAATGTAAAAATTGGTAGTTACGATAAAAGTAAGATATGAATATCACAATAAATTATAAAGAAAATTATATTAGAAATTAAAATAACATTAGAAAACTAGTGATGCAAGAGACTGGCACAGACTTTCTCATATTAGTTTTCTATTTTCTTTTGTCTGAGGCTTTCTTCTGTCTCTTCCAACTGGCCACACACTCTAGCCAGCTACCTTTTGTCGCCATCCAAAGTACTTTTTTCACATTTTCTCAATTTTGGGGTTTCCTAATAGTACAACCAAAATATTACTTAATGAATATTAAAGAAGAGTAAAGCCTCAACATAAATGGCAAATTTTCATTAAAAATTTGGTGTCATTTTTAAGAAAATGGCGTTTACGCATTATTGTAACTTCGAAATTTGCTTTTTCACAGAAAATTTTTGAGTTTCCAAAGAACTTTATTAGATGTGATTTGAAGCACTTTAACTCACATTAGTGTTTATAAATTGCTGGAAGTATTAACGGTATGAGAGATATTTCAATATAATTACATTTGTGTAATTTTGAAAAACAAACATAAGAATGCCTCAAAATGAACTTTCTTTCATATTAACCAGTGCAATTAGGACTCTCCGTTGAAAAGTTTGAAGAAAAAATTTGGAGCCATTTTTGATAAAGAGGTGTTTGAGCGTGTGTGAAAATGCGAATTTTGGCTCAATTCCACAGAAAACTTTTGGGTTTTCGAGAAACTTTATATGACATTATTTAAAGCACATGTACTCATAAATACAATAATATTAAAAATCACTGGTAGTGCAAATTGTAACAACGTGAGAGACAAATCAAAAATATTTACATTTGTGTATTTTTTTAAAAAAACAAAGGAATGGAGCAATGTGATATTTGTCATCTTAGCACTATCCCTACCAAAAGTTTAAGGGAAAAATTTGTAGCCATTTTTGAGAAAATCTTTGTGTAATTTTTTAAAATGCACATATGCATGCAATATTGCGTGAAAACCACTCAAATAAAAAAAAATGTGTATGACCTTAATGAAAGAACTAATTATGAAGAACAAATTTTTAATTTAAGGAAAATCTTCATCTTCAATTTTGTAGTTGATGGAAGATGCCAAAAAAATCAAACTTTTCATGTTTTCAAAAATTCAGAGTTATCAGTGAAAATCAGACCTATGCCATCTTTATAAGTGTTTATCACTCTATTCTTAAAAGAAATATAAAGAAAAAATTTGGAGCCATTTTTAAAGAAAGTTTGAAAATGTCCCAAGGGTGAAGTACTCCTAAAATTTAATAAATGTTTTTAAAAATTGCAGAGCTTCCACTCAGGCCAGATTGTCAGGGGTTTATTCAGTTTGGAAAAAATCGTATGCATAAATTTAGGTGTTAGTTGTTGTTCACATACACCAGACAGACGGATGGACAGATGTTTTTAAAAAAACAACACTTTTTCGATATCAGGGGTCCCCAAAATGTGTATTTCCATTGAAATTTGAAAATTGATTTTCTGTAGCATTACACAACTTTTTCTGTACTTATAGTATATTATTCTGTAATGTGTATATGAGAATTCTCATATGTATATGAGAAAGTAAAAAGTATGAACATGTCATATTTATTTCAAATATTAGGCCTTCAAACATTAAATATATTTTTTCATGTAAGTTGTTTTCTGATTATGTTAAAAACTATTTTGTCTAGAAAGAGAGAATAATTACAAATTGATCACAGTACTTACAACATACATGGAATAATCAAAGCACTAGTATTTTCACTACTATGAAGCTCTTAAAAATATCAAATACATAATCACATGTAAGTGTTTCACAATTAATAATCTTGTATGCAAACTATCTCCAGCTTCTGAATCACTGTTAAAATGGAATAAATATCTACAGAAATTTCCAAATTTCCAACGTGTGAATACAGTGGGATGTCAGTGATGAAAGTGTCATGTAGCCACATGTAATTACACAATAGAGCTAGTGCTAATAGCATTCTAGCCCCTTACAAGTTGCACTGTCTCCCAGAGCACAATGTTGCATTTTGCATTTTGCAAATCCCTCTAAAAGCATTTAGCCAAGTAAGATGGCAGAAATTACCCTTTTGCAAAGTTAAGAAAAATATTTTGACAATCATTCTGATCCAAAATAAAAATTGTTCAACTTATTTCCAACTCTCTAATCTTACTTTCTGCCCTATGCAATGAAAACTTTTTTATTTTGTTTATTGCCATTACGCTTTGAATTTTTAAATTAAAAATACTGGCAATTTAAAAACATACTTCTTTCCTTTTTAAATTTTTTTATGTTTAGTTCCTATGCTATTGAATTTACAAAGAAAAAACATAACAAAAAATGTAGTTGTAAATATTGGTGAATATTTTCAGATTTTTCAGTGGTGATACAAATCAAGAGAATAAAACAAAAGCATAGAACATTTCTTTCTTGTTTTCTATTATTTTAACATAAAATTGGAACAAATACGTTTAGCAGGTTGGTAAATATGAGTATAATGTTTATTCAGTCATAGTATGCACAATTTGCTGCTGTTTTGCTTCAAGTAAGAGTGTAGGTACACAGTAATTTTATTGTTATAATGACTATTGTCAAAAGTAGTTTTTGACACCACACTCATGTTTAGGAACCTCCACAACCTTCGTGGTGTCATCAGAATAACAACTCTACAGCTGCAGCTTCCATAACAACCGCCATTGTCAAGGGGGCAACATTGCTGCTTGTTCCAGGTACAATAAGGTAAGAAACTTGTATGAGTTTTGCAAATAGAGCAGGAAGGTAATACATCACAGAGGTCTTGGAAAGACAAACACAAAACACTAATGATCAGAAATTTACCAGTGTTCTCTCCAGCTATCAGCATTTGAAACCTCCTTGGAACTGTTTCAAAGCTGTTGTTTATAGTAGCTTTAAAAACATTTCATAAAAATTGTATAAAGAACCACAAAAGTGACAGCTCCCAGAAGTTTTGTATAGTGTGTTATTTGAATATTTCTAATGGAATCAATAAGAGTTTGTTTTCAAGGATTACAGTTAGTTATGATAAATTGCCCATTAGTGTGAACAAAATATTTCAAAAGTTATGTGAAACATGGAGACATGTAATACATTTGTTTAATGATTAACTAATTTCTCTGAGACAATTCAGGTCAAATTTCTTCAAAGGTTTTTTCAACTATGATTAATGTTCTTATTTAATGGGATAAAATAAACTGTGTTTAAAATGCACAAAGTGGGACAAGAAAACAATAGCAAACAGTTGCAATTGATCTTGTGCTCATTTTTTCTGATTACTGCAAATTTGGAAATAGTGTGCCTAAACATATTTTAGCCCAGCTCACAATTTTGTTGATGCTACATTGACCCATTTAAATTTTTGTCTAGTTTGTACAGGTTCAATTGTAATGGATTCACAATTTCAATGAACTGCAGTCAGAGATATATTTAGGTATTCAGGCACCCATGCAAGCACATAATTTGCACCCCAGTTAGGATACTTCAAATTAGGGATGTTGTTTGTTTTAGCTGTTATATTCTAAATAGCACCCCTCATGAGTGGCACCTATGACACATGCCTATGGCATGTTTGCCATACCATAGATATGCCTCTGACTACAGTTGAAGGAAATGAAATTATTAAGTAAAGGAGAATGTTGTCTTTGTAGGAAACAATGAACACTCAAACTTTTAGACTTCTGTCTTTAAAATAATGACCTAATACTTTTACTTTAATGGTACTATTAATTAAAATAACAGTACAGTGTAATATGCCTAGTATTATAGAGTTCAAGATTCTGTGTCTCAATAAAAAGAACTTTCCTCAAATAATTGAAATTTTCTGATTTGTAATGAAGAAAATTTAAAAAATGTGAAATTGTGTTTTATAAAAATCACAAGAGCAATGTGGAAAATCTGAAAGTTTTGTGAAAAGTTCATATGAAAAGCAAATTCTTGAAAATTGTTTTTTTTTTTTAGTGTCTAAATTTTATTTTCAAAAACTGGTGACAATCTACAGTTTTACATGAGAGAAATTGATAAATTGAGACATTGTACAAACCTTTATCCTCTGAGCTGCTGAATTTCAGTTAATGTATATCTTTGAGACCAAAATTAACTTCACAATTAGATAAAAACTAGTTGCATGCAGTAACCAAAATATTTCTGAACAAAACCACATAAAATAGTTTTCCAAAAAGTAACATGCACACTGCTCAAGAACAGCAAAGAAAACATTCTCATTCAACACTAAAATAGATATTTTAACAAAAACAGTCTTCTTAAATGCTTCAATATCATAGTATATAATACTCAAATACATGTGCAACAGTTCTCTTCATAAGTTAATATCAAATAAGTTGCTGTTGCCTACTTCTTTATTCTTGCCAATCTGTTATGCCTACTTTTACATTCTTCTTGACCCCACTAAGTGAGGGCCTGATATCAACTGCTGATACTACTCAGAACATTGAAGAAATGTGTGAAGTTTAAGAGGAAGAGAAAATAAAAAAGTGGATTACTAATAGAAACTTTTTTTTTCAGGGCCATATTTTAAGCAAGTGCGCTTCTCGCTGAAAAAATTGTTGTTAGAAAACCTAGGTAAACAAATTAAAGCTTTCAAATTTTTACAAAATATTTTCGTTCCAGGGCTAGTTATTGCAACATTTCTTTAGATACGACTTGTAATTTAAATTGGAGACCTTATTTGTTCTTTAAAAAAGATCCATTGATATTTTGTACTTATTAAAAGTGATCACGTAGCACTTGAAACTTTTCTTCTCCTCTCATGATTTAAACTGGTCATTTACCACCTCCATTTTACCTGATCTTGCTTCATTTTGTAGGTTCCTTCTGTGAGGCTCTCAGGCACATGTTAGATTAAACAGGAAAGTTCTAGTGTACTTTTGGGTTTCTAAACAAACTGCATGTTGCATTGATAAAAATTAGGTGCCTGCCCCAAACAAGATTTTGAAATTGTGTTGTTTCATAATATTATTCCTTAGAATGTCATAAATTACAATTGTGACATTGCTTAGTAACATTAACATTTAAAAAAGACACAAGAGGCATTTAAAAGGATTCTGTAGGCTGTAATAAAAATAATGTCCTATAATGTCCTAAATAATGCCCCCCACCCCAAGTGGATTGTGACTAATATACTGTGCAATAAATAGATGTTTGAGAAGCTGCATATATTAATCATGAAAATATCTCTTCACAATAAATTATTAATTATAATTTGAACCGGTAATAACTTCTAATTAATTTGTTAATAATGGTAAATGGTAATCATTACCAGCCCAAGGTTGCTAAAGCACAAATGCAGTTACAAACTTGAATCAGTGGGTCACAGGTTTGAATTCCATGCAGGTATGATTGGCTTTCCAATATCTCTTTGTAAAGAGTCTGTCAGGGTGGCATGAGCATACATGAGGCACATATGCATTGCTCAAGCAGTGCCATTCCCTATTCGAAACTATTCCCAAGGAAACATAATAAAATTCCAAAACTTACTCAGATTACAAAATTGGAATGAAGTATTTAAGGCAACTGACACAAACGATAAGTTTAACTCATTCATAAATATATACTTAAGACACTTGAGACATTTGACGTGTCATTAGACACGTTTCCTCAAAACCTCAGAAAGATTCAAAATAATAAAAACAAAACGCGGATTACTAAAGGCATCAAAGTGTCTTGTGAAAGAAAACGCAACGTGTATAAAATACTAACACTGAACAAATGTAACCCCAGCTTCATTTCATACTACAAAACATACATTTCAATCCTAAAAAAAGTGCATTGCAAATGCACGTAACAAAACAAAAGCTATGTGGGACATTATTAAAAAGACAACAGCACCAACTAACAATAACAGAAAAAATATAGAGCTCCACTTCAAAAACCAAACTTTACAAGACCCACAAGAAATTGTGACATATTCAACGAACACTTTTCACAAATTGGTAAAAAGTTAGTATCTCAACATTCCCTAAACAATAACACACACCAGACAAACACTAATGTTTCACAAATTGCAAATTCCATATATTTATAGGAAACCACCCCCTCTGAAATTTTTAAAATCATTGGACAAATGGAGAATAAATTCTCAGCAGGCCTGGACAACATTCCAGATTTTCTTATCAAACACAGTGCTCCATATATAGTGCAACCGCTGTCTCATATTTGCAATTACTCTCTAAAAACAGGCATATTCCCAAATGTATTCAAATGGCAAAAATTAAACCGTTGTTTAAAAAGGGCAATAGTTATGATCCAATGAACTACAGACCTATCTCCCTGCTATCAGGATTTTCAAAAATTCTGGAAAAGCTTTTCAATGATAGACTCAAACACTTTCTCAATGCAAATAATATCCTTACAAATGCACAACATGGTTTCAGGTGTAATAGATCCACAGAGACAGCCATTTTCTCCTTTTTAAATGACATACTTATTGCACTAAACCAGAAGGAAATTCCCATTGGCCTTTTCTTAGATTTGTCAAAAGCCTTTGACATTATTGATCATCACATACTTTTAACAAAACTAGACATGCTAGGGATTCGAGGCATTGCAGACCAGTGGATTAAATCATATTTATCAAACCGTAGCCAAGTAGTTACCCTCGAGCACACTAAAGATAACAAAATCTCCTCCTCGTACTACTCCAACCCTCAGATGATAAATTGTGGAGTCCCACAAGGTTCCATCCTAGGGCCAATATTATTCCTTATATACATAAATGACATGCCTTTGGCTTTAAAAAATAACAAAACAATTTGGTTCGCAGATGACACAAACATAATCATAAAAGCAAAAACGCAACAATTATTAGAAAAAGAAACCCAAGAAACGTTGCATGCATTAGTACAATGGTTTCAAGACAACAAACTTATCATAAATACCAGCAAAACAGTCTCTCTTAATTTCATGAATCCCCGATCCAAAGAAAAACTCTCCCAGCATTTGCTCATAAATAATAATCCTGTAAAAATATCACAGGACACTACCTTCCTTGGTCTAACAATCCAAGAAAACCTAAAATGGAATGCTCACATTTCAAATCTTAATGAGAAGCTCACTAAATCTTGTTATGCCCTATACACCCTCAGGTCAAGCTCCAACATTGAGACTCTTAGGACAATGTATTATGCAAATGTGCACTCACACTTGAAACATGGATTAATGTTTTTGGGAAATGCCCCTGAAAGCATTCATACATTTATTATCCAAAAAAGAATACTGCGAACAATGACCAGCACTCATAAGCTGGAGTCTTGCAAACCCTTGTTCAAAAAATTAAGGATTCTTCCACTACCGTGCATGTACATATTTGAAATAGTTGTCTTCACAAAGAAGATTCTCATGGAAAACAAAGACACTTTCACTCTAAATTCTGATGTACACAACTATAACACTCGACAAAAGGATAACCTACATGTTCCCCAATCTGAAACTACACTTTATCAAAAAAGTACCGCAATAGAGGGCATTACACTTTACAACAAATTGAGCTATGATATTAAAGATATTAATATAATACATAGATTTAAAAATAAATTGAAAGCTTTCCTGCTTAACATGTTCTACAGTGTGAAGGAATACACAAATCACACCACTACCTCCCTTAAAAAACAAAAATAAAAATTCTAATCCCATTGATTCTCTGTTTCATATTGACTGTTCAAGTTGAAGCAAAGAAAAAAGAACTGGCATATCCCATCCTGCCTGTGTTGAATTGCAGTTGGACTGATGTAGAAGGAGAATGCCAAACCAAAATTCTACTTCCTTTATCCTGAATTTGCTAAATGCACTAGGCATCATTAATATCGTTAAATCATTTCTGAATGAATAGTATTTTATTATTAGTATTGTTACTATTATAATAGATATTACTATTATTAGAATTGTTATTATTACTATTATTATTGAGTATTGTAAGATCAATGACCAACTTCATCAGGGTTTTTTGTCCAGTTTCCCTTGATCCTTTGAGCAAATGCTGAGATGGTCCCCCTTGTTTTGATTTCTGGACAGTAAATGTAACTTCACTCTGACATATCTGACTCGTTATACACGATTGAAATTGTATTTGTGACTCAATAAATATTATTATTATTATTCATTGTGACAAGGGGACACCCTCCCATCACACTAGAAGCCTTGATCCTTGTTTTCCATTATACATCAGCTGGTCCCATAGGGTGCCTGAAAATCTCACACACAAACTGGGCCAATGGGCAGTAGAATGGATAATGCTCTGGGAGGAGGATGGACAATCATCCTGGGAGACTTAAGAGGTGTAAACGAAGGCAGGGCACTTACTGATAGCCAGATAGGCCAAGTTGTCCTGATTCAAAAGTGTGTAAAACACAAAAATCAACTTCAGATCTGCTACCCTCTGCTCTGATATTGATACTCATCAAATTATTATCAATAGATCTTTTTATGACTTAATGTTCAGTTAATTATTTTAAAGTAGTGGCATACAATAATATTCTTATAGGACCTTTCTGCAGTCAGCTTTACTAAATGATAAATTAACTCTTAAAGCCTGTTATAGTTATTTTTCATTGGTATAGAAAAGGAACAGACCAGACTGTTTATAATTTGTACAGCAAAACAAGAATTTTTTTTTTATACTCGTAAGCATCTGTGGCTTGAGTCAATTGACTTCTTTGGCTGTCCAGGTGACACCACTTAGTGGGTTGAGAGGCCGACATTTCACAGGTTTCCCCATCACTGGCCTGAGGAAGCCTGCGACATGACAGGCGAAACATTGGCCTTTCAATCCACTACGTGGTGTCACCCAGACAGGCCAAGATTAATTTTTTGCTACCATTCATCCAGTTCCATTCTCATACTCCTGGCATTTTCCTGAACATGTTCATTTCCTTTGCATGGCAAGAATTGTTCCTTTTGACTAATTTTGAGAATGTTCTGATGTGTTGAATTGTAAGGTAAACTAATGGTGCTATAACAGCATGTACTTTCTTGCAAAATTGTGCATTAATTACTCAAATATTCAAAAAAATTATATGACTATGGCAAGCCTATGCCGCTATTGCTCAAAGTAATGTAATCATGGGCTGAGTGCAAGATTGTTTTTCAGAATTACTCTGAATACAATTGAGGGCAAACAAACTATTACATATTGAAATTAACCAGATTAAGATGCGATTAACACAGATAACCCAATTTCCCAAAAATGTGGGTTAAGCCACTAATGCGCTGATACCCTCAATTGTATTTGTAGGAAGATTACCAAAAATATTTTGAATTTCTGCAATTTTCGAAAAAGAAGTTTCAAGGAAAATGAGACCTGCACCATTCTCTTAAACATCCTTCACACTATCCATCAACAAAATTAAATCAAACGATGGAGCCATTATTTGAAAATTTGGAAAATGTCCCATGGGATTCCTGTAAAGTTAAGTACCCCTAAAAATTAAAATGGGTTCAAATTCAAGGGGGCACTGCAGCCAGATCAATTGGGGAATATCAATTTTGGAGATAATCAGCTGAACAATTTTGCTAGCATTGTACAGACAGGAGTTTTTTAGTCCTATGATTTTTCAGCATCATGATCCCACCAAATACAATCTGGCTACACCATAAGTTAAGAGGATTTTTCTAAATTTAGCAACTGTATTTATCCACTTTCTAGTTACCAGGGCCCTGTAATGAAGTTTTTTTCCTGCTGAAACATTGGCTTTTTTATGCATGACAACTTTCTCTCTTCTCCATAGTGAGAAAGCAAAAATTATTGGCATGTAAGAAATAAAAAGTGTAGTGTTCCGATGCAGTCATAAAATGAAAATTTGTTACGATATGTATGATGTTCTACTGTTTTATCTTCAGTGTTTTTTGCAGTGTCGTGAGGAAATATTTTACTATTACAAGCAGAAAATGAAATGACTGGGTAAAATGCTGAATTTTGTGCATCCAGTTTTGAAACTGTCAGTACACAACATCCCTTATACATCATTTTCTGTACAGGAAAATTAACCACTTGTCAGTAAAACAGCTCTAGACATGGGAAGATATTGACAAGATATCCAAAATTACTTCTTTTTTTTGAAAATTTATTCCGAACAAGGAACAATTAAATACATTTTCATGAGATGCAGTTTACTTCTTCTTAGACACACCAACAGTTCTTCCTCTACGTCCAGTGGTCTTGGTGTGTTGACCTCTCACACGCAGACTGAAACAAAAACCAAAATTTCATATCATGACTCTTAATATACCATGTATGTGATAATAGGGAATAAAGAAATATACACACCCCCAGTAGTGACGCATTCCTCTGTGAGCTCTGATTTTCTTCAATCGCTCAAGGTCTTCACGAAGCTTGCCTTCCAAGTTCGCAGCTGTCAACTAAAATGTGTTCAACATCAGCGGTTAGTAAATTGAAAATACCTAACAATTCAGTGCCCTTAGACCAAAATTCAAGAACGAAGTCCTGTTCCCAGAGGAATTTGACCTACCTGTGAGTATCTGCCATCAACAATGTCCTTTTGTCTGTTGAGGAACCAATCTGGAATTTTATATTGTCGTGGATTTGACATAATAGTCACGATCCTCTCTACCTGAAATTTAAAATTTAATTCATAACATTAGAGACCTCATGAACTGAATTCAATACTATTCAAGTAGAGTTGTTATTTTCTGTGAAAATAAAGTTATTACTTAAGGTATCATACAACATACGCAACATTACAAATTTAAAAAAAATTGTTAGGATTAATATGTTGAGAAAAGTCCTCTGCCTTGCAATGATTGCAAGAAATTTAATTTCCACCTTTCTATAAATGCTCATGACAGTTCCCTACAGCCAAACAAAATCAAATTTATAGTTATATAAAAAATCATTATTTATAATGAATTTAAACTTATATTTGATTCTCTTCCATTTGGAATAAAATTTTTAATCTTCCTAGAAATATTGGCTTTGGCACTCTGCAGAGACAAGATAACTTCAGTGTCTTCACTGTCTGTGTGATGCATGAAACTTATTCCAGCAAGTTTTATGCATCTTTATGTAAGTTTAGCAAATTGTATAATCATGCATTCATGTAACATCTTTTTCACAGATTACATACTAACCTCCTCTTCAGTACATTCACCAGCACGCTTATCCAAATCAATATCCGCTTTCTTCAACCCAACTCCCTTAATTGCTGTCATGGCAAACATTACTTTACGCTTGCCATCAATATTCGTGTTCATAACACGAAGAATGTGTTGAAATTTTTCAGGAATTACTAACGACTGAAAAATCAAGCAAGGTTGTTAATCAGTGTATGAAGAGAAAAATCCTACAAAAATTTCTGTAGACTAGTGACCTATTGTTGGGAATGACATTCTATATTCATAATTTCATTACTCTAACTGACAAATGCAATGTTTCTTCACGCAAGTGGCACTACAAAAACTCCTAGCCATCCCCAAGGATCCTCCTCTATACACTCACAGCTAAGCATCAATCAGAAGATCTAGGTATTATTTCATTCATTGCAGAGCATGTTAAAAACAGTTTTTAAACATGCTGAAATGGATATAATTAATCTTTTGTACATCTAAAGCTGAGTATTTAACACTAATCCAAAAGCTTGCCCTATTCACTGAAGGGTCGACATTTCTTTAAACCAATAATCATTTCCATGTTTTTGAATTTAACTATTTCCATATTATATTTTTATATCTCAATTTTCAGTCTTGAAATTAAATACATTTTTCCTTTAAAGACTATACTAGACAAAATCCAAATAACAATGAAAGCTTACATTCAGTAATTTGCTATATACACTTGTTCTTTATAGATAATTTAGGTAATGTTCCTGATATATTCAAAATACCAGCAAGCTGGTGTTACTATCCCACATGCTACAGAATACATAAACAAAAAATTTAAACTACTGTTTAAATTTGCAATGCTTCCCTGCACAAGGTTGACATAAGTAACAATTCATACAATCTATCCCCACCCTTCTTTAAAAATATTTTCAACAAGTATAGCAATAAACCTAAAGGAGGACTGTCCCCAAAGTCTGCTAATATAGAAATCAGCATACTCTGGAGTTACTATTGCACATGCTACCGACTGTCTACACAGTTAATGTAAATAGTCGTTTCAATGTGCTCCATGTTCCTTTGCATGTCTGGCATGTTTTTGGGAATTCACACAATGTATTTTACATCACCTGATACAATACTAATCGTATAATAATCGCTGAAGAGCACACTACCCTGCATCGATTTGATAGTCATTGATTTCACTTTTTACACTAATCACACATGTAACTGCAGAAATTTATGGTAGGTACAAATGTGCCGACGTAGACACCCAGGTAATATCGGATCATCTATTATGAAAGTACTATTGTTTAACAAAAATTTTGGAGTAAAAGACCAATGTAATTTGCTTTCAGTCATTGCCGATAGATGTGTTTTAACGCAAAAAAAGGTAAAGGACTTGCATATTACCGACTACTTTTTTCTTAAAGTTAAAATGTTAAATATTAAAATTCCGTGTTGGTAACATTATCAAGAATACACGAGAAGCCTTCGTAGACCAAATTAAGACAGTTTTGTCCACATTAATTTTCAGCAACAATTGCCCTGGAAGTGACCCCTCAAGAAAGATTGCACATTAGAATAGTCCATTACAATAAAAGAATTCATTCCTGAATTTTTTATGTAGTATTGCAGACAAAGCATATTGTAGTTCTAGAAACGATATAAAAACAAAATTTTCTAAATTAATACAAGTGACTGATAAAACAGGCGTGTAAGAAATGTGTGAAAATCCAAATATACGTACATACGTAAAAAGGTCAGATAAAAAAATTATCATTTAAAGTACCAAAAATAATAATACAAAAATGGATGCTATTGATATAAAAGCGATATAACATACCATCTTTAGCACTAATATTCCTCACAGTGAACACACGCACACTAACTTCGACCAGAAAAGAGACCACGAGTAACCATGGAAAGGAAAAGGAAACACGGGACACTGCTGTAATCAAAATCACTACTTTCGATATAAGGATTTCATTAAGTTATAAAAGTATTGAACAAAAATTAAATTTAATATGTAAAATTATATTTCATTTGTTTTTTATTAAATATTTTTTTCAATTTAGTACGTGTATGCTCCTGAATAGTCCATCAGAGTTTCACAAATTTGCAACTAGATGGCTCTACTACCAAGGTTTATCCATGGAGTAATATTCTGTAATTCTCCTTGGTTCGTCACAGGCATGATGTAAATAATAATGATAACATGAGCGCCAATGAGTAATTACATTCAGTGTTGCCAGGTGGTTTTAAGCATTTCCTCATGGTGTTATTTCTACCATGCATTTTCCACTAGATAGCGCAGCGCAAAACTCTAAAACAAAAACAAAAAACACACACAAAAAAAATCATACTTAAATTACACGAGGAAGTATAGAAATGAAACAAATATGAAAAATGTCTTCCCTCATATATGCCCGCGTGGTAAGTAAACAATGCTAAGCAAGCACATATTCAAAATAAACCAATCCCAGCTGTCCATATAATTAGCAATTTTGCAGTCCACTGTACTTTGTTTATCTTTTTGTTAACAGTTGCTGTAGATAACTACAGCAACTGTTTTGTCCATAATGTATAGCCACGGCCGTCGTATAGCATAGTATACGTACTTATACAGTAGCGCATCTCCGTGTTAAATCATTATCAGGTTATTAAAAAAAATAATTTATGTACATGAATGACTTTAAATACATATTTTACTAAAAAGCTAGTCTA
Organism: Teleogryllus oceanicus; assembly: GCA_964035755.1. NCBI lineage: Eukaryota > Metazoa > Arthropoda > Insecta > Orthoptera > Gryllidae > Teleogryllus > Teleogryllus oceanicus. The sequence goes on along the minus strand of CAXIVR010000007.1, from coordinate 45,416,844 downwards.
TTTAAAAATAGAGGTGTACTTCAAAAAATTATAAATCATTACCACCGAAAAAGTATTGGTTAAATGCTCTATGTCGACATGTTGGTCAGCGACTCTAGTGATCCGCGCGGCGATCAAGGAATACTACGCCGCCTTAGGCCATAGACATATAGTACCAATGCCACCTAAATCATCTATCTAGGAGGTATTGTATAGTACTAGACTGGCAACGTCCTATCTCGTAACATTGGCGCTAGTGAAGCCAAAATCTTGCGCTCGTCGCCATCTTTTGTCACTACAGGTTCGTTCGCTGCCTATGCTGTACGTGTTAAATTAATGAGCTTTTTTTCTTAATTTCGAATTGTTTCCGTTGTGTTTTGTGATTTCTGACTCACTTCCACAGCCATGGTGAATACTTGCGTCGTGTTTGGATGCAATTTTTCGAATTCGCGACACAAGGCAAAAGAAATAGGAATTTCAATACACCGGGAAGTTACTACCTTTTCTTTACCTAGTTACTGAATTTTGCTGACTGTTGACGATTTTTGATGTTAAGATTGTATGATTAAACAACTAATTAAAATTGAGTAAGAAAAGAATAAGTTTGTGTTGATTAAAGTTCCTGAGGAGTGATTTGTAAACCTAACCTCTAATGCCTTTTTGTATTGTTCTGATTTTGATTAGTTTTCCAAAGCGAGAAGATTGCAGAAAAGCATGGGTTAATGCCATTAGGAGGGAAAACTGGCAACCAACATCTGCGTCTGGTGTTTGCTCCAAGCATTTTCGTCCAGAAGATATGGACTTAACCGGCCAGAACAGAAGACTAAGAGAAGGAGCTGTCCCGAGCATTTTTTCAGCGTATCCTTCACATCTTCAAAACCATGTGAAGACAGCACGAAAACGACCTAAACAAAGAAATTCGTCAGAAAACCAAACTGATGATTGTCTGCAATTGAGTGGCATCAACAGCGATGATGAGGCTTCATCGGGCAGTGCGCCTCACAGCCCACAAGTATCTTCACACAAGAGAAAATTCATTGAGGAACTTAACAAATGCAGTGAAAAACTGTGCAGTGCTAAGAAGAAAATAAAAGTATTGCAGCAGAAAGTGAGGCGCCAGGAAAAAAAATACAGACCGATCAAGATATTATTGACTCTTTAGTGCAAGAGAAGTTGTTCCTGGAGAGTAATGCTGACATTTTAAAAAATAGTTTGCAATCAGATGTCTGTTCTTTAATAGATAGAGCCAGCAAGAATTCGGGTACTAGTGGGCTTGACGATGCTTATGATGAAAGATTAAGGTCATTTGCTCTGACACTACATTATTTGCCCCCTAAAGCATAGCTATTGTAGATTAATGTAAATAGCACAAGTAATTCTAGAATTGGGGATAATCCTCATCTTTTTGTAAATATTTGTAAATATTTTTAATTTAGTTGTGTATTTAAATTTCAGTTTTGGCGTAAATTTTATTGTTTTAATGAAACAGATCAAGGTGATCATGATATTGATTTCAATGCTGCCTATAACTGATTTGTATGTGTAAAGAATGTAATTTACTTTCGGGTCAGCTGACCTCCATCTCGAAGGTTTTCATCCAGTTTCCCTTGATCCATGCTGAGATGGTCCCTTGCCTTGCTACTGGATATTTAAATGTTATTTTTTTATCCCCCTCTTAAATGTCAATACAGAATGGACAGTAGTTCTGTTTTTGACTATAAAGCAATAAAACCGATTTAAAACGTTGATATTAATTGTTTTATTTCCCAAAAATATGTGAGTGAGAGTGTTAGTGTAGTGGTCCAATATGGCGGCGGGCGCAATCAGTTGGCTTCAAAAAGAATCGTTCATTGCCAGTCTAGTACTATATGTCTATGCCTTAGGCCTACAACAGACTATACTTTGATTTTTCTAAAGCAGTGGCAGCTGAGGGCATTATCTCCAAGATGGAATATGGTACAACTCTTTGTGTCTTTCTCGGTCCTGCGGTCAAGATGTCGCATGATCGCGATCGTATCAAGCAGTGCTGCAGATCAAGCGACTCTAGCGACACGACCGAGAAAGATGCGAAAATCCGAGTTATATTCCATCTTGAAGATACTCTCAGCTGCCTCGTTAGAAAAACCACGTTAAAGGTCCGAATAAAATTAGAATGTGATTGACATCTCATGATCACGTGATGATGCCAGCGCCGTAACTTACAGAACAGCGAATCAGAAGCTCCGGCATTTGAACATTGTTGTCACCGAAAATTAGGAAACAAATGTTACGAGCAAACAAATATTGCAAATGTTACGAACAAATGTAACAAATGATAGGAACAAACGTAACGAGCTTCTCAACATTCATTTCTTCTATTTGTCTAGTTAGTGTTGAGAGCAAGTAGTAGAGAGCGCAGTACGCGGCAGCGCCGCCCCCCTCCACACCCAACTGTCAATCACATTCCAATTTTATTCGTAGTAAACACCAAGAGATGCGTTGCGAGAAATGTGCGACGAGAAATGAGGAAAGAGGCCGGTGAGTCTGCGTCCACACACTAGAAATAGGTTATTCGATGTCTCGAAATGCCTTTATGTGCCACTAGCCGAGAGTGATGACAGCAGTTATCAGTTGCGAGCAGACAGTTCGTCAGCGGCGAGTCCCATTTCTTGTTTTATTACGTGCTATTGTGTAATTTTAACCGGTGAAATCCTTTTCTTGTTACCATAATCATAAACCATCTGTTTAACGAGTTGGAATTGTCTAAAGAGAAATACCTTGGAGAAAAGAATTATATGTTTGTTTCAGCAGCAGACCGAAACACTCCCGAACTAATATTATGCGGATGTGCAGTCTAGTATTGGTCGTTCCAGCAGCAGTACTTAAGTGAATGTGATTGGGAGTTGGGCATTTCAGCAGGGTTGCTAATTAGTTTGAAACCAGTCAGAATCACTTCGTGGATTCTCCGCCAATCTAGAAATCCGCGCATGCGTACTACGGATCCCTAGTTCCCGCCATCGCCAAACTTCGACGACGCGCCATTTACGTAATGGACAGGCTTCTGCATAGTTGTTTTGTGTTCCGCTCTCTATATTTTGACTCTGCTTTGTTTTACACATTATTGATTCTTGGTTTTTGGTGACTTAGCTCTCTTTCGTATTTTTCTTGTGAATATTGGAACTTGATGATTGTTTCTGTTTTGGGAAGTGGAAGGTGAGTAATTTTAAGGAAGTTCCTTGTACTATGACTTACTACAAATATATGTAGTTATTTATGATTGTTTTGTTAGCGTATTATTGTTTCAAATTTGGATGTTGTTTCTTCAGTATTCTTGCCTTTTTCTAACCCAAGAAATGTATTGTATACTCTTTTCCGTAGTATTGGTCATTATACTTCTTGGTTAGTATTTGCATGCAGTTATGCTCACTTCTGAACTACACAATTTGTAATTGCTGCTCTTCTTTCTTTAATATCAAAGGTTACATTCACTTTTTGTTTATCCAGTAAACTTTTGTTCTCATAAATTTGAATGATTATGTACATTACCATTAATTTTTTGTTTATACTTAATTGTATTAGCATTATTTTGTATTTATGTATATGCTGTTTCTTTGAGTCTTGTGTAGCTCTACTCCTCTCTACTTTGTAAATTGTATCTGCTTGTGTGATCACTTTTACAAAAATAATTGCAAGTAAATTAAATTTCTTTTATTTGTTTTTCCTTTATTTTATAATTTAATTCTTTTATTTGCTTACATAATTTTGGATCAAAATGTGGTCTTTAAAATTTAACCAAAAAATCTTTATTGGTAGTTGTCAACATTTTCGCTTAGTTTAAAAGAAAAGTATTGACATACATATTATACAGACATATGAATTATTAAATATATTTCGAAGTAGAAGTAATCTTCTATTTGGATGTAACTATTAGTTAAAAAGAATATCATTGATAGCTAAAAAAACGCCAAAAGAAGTGAATAACCTTAGGTGTTAATAATTTAAGATCTTACTTTCCCTTGTTAGGACAATGACTGCTGATCCTAAATTAATCACGTTCCTCCTGCATGTTTTTAAAAATTACTTTATCTGATTTTTTGCTTTATCTTTCTATTTTATCAGATTTGGTCACTTCGAAATCTGTGGGAGATTTAGAATCCTGCACAAACATGTACAATATTTTTTGTGCTAATTTACTATATACCAATTCTTTTAAATTACTGATAATGAATTTGCCCTTTTTTCCCATAGGAATTTCTGAATTTCTCATTATAAGAAATGAGTCAAGATGTGGAGGAGAAGAGCCAGAGTACAAGCCGTGGAGTCGTGAAGACGCAATCTTGTTAATTAATTTATACAAAGATTTTAAGGCGAAGGGTCACAACATTATGAAAAAAGGTGGGAAGGAGTTACGGAGCAGGGCAAAATGTACAACCCTTTTCACTGTGAGAATAGATGGCGGAAATAAAAGAAATGAAGAGATGAAATAAATTTCAAGAAATACCTGGACAACCAGGCATCGACAGGCTAAACATTTGAAAATGCGGAGCAGATGGAGAAAGTTCTTGGGAGGCAGGAGGAATGTGAGGCCAGAGATCCTCCTAAGTGGCTCAATAATGGATACTGGACCTGCTGGCAACACTAACTTTGTTGCCGAGTGCTTTGGGACGAGCAGCAGCTGCAGTACCAGCTGCAGTAATGCTGCCAGCACCAGCCTCCTTAATGTTACCAGTACCACCTGCAGTAATGCTGCAAGTACCAGCTGCAGTAATGACTACCAGCGGCAGTAATGCTGCCAGCACTAGCGGTAGTATTGTAGCCAGCCCCAGTAGCAATAATATTGCTGCGAACAATGGCTCCAACGGCAGCAGCAATTCTTTGTGCACCCCCACCACTTCGTCCCTAACAATGCTCTCTCGAGAAAGCGGAGGCGCAGTGGGGGGTAAAACAGTGTTGGAGGTAGTGGAAGGCATGCGGACCGATAAGGCCTCATATTATTTCAAAAAACTGGAAATGGAAGAGAATAAGAGAAGCTATTATAAAGAAAAGCTTGAAGATTTAAAGAAGAAAAATAAGTTAATTAAAGAAAATAATGAGTTATTAAAAAAAATATTGGGGAAAAATGCAAGTGTTTCTCCTAAAGTTATGTCAGGGTTTTTAAATTTAAGATAATAAAATTTGTATTAACCCATGTAATATTGCATTCCTCCTTCAATCCTTTTGTACACAATTCTGTTGAATGGTGGCAAAGGACCAGGTCATCACGATATTTTGTAGAGAATGTTGTTTTAAAGGATAATGAAAGAGAAACAAGTAATCCAGAAAAAGTTGGGAATCTCAACCAACACTTTTCTAGAATTGCGGTTGATCTCACGAAGGGACTAAAACCGCAAAATTCAACATCATATGCTTCTCAAAAGAATTACGGCACGATATTTCCGAAACTTCTTTCAACGAAATCCTCAGAATAGTTAGTAAACTAGAAAATAAATATTCATCTGGTTTAGATAAATTTCCGGATTGTTTATTAAAAACGTGTGCAGATGCCATTATACACCCGTTAACTCACATTTTTAATGCTTCCTTGTGCACAGGAATATTTCCTGATATTTTCAAACAGCAAAAATTAAGCCACTTTTCAAAAAAGGGAACAAATGATATCGTAGCTTCCACGGTCAGAGTCGTGATCTGGGCTGTTAAGGTGACGCCGCTTCGAAGGTGCTTTCAAAATTACTTTCTTATGGAATTCGTGGTATTGCCCTAGATTGGATAACCCCGTACCTTAAACATCTATCTCACAGAGTAGAAATACCGTACTGACACAAAAGGACATTATTTACTTATCTTTCCAATTCTTTGCCAATTGAACATGGGGTCCCCCCAGGTTCGATCGTAGGTTCTATCCTCTTTCTGTTGTACGAAAACGATATGCCCTCATCTATTAAAAATGGAAGAACAGTTCGGTTTGCCGATGACACGAATGTTCTTTGCAAAAAAGAAACAATAAATAGTACAATTTCAGAAATTTCAAATTGGTTTTCTAATAACAAATTAATAGTTAACGAAGGAAAAACTGTCTCAATGCAATTTTGCGTTTCAAATCGGCAATCGTGTGCTCCATTGAAAACGCACAATATGCAATTAGCTGATGTTCAGGTAACAACATTTCTAGGTCTCGCAATTCAATCAAACCTCAAATGGAATGTACATATAACAGAATTAAACACTAAATTAAGCTCATTGTGTTATGCATTCAGAATTCTGTCTAATTCTGTTAGCCTTCATGCAGCTCGTTGCGTGTATTTTGCAAATGTACATTCCCGCCTGAGATATGGCATAATATTCTGGGGAATTCTCCTTTACTGCCCTTTCTCCTTTACTGGATTTTTGGATTGCAAAAGAAAATTATCCGAATAATGAAAAAATGCCTTCCACGTGATCCCTGCAAGCCTCTTTTCATTGAGCTTGGAACCTCACCATTGCTTTGGCTAATTATTTACGAATCTGTAGTATTTGTCAAAACTGACTTGCTTAACGGTGGGAACATATTTTCATGTAATATCGATATTTATAGTAACAACACTCGACGTAGAAATCATGTTCATGAAGTATCAGTATCAACAGCTCACTACAAGAAATCCACATACAATACCTGTACGTTATTTTACAACGCAATGCCAGATGAAATTAAACAATTAAAATTGGAACACAAATTTAAGTTAAAAGTAAAATCTTTTCTGTTGTAAAACTGTTTCTATACAATTAGAGACATACTGATCGAAAAATGAAAAACAATAAAAAATTAAAGCCAAAACTCTGTTTTTAGACAAATAACTCCATCTCGATCGGGTTCAGTTTCCCTGATCCATTGAGCAAATGCTGAGATGGCCCCTTGATTTGCTTTTGGACGTAAATGTAGCTTCACTATGCGCACGTTTTGTTGAGCTTTCCTTTTGCTTGTAGAGGTAGTAGAGCTTAGGGTGAGTTTCTATTTTGTTAGCAATACAGAAAAATCAAATTTGTTGGTTCGTTTACCGTTACAAATAAGTTTTCTATAATTCGGTAACGAAAATATCTAGGAGTGTCGTTCCTGCGCCGACCGCAGAGGTGCTTGCACAACTGCGCGACGAACAGTCAGTCTCTATTAACTCGTGCAGTGCAGTGGTTATTTCTACTCGTGCTCAAAAGTTGTCACAGTGTTACATAGTGCTCAAATCCAGGCCCCCCTAGAGGGGCATCCCTTCCCAGATGTCTCTGCAATGTATCACCATCAACTCTATCAGAACTCAACCGCCAACAACAACATTCAAGTACTAAGGTCAGACCCGAGGAAACGCAGCCTTGACAACCTCCAGGTAACCGGCGCAAAACGCAAGGCTAATTCTCTCCCCGGCGTAATGGATCTACCTTTAAATAACAGATTTGCCCCGCTCGGGCCTCTGACTGACGACGACCGCGAGGAAAATCCCCAAACTTCGTCTCACCCAAAAGAGCCTGTGATCAAAAAGCCACCTCCAATATTCATTCACGAAATTTCAAAACTTTAAAAAAAGGAAATTTGTTAAAACTATTCTTAATTCAATAGAAGATTTCAGAAAAACAATTCACTTTCTAGATCAGAATAAGTGTCAATATCACACGTTCAAAGACCCTTCAGCTAACACCTTTAGTGCAGTTATTCGTGGAGTGCCGATTGATTACGATGAAGATGAAATTACTGAAGAACTTAGCAAGGTTGACATTCTGAACGTCAAAGTAACCCGCTTGTTAAGATTTGATAAATCTCCATGCCATTATGTGCAGTTTTAATGAATGACAGATCAACCTTTGAAAACCTATTTAGCATCAATAGACTTTTCAGTGCCGTGGTTTCAGTAGAACTCAGACGCCGTAATGCATTTGTTGTGAGATGCAAAGATGTCAGGACTTCGGACATACTAAAAATTACTGTAAAACTTCAAAATGTGTAAGATGCGCTAACTCCATGAACGGGTAAATGCAACTTAAACCCCCAACTTCATCCCACTTGCGTTAACTGTAATCAAGCTCATCTAGCATCGTCACGCAAATGTGAATATTTCCAAAGACGACAAGTAGCATTCATGAAAAGAAGTTCATCTAACTACCTTTATTCACAGGCAGTTAACAGTTTCCCCCCTCCTCCCCCCGCCTCATTTCCCCCACTTCTTTCTAATAACAACTATCGTCAGTCTAGAATCCCTTCACAACATTACGTTCCTCCTCAGCTCCCCAAAAACATTCCCCCCCCCCCCCCCCTCAACAAAATATTTTTCCATCTTATTCACAATACCCACAACAAACTCTGACACCCACTTCCCTCCCACCATAGCACCTCTCTACATCCTGATATAATTTCAGAAATAATAAACCAGGTAATCAAAGCCCTCATTCCCATAATCAACAACCAAATTCATTTAGCTCTTGCTTCACATCCATATTTGTCCCAGATCCATAATACTCAAAATATCCAAGAAAATGTCCCAAAATAAATTTTCGTCTCTCACTCTCCTAAACTGGAATATAAACGGAATCATCCCCAAAATCAATTTTATAAAATATCTTCTAAATAATTATAATATAGATATTGCTTTCATTACCGAAACGCACCTCACATCCAAAGATAAGGTTAATGTTCCGGGTTACTTGACGTACAGATCCGACCGACCTTCTCGAACTGCAGCAGGAGGAGTTGCTATTTTCATTAAAAAACGGATTCGACACGATCCGCTGCCACCGTTTATCACCCCAGGACTTGAAAATATATCAATAGCGCTACATCAGTCACACGGTACGCCAATTACATTAACTGCAGTATATAAGCCTCTTAATATCCCCTTGAAACAAACACACCTTAATACTCTGTTTTCTAACCCAACTACAACCATAGCCATAGGCGATTTCAACGCCAAACATTCCGCATGGGGATGCAGAACATGCACCCCGAATGGAAATTTCTTACTCAGATATGCTATCAATAATAATTTAATTATCTCTGCTCCACCGGAACCCTCACATTATCCGTAAAATCGCCGCATCCTTCCGGATATCCTAGATATTGCAGTTTGCAAAAATTTTACGAAACCGTTATTTCAATCAGTTCTAGCAGAATCAAACTCGGATCACTGCCCGGTGCTTCTATCCTGCGATGCTAATCTCGTAGTATCAAATCATCCCAATCAACGTATCCATAAGAGAATCAATTGGAATTTATTCGAAGAGTATCTTTCGACATCCACCCCCATACCACCTTTCTTAAAAACCCCAGATCAAGTCGATTCAGCTATTTCCTTCTTCGGCAACACCATCTGCACGGCAATAAGTACGGCTACACCCAATTACAACCACCAGAGGCACCCCCCATCAAATCCGCTTCCACCGAACATCCTGAATCTTATTAGACATAAGCGACATATAAGACGATAATGGCAAACTCTCCGGCTACCCCAATTAAAAACCGCGTTAAATCAGATGACGCAGAAAGTTCACGAAGAGTTAAGTAAGTTTCGCTATCAGAACTTCCAAAACCTTCTTCAAAATATTGATAAAAACTCCAATACTTTGTGGAAACTCTGTCGTCATTTCTCCCACCCCAACCAAGCAATCCCCCCATTATCAGCCAACTCTGAAATCGCTTACTCGGAAGTAGACAAATTAGAAATGCTTGCCAACCATTTCAAAGATGCTTTTTATCCCAATACTTCTACTGATTTGAATTTTCAAAACGTGGTAGAGGAATTTGTAAGATCCCCATTCCATACAGCTCCATCATCAATTAGTTATATCTCTCCTGCTAATGTCAAACAAATAATTAAGAATACAAAAAACAAATCTTCTCCAGGAATAGACGGTATCCCCAACATAGTTCTAAAACATTTACCTCTTCATTCCATTGCTTACTTAACTGCCATCTTCAACAGTTGCCTCAGACTAGGTTATTTCCCGGCAAGCTGGAAAAAATCCATTGTAATTCCAATATTAAAACCTAAAAATCTCCGAAACATCCCTCCAGCTATAGACCCATAAGCCTTTTACCCACTCTGTCCAAAATCTTCGAGAAACTGATCCTAATCAGACTTAACAAATTTCTTCAAGTTACGAAAGCTATTCCTCCTTTTCAATTCGGATTCCGCCCTCTTCATTCGACCACCCACCAGCTTCTCAGAATAGTAGAAAACATAGGACAAGCATTTCAAAATAAGCAGTACTGCGCTGCAGTCTTTTTAGACTTCGCTAATGCCTTTGACAAAGTCTGGCACACAGGTCTGCTCTACAAATTAAGGAACCAAGGCACTCCCGATTATCTTTTCAAAATCATTAGCAGCTTTCTCGAAAATAGAAGCTTCTCGGTGCGAATAAATTCTCACTCTCCGCCCCTAAAATAATTCAGGCCGGGTACCTCAAGGCTACCTCCCCCCAACCCTCTTCAATCTGTTCACAGCAGATATACCATGTACCACAACTTGTTCCACAGCTTTATATGCAGATGACACCGCGATATTCTCTATACACCATGATCTTTCAATAGCAATCAACAATTTACAATTAGACATCAACACTTTCTATGACTGGGCAGCAAATGGCGCCTGCACTTAAACGCAGCAAAATGCGAAGCTAAAATCTTTGCACTCAAAAGAATAGCCAACCCTCCTACACTCACAATAGGAAGTTCATCTGTTCCCTGGCTCCCATCCAACAAACCCATAAAATACCTAGGAGCAATCCTAGACACCCGTCTCACGTGGAAACCCCACATTACCCATAGGCTGAACAAAACTTATGCTGCTCTCTTCAACCTATATCCACTCATTAACCGTAAATCAGCGCTACAAACTGATATAACCCTCCATATTTATAAACTGCACTTAGACCATCACTAACATATGCCTGCCCTGTTTGGGGAGGTGCTGCACAAACAAACTTAAAAGGGTTTCAAGTTTTCCAAAACAAAATCCTCCGAACATCGGTTAACGCACCGTGGTATGTATCCAATAAACAGCTCCATAGAGAATTGAACATCGATACCATTACTCACCATATTTCATCATTATCAAAAAAATTCTTCTCCAACCTAAACCTAGTTCCCGGTGCCAGACTCTACCAGCTAGGAAAATCCAGTAACGGTCCAACCAGAATCAAATCCCGCCTTCCCAAAGATCAATTCAGACCTCCGTAAGCATCATAAACACTTAATCCTAAGCTCGCTCCCCGCCCCCTTTCCCACTCCCTTCACTCCACTGCTCTGTGCATAAGATCCTTATAAATGAGGTTCCCAGAGGGGATTCCCTCTCACAAGTAAGCTGGGTTGAGTTGGTTTATTTTGCAAGTACCTCGGTGCTTTTTCAGTTATTATGGTATTATTGGTTAGTGTATGTACTCAATTTCAGACCTGTAAAGTGGTTTATCCACTGTTCGGGTACAATAATAAATAAATAAAAAAAATATCTAGATTTAAATGTTAATCTCTCGCTTTTTAAATTATTATTATTATTATTATTATTATTATTATTATTATTATTATTATTATTATTATTTTCATCTTTCAACTATTAATAGTTTAATTGTTGGGAAGGAAGTTTGAAATCCAAGAAAGCGGGCGCAGATGATTTTCTCTCCCATACGTCACATAAAGTTAAAAAATTAAGTCATTAACAACAATCATCGGAAGTGCGTCAACCTGGATATGTTTGGTTGCAAGTACCTCAACTGATCTTACAGCTACCACCTCAGCAGCAACAACCCCAAGGCAATACAACAAGCTCCTTTCTGCTTATCAACTTAACCAAGGTTCTACACTCAGCGACCCAGTACTTACGCAAGGTAAAACTGCCAATGTTCCTTGTGTAAGCGAAACAGTGACTGCCCACATAGACTCCCAGTGTGTGGACATTTAGCATAAAAAACGTAAATTGTCAACATCGGCAATATCTTTTGGCAAAAATCAACCTAAAATAAATCCCAATACCATTCAGTGTAATGTGCTGCGACGTGGTCGTAATGTGAAAAAAAAGAACATAGACATGGAGGTTTATTTACAATCAGTACAATTTTCATACTCCTCCGGAAACTACCGCTGCACTCCAAATCCTTAGGCAAGCTGCCCTAGCCTGACCCAGAGTACCCCAGCATGCTAACGTGTAGCGCCGCTCCTGGACGCTGTCCCGTGGCAACACACCTCCCTCGCAAGCCTGCGAACATCCCCTCACGGATAAAAAAAGACTCCGCACCGCGATTCAGCCTAAACTCGAATGAATGCGGTTTCCTCCACCAACCCCTATCGCGAGGAGTTACGTGACAGACCTCCCACGCTGAAGACCCGCAGACCGCGTCACCTCATCACAGTTTTGAGGCCGGTTGCAAAATGGGGACCGCCGCCAGCTGCAGGCTGACCTGTCACACACATCACTCTGCGTGGTGCCCCGGTTTCCAGTCCCCCGGAGCCTCCCTCTCCTGTGGCGAGAAGAACTCCGGTTGCCCCGCCAGCCCGGTGCCTGGACCATCCCCTCCCCGCGCCCGCCACCCGCCTGGTGCGGTCCGATGAAATGCTGCGACGTTACAGTTCCCACTCACTCACGATTCGACCTCCTCGGCAAAGAAGGCGACGCGGAGACACAAAATGATGCGGAAACATCAAGATTCCTCCTATTTATGTTCACCTTAATCAAAATGACTACTTTAATTGAATATTTGAAACAATTAGAAATCTCTGAGTTCCTTACAAAACCAAATGGATAGTATATAAATACAAACTTCACCCGAATATGAGACTTTCAGAAAATCTTGTGAAACAGGAAACATACAGTTTCGTACTTACCGTGACTCAGGGAAGAAAGTAATACCGGTAGTCATCAAAGTCTCAGTCAGTCTCCGTTTGTTATAGTGAACAGGACATCCAACAAGAACTCGAACATTAGGTTACCAAATAATTAAAGTGTACAGGCTATTTGATAAATATAGAAAACCTATACCAATTGTTGCTATATATTTAGCAAAAAACCTTCATTCCAAAAACAGTTTTAATGAGGTTAAACTAATGTACAGTGTTCAATTATGAAGGAATGCCAGCTATCCTATTCAATGCAAACGTCAACGTTTGGGGACTCAGGCGAACTATAACAATACCCCTCGTTGTGTCAAATGTCAAGTGCATCGCCGCTACTATCAGTGTTGCAAATCTGCCAATTCTATCGCAAAATGTGTAAACTGCGGCGGCTACCACACCGCCAACTCTCGGGGTTGCTCCGAATTCAAAAAGTGCAATACATGTATAAGTGTATACATGTTAGGTGTATACACATGTATAAGAGTATACACTTATACACATGTAGAAGTGTATACATGTTGCTTTCTTAACACAAACGCTCCTCGTACCCGGCGAACGTTTTAGTATTCCTCAATTCAAAATTTATCGTAACGATCGAATCGCTCAAACAGTCTCGGGTGGCATAGCAATAATAATACAAAAAGATATTTACTGTTCGCAGGCCCAAGATTTCAGCTCCTCTGAGCTTGAAAAAATTGCAAATTGTGCAAGTTTTAACGACATTAATCACCATATTTTCAGCCTACAAACCTCCGAATAAAACATTTCCTCTTCTATCATATAATAATATCTTTTCCTATCTTCCTAATGTTGTACTGTTTGACCTCAACAGCAAGAACAAAACGTAAGGATGCACAGTAACCACCTACCAAGGTGACGAACTTCTAAACTTTCTTAAGTCTCGCACTCTGCACCAACAACTCCATGCCCCTCATGAACCGACTTATTATCCAATAGATCTTAACAAGATAGCTGATATTTTGGATGCTCTCATTGCCAAAGACATATCAATGCCCATTACGTTATCACCTCAAGCAGACCATGACTTTGATCGCTCACTAGTCCTTTTTGCATTAGGAACTCGAGACTCCGCCCAACAGTTTAAATGTAACCAAAACCAATTGTAAAACCAACTGGACCATTTTACAAGAAATTTTAAATCAATCATTAATCTTTCCCTCAAATATGGGCACACCAGCAGTAATTGATCGTGAAATCGAAAAATTCCCAAACTCCATCCACCACGCATTAAACTGTGCCCATGTACCAACTTTCACTCTTAAACCACAAATCCCTCAATCCCTCATACCTAAAGAAATCCTTGAATTAATCAACTGAGAGAGAGACAAATACGTAGAATATGGCAATCCCAGCGAAATAGACAAACAAACTTTTTCTCGCAATGACTAACAACTTTGGAATGATATTGAAGACAAGTCTTATGATTCTAAAAAAAATGTGTAGCAGTAACAAAATGAATGTTAATGTACAAACTTTTTCTCGCAATGACTAACAACTTTGGAATGATATTGAAGACAAGTCTTATGATTCTAAAAAAATGTGTAGCAGTAACAAAATGAATGTTAATGTAAAAAATTTTTTAAAAAAAAAGACAATTAAATGTAAAAATTAATATAAAATGACTTGGAAAAATCATATAATAAGTATACAAAAATATTTAAGGAGTAATATAAGAAAAGTCTATTATCTACGAAATGTTTGCCGTATCCATACACTTAGAATTCTATATTATGCACTAATGAGTTTTTTCTCTTCTATCAGTTTTTTCAAAAAATATTAGGGAGACTTTTTTACGTACGAATGGAAACCTTTCTCAGTAAACACGACGCGCTTTCAGATTGCCAACATGGATTTAGAAAATCAAAATCAACGGAAACAGCCATATTTTCTTTTCTTAAAGATGTCGCTTCATCATTGGATCAAAACGAGGCACCTATTGGATTATTTTTAGATCTCTCAAAAGCTTTTGATATCATTGATCGTGACATTTTACTTTCAAAATTATCTTCATATGGATTCCGTGGTATTGCTCTAGATTGATTATGTTCGAAACAACGATCTCAGAGAGTGGAAATACCTTACTGGATTGATGGAACATTACGTACGCACCTTTCCGACTCTTTGCCCATTGCACATGGAGTTCCTCAAGGATCGATTTTAGGCCCTATTCTGTTCCTACTTTACGTAAACGATATGCCCTCGACGATTCGAAACGGAAGAACGGTTCTCTTTGCGGATGATACGAACATTCTTTGGAATAAAGAAACCGTAAATAGTATAATATCAGATGTTTCAAATTGGTTCCGAAATAACGAATTAATAGTAAACGAAAAGAAAACGGTTTTAATGCAGTTTTCCATTTCAAATAAACAATTCTGTGCTCCATTGAAAATGAACGGTGTACTTTACTGATGTTTTTTACCTTGACTGATGTTAAGGCAACAAAATTTTTATGTGTCTCAATTCAGTCAAACCTTAAATGGAACGCCCATTTAAATGAATTGAACACAAAATTAAGTTCATTATGCTACGCGTTCAGTATTCTTTCAAATTTAGACAGCCTTCATATTGCTCTTTGTGTATATTTCGCGAATGTTCATTCCCGCCTGAGATATGGCATAATATTCTGGGGAAATACATCTTATAGCTCCCACACTTTTTGATTACGAAAACGAATTGTCCCCATATTGGTATGTCACAGTAAATTAATAATAAGACCCACAATGCCTGCCCGGTTTGGCGCAATATACCACCAACCAATTTGCAAAAACTTCAGACAATACCAAATAAATTTTTGTGGCAACACATAAAGTCTCGTGGTTTATACCCAACTTCCAAATTCACCAGGAACTCTAAATCCCTTCAATTAGACAACCTCATAACGCCACCATCAGCTACGAAAAGCAGCCCACGAACAGAGAGAACTCGAGTACGCGGCGGAACGATGGCTTGTAAACGCGCCATCTACCCACAGCTTTCCGAACTCTGACGCCCGACCTAGCGAATAATGTTTTTCCGGGAGGTCACGAAAAGAGGAGAATATTCACCCCTCAAAAAATTTCCCCAGGCGCGAGTACCATAAGTATCGCGGCGCGCCTCGGAGGAGCACTCTATGATTGCAGTAGCGACGGCGACTAGACTGAGCTCTCTTTGATTGCAGCAGCGACGGCGACAAGACTGAGTTCTGCGATTGTAACTTGATAGCATAGGAGTTTATTTTAACTTGGTAGTTAAAAGTTAGCTTGAGAAGCGTATCTACGAAAGTGATGTAATTGAGAAGTAGAGTGCACGAACATTCTTCGCATTAACATTCACAATATTTGAGAGAGCAAGTGAAGTGACTTCGAAATAATTTCAAATTTGTGAAATTCGCGCAGAAGAACATTAACTAAATCCAGCATCTCATATTGCACGCTGAGACCACACACGCCCAAAGTGTGGTAGATAGGCCGAGCATTTAAAGCATGAATTCAGCAACATTATTCGAGGCTGGAAGCGCGAACAAACTTGTACGAGGCGCGGCAGAAGAAGAAGGACGACCCCAGGAAGAGGGAAGCGTAGGTGAGAAAGATTTGGACAGGAACGAGAATCGTACGAGTCCGGAGAACGGGAGAAGGGTGTGGAAATTGGAGGCGTGGCGGAGTCTAGAGCCCGAGAGAAAGAAACTGGTAACATCGTGGGACCGCGAGCGAAGACGGGTGGCAACGCGAGACTGCGAGCGGCAGAAAATCCCCAAGGTTACCTACAGGCGAGCGATGCGGAGCTGTTGAGATAAAAGAACTGGCAACTTTTATGCGGCGATCAGTTGGGGAAAGAGAATAGCAGTAAATACACGATAATTCGTGTTAAAAGTGGGCGAAAAGTCCAGAATAGGTGGGAGAAGTATACTGAACGATGTGATTGGCAGTTTCAAGTTCATTTACTGCGCGTGTTATTGAATTCATTCAAAGAGGCCATACCTTGCACAATTTTACTTAAATAATTCATGATTTTCACATGTTGTATAGTTGATGCTATCTGAAAAAGTCAGTTTATTGTATTGTGTTAAAAGTAATTGCTTTCTGTGATATGTAAAGGGGTCAGAATTAAGTAACGTGTATGTTACGTTTTATTGTTGTTGTTTTTTCCCTCTCTTTAAAGTTTACAGAGTTATAGTGAATGCGAAGCCCATTGCTAGCACCTGTGAACGGGACACCTTAAAACAAGTGTAAAATTCATTTTAAAAGCCGTGCACGGAAAAACTATAGTAGAAAGAGTAAAATAATTTGGTAGGTGAAAATTCAAAAAGAGGAATGAGCTAATTGTGAAGTGTAATTGGCGAATGTGTGTTTAGGTAGTCGAGGTGACGCCAAATTGTTTTCGTTTGCCTTGTTTTCTGTTTTTGTTTTCAGTGACCAACTACTTAAACTGCATTATCCTGTTATATAATTGTGTTACTGTATTTTTCATTGAATATATGCTCATTTTATTCGTATTTTATCTGATTCATTGTGTCAAGGGTTCATACCTAAAAGTTCCTGCTTCCTGAGAATGTGGAATACCTCGACTCAGTCCTCTCGTTCGGCTAGCCATGTGTGGGACCCTTCCTTTTAGATATTTAATATTGCTAAATCTTGATACTATTTACAAACATTATACAATATTATGAAGGGGATTACTTTCTTTGCTATTACCAGTATTGTTATTTCTTCCGTTGTCCTACTATGCTCATACAAATTCTCTCAATGTTAAATATTATTTTATTAATTTCACTTTCAATTTTAATCATGGGATTCGACATACATTTTACTCCTTACCTTGCTGCATATGGATGTGTAATTGTATACAGAATCACGATTCTTGGAAGTTCTATTGATTAAAACAAATTATTGAATTGATGACAACTACTATAAATTATCAACCTTTTCTTTTCTCAAAATATAGAATTTTAACATTTATTTTGACATTTTTACACATTCTAATGAGCTCATTAATGAAATAATCAACTTTCTTCTCTGTACAAACATTAATGTTCCGTATGGCTCAGATGAACTTCTCGAATGAATTCGGGTGGGATGTTGTCCGTGAAATGTCCTCGATATCTCTGTTATTGCGTTCTTGCCTATGCTTAGAATAAATAAAAAATGTTTCCGGAATATCCTCAACTATTTGGTACTTCATAGGATTTAATAATTTCCATTAAATTAATACAGGGTCGCGACTTGCCTTAACTGTGCTTGGGATAAAACACATACGCGCGTCTGTATCTTCAGCTTACTTATTGAAAATTCCTCCCATCCACTGAGCTATCCTGATATAAATCCCTTCGAAACACTCTATTTGAATTAAAATCACAAATTGATTTAATTTGATTTTTTCGTGTTTCCGGGCGCGTCAACTGCTGTGGTCATTAGTCCCGTTAGTGTAGAGCATGTTTTTTCTCGGGAGATGACGGTGATCTTGCCCCGCTGGATGGCGAGATCCGGCGCCGACCTACCGTCGGCTAGTGGGGTTTCCCACTAACCAGGACTCGCCCACCAGCGGGGCACCGCCCCAGCCAGGACAAGCTCTAAGCTCCCGACCGGTCTCCCGGAATATGTGAGAGTGTAGTGCTTGTTAGTGTAAGTGTGTGTGTGTAAGGGGAGAGGATAGGACAAGGAAGTGGAAGGACAGATCGCGCGCGGTCCGTGGCCCGTTTGGTAGGGTACTGCTCCGGCATTCGCCTGGTGTTGATCGGAGAAACCACGGAAAACTACCGATCAGAGCAGCCGGCCGCTAGAATTCTCCTCTAGACAGCGAATGAATTCGACTTAGCTGAAAAGCCAGTGTCGAAAGTCCTGCCGCCGTCAGGACTCGAACCTAGGACCTCCCGGTCAGAAGCGCTGCAGTAAAATCACAACTTACAATAACAAAAATTACCCTTATAGTTCAATGCGAATAATTACTTTGAGCTCTTACTCCGCACAATACCAAGCTATCAAAACCAATCACAAGTTACCCACCTCACTATCATTTAATTAATACCCCAGCTTATGCTGAAAAAAATATTCGCACCACACTGATTGCTTTCGATATGTTCACTTCGATACCTTTTTAGAGAATGGTCATTTCCACGTTTTTACAAAATTAATGCCCTCCCCACACCTTTTGGCATGTAATGCCTCCGGGGCCGTGACTTCCCATATGAACGCTATGACATCAAACATGGAATACTACACTTTGTTTATTGGTTGCTTTTGATTCCCAAGCCAGTATACAATCCTATTATTACTAACGCTTGATGCCGATTTTCCCATTCAATTAAACCCGGGATTCTTGGCTTATCACAATATATGTAATACATACATACATAATTCTACTCCCTACTTCCGTCATGCCCTGGCACCACAATCTTCCACCTGGGAAAAAATGTAGACCTCCCACTTCGCATCCGATCTCGCTTCCCGAAAGACCTCTTTCACCTCCATAGTAATGCAGACGTCCACTCTCATCTATAATCACTCACACTGATCCAACACCTGACATCTTGACGCGCGCCTTCAAATTCCAAAGTTATGAAAATTAATGTTACAACTGAGGGGTACGCATTACGTACCATGTTCGCCTGAGGATATCCCAACAACTTAATCTCTAAGCCGAACGGGCAGCTAATAAATGGGGAAAGGATTTCCATGTAATTACATGTTTTTAGAGGATCTAGATACCTGCATTGAATAATATTTTTTAGAGTTTACCATACATTCCGAAAGAATTAGAAATATTTTGATTTTACATATTTTGATATAATTACATGTTTTTACATATTTTACCTATTACTATACACTTCCTTACATTTAAATATATTTATATGTTGAACGAAACATTTCAGATGCGCGTTTGCAATATATGTTACGGAAGCATATTTCTTACAAATCAAATGTAATGCTGCTGCGCCTCTATGACCACCACATCAATTGTCAAACATACTCCTCCCCTGCCACTTATATAAACCACTTATACTAAGAGTCAGAGATAAGCGGGTTTTTGTGAACAAAAGTAATTTCTACCCCGGGCTTGCTAATGTGTCAAACATCACTTTCGTTACTCGAACGAAAACTAACATATAGTTCTTACAGAAAGTTGTATTGTATTACCGCGGTGTTCGATTTGAGGGGGGTACATTCCCTCCCTCCCCCCCAAACGAGATCCATCACTGGCTACACGGTACTACTATTCACTTGAACACCGGCTCCTCGTAAACATTGTAATACACTATGAAAGTATTTTATATTTCGAATAAAATTCTTAGTAGGTAGTGAATCTTCTCTTCTTCTTTGTGGTGAATTCTAGAGTACAATTACTTTTGAAGAGATGAAATCTTCTTCTAGCCATTTTTAATTTACATATTTTCTAACTTTTCTTACATGTGTGGGAAAAAATAAGTACATATACATGGACATATTTTGCATTATTTATTACAATAAATTCCGTTCCCTAGTCATAACTAAAGACCGAATTCCCGTGTAACTGCATCTTTTATTTGCTAACTTGAAATTGGATGAAATCTTAACAGAAATTTGAATCATGAAACGACGTTATTTTAGTAAGTTTTATTTTGCACGAAATTGCACGTTCAGGAGGTTCCTGCACGATATTGCATGTTTTAGGTAATGCTGCCTGAAAATTTTTGGGAATTTACTGGACTTTTAAATTAAGTTTTAATGCTTGAAATACAATTTTTATTTTATCAATTTTTTTTAATTTATCTTTTTTTTTAAGATTTCGTTTAAGGACAAAAAAATATGACAACCCAATTCGTTTGTAAAATCCGAGTGCCGTTTAATATGTATCAATTCTGCATTTTGTGGCTCTGTGAAATGAACATCTATACCTTTTATGCCTATTGTGTAATTAAAATTTCTGAATTAGAAGCAGGGATATACGGTGTCTCCACGAACTAAGTCCGCGGCCCTTGATTGCGGACTTAATGCCAACGCCATGTTCGGGATCTATCTTCTCAATCGGATCATATATCCATTTTGTCAGTATGTGCTGAACTTATCAATATGAGACTGCATGTGCGAGTCACATCTGACCATATGTCCGGGCGCGAAGCTTAGAGGTAAATGCATTGCATTTCAAATTCATCGAATTTCTCGGAACTGACATTGCGAGATACGAGACAGAATGAACGCAGTTTTTGATCGCGTTTATAAAGCGGTCAGAGTAGTTGCTCGCTTCTTGGTTGAATTGGATGTTTTAAAATAATAGATGCAGCGCAGAAAATACAATATTTCAATATTACGTTGCTTTTTCCAATAACACGAGAAAGTATGTGCTGGTTTAGCGGCACTAGTTACACTTGCGAAGGGTGAGAAAATAAGAAGAAAAGGTCCAGTTGCCCACCCAGGGGCCTTAAAACCCTCCTGAGAAAGATAAGTCTTTTCGAATTTATTTTTCCTATACGCTGGCGGATTTTTCGACACTAGTTAGGTAGCTGCTGCATGCTGCTGCATGGCGACAGGCTTCTAGCGTCACGTTGCTCTGATCGATAGTTTTCTGCGGTTTCTCCGATTAATAGCAGGCGAATGTCGGAGGAGTAGCGTAACACGGACCGCGCGCGATCTTGCATTCCTCACCCTTGTAGCTCAGTAGCATCAACTGATGCCACTGCAGCGCCTCTGACCGGGAGGTCCTGGGTTCGAGTCCTGACGGCGGCAGGATTTTCGACACTAGCTTTCCAGCTAGGTAGAATTCAGTCACTGTCTGGAGGAGAATTCTAGCGGCCGGCTGCTCTGATCGGTAGTTTTCCGTGGTTTCTCCGATCAACACCAGGCGAATGCCGGAGCAGTACCCTGACAAACAGGCGCGATCTTTCCTTCCTCTTCCTTGTCCTATCCTCTCCCCTTACACACACACACTTACACTAACATGCACTACGCACTCACACATTCCGGGAGACCGGTCGGGAACTTAGAGCCTGTCCCGGCTGGGGCGGTGCCCCGCTGGTGGGAGAGTTCTGGTTAGGGGGAACCCCACTATCCGACGGTAGGTCGGCGCCGGATCTCGCCATCCAGCGGGGGAAGATCACCGCCATCTCCCGAGAAAAGACATGCACTACACTAACGGGACTAATGACCAAAGCAGTTGACGCGTCCGGAAACACGAAAAAATCAATCAATTAACCTCTACATGTTTATATTTCAAGAATGTTAATATGTTCATTAATATTTTTAAAAATAATTCACACTCGTACAGTTACACTTACAAGCACAACACTACCACACATGTTGGCAGCTTAAAGCTTATCCGGCTAGGACAGCGGCCCGCTGGGGGAGATATCTAGAGAGGAAAAACTCCGCAAACTGACGAATAGATGGCGCCGGATCTCACGTTCGATCCCAGGGAAGATCACCGCCTCCTCCTGGTTAAAGCATTGCCTACACTTACGGACTAATGAGTCAATGACCCATGTATTTGAACCGCCCAGAGACATGGAATAATCTCTTAGAGAAATACATTGCAAAGGTGCTTCCAAACACCCGATGTTTATATGGGTGACGTGGCTCACAGCATCAGTTGATCTCACTGCAGTGCCTCTGAACGGGAGGTCCTAGGGTATGAGTTCCGACAATGGCAGGATTTTCTACACTAGCTACTCCAGATTCAGCCCCTGCCAGGAGAAGAAATTTAGTGGTCGGCCGCTCTAATCGGTAATTTTCCATGGTTTCTCCTATCAACACCATGTGAATGTCGGGGCAGTACTCTTACAAACGAGCCGTGGTCCGCACGCGTTCTTTCTTTCCTCTTCCCTATCCTATACTCTCTTCTTACTTACACACACACACACACACACACACACACTATGGACAGACACTATACCACCACACGTCGGGAGCTTAGGGCTTGTCCTAGCTGGGGCTGTGCCTGGCTGATAGCAGATACGATGGTGAGGACATTCGTGCAAGCCGATATCACTCTCCAGTAGGGAAAGATCACGCTGTCTGGAGAAGTTCTCTGGATATCACGCTCTATGAGATTCTATGGTTCTGGGAATGTGACTGTCTGGAGAACACGCTGTCTGGAAAATCCCGCCAGCCGATGTGTAGGTCGGCGTCAGATATCATTCTCCAGCAGGCAAAGATCACCACTTAGTAAATCAATATTTCTTCTTGATTGTCAATATATGTTTACAAATAAAAGTATCCAAAAATTTTTATGACAATCATTTATTCAGATCACCACTACAGCACGCGATAAAAAATCCACTACGCTTACAGGACGAAAGACAATAGCAGTTGCCGCTCCCAGAAAAACGAAATAACCAATCAATCCATGGATGTTTACGGAAGCGGCTCGCACCAAAGGCCTAAAGAAAGGGATTCGCCCCAGGCATCGCGTCGCCGCGCATGGAAGTGTCCGGCGCGGAAGCACCGGAAGTGAGGGTGGAGAGTGGCGGAGCGTCTTCTCCGGCGGCGCGCGAGGGTGGGGGCGCGGGTATAAGAGCGCGCCGGCGTGACCCACTTCCGGCGCGAGCGTCTCTGAGCGAGAGCGGACTCGCACGCGGGCAGTAGCCGCCGCAGCAGCAACACCAGCCGCCGTCGACGTCGTCGCCGCCGTCGCCTCCGCCTCCGCCGCCAGGTATAACCGCCCGCGCCGCCGCGGCGCGCCGCCAGTCTTCGCCTGCCCCTCTCCATGCGCGGTCGGGCCGGGGGGGGCAGCGCCCCGACGTCGCGCTCTCGGTGGTGACTTGGTGACTTGGTGACTCGGTGACGACGGGGGCTCGGTGGTGAGCGCGCGCCTCCTGAAGGAGCGAGATGGCGCCGCCTCGCGTCGCGACGCGCTCGGTGATGGTGTCGGCGGTGACGCTGCTGGTGATGGTCGGGTGGAGCGTGTGCCAGGCGCAAGTGGCCGGGTTGACGCCGGCGGACACCGTGCACACCGACTTCGGTGGATTGCCTCAGGTGAGTGCGCGACCATGTTTTTTTTTATCATTTTGGTTTAATTTTCATGTCATATTTTACGATTATTATCATTTAGCTATTTTATTTTAAAAAATCGTACGATATGGAGAAAATAATGTGTAACCTTTACTGAAATTTCTTCAAGTTTATGTGCAGACAACTAATACAAGAAGCTATTTCATATAACTATTTCACCGGAGGAAGTCGATGTAGTAAGACTTATAATTGTCTCTGGATCTATCTCGCATACTAATTAAGGTAGTGAATACTTTTCGACATGGATCTATCATTATTCGTAAAGAAGGTGCTCAAGGAAATATTGTTTATTAAAACGTTCATTTTTTATCCTGTTTGTTTTGAAAATAGACCAAAAATGAGATTAGTAAGGTCATGTAATAAGACTATTCGAAAGAAGTTTTGGTTTTTATGTGAACTGAAAAAAAGCTGTATGTCTTCAGCGTGCAATATTAAGGAAGCATGATTTTTTCAATGCTTTCTAGTTTTCGGAGTTGTTGACAAAATTTCAAGAGAAGTTAACACCTATAAATACCAACCGTTAATAAATAGAGATTGTTTTAATAGAGTAGGCTGGAAGTATTATACATGAATTAGACATAACTTTTGAGATTGGAGAGCTTGCAGACATATTTTTTCAAAAAAAACTTCTGTCCGATCGTAATTGTGAGGCAGCACTTTAGTAAAGCCATCTCATAACAGGAAACTCTCTCCCTCTAGTTACGGGACGATAGGGAAACAATTGATGAGGAAGAGACATGTTAAGACGATTAATGACTAAACAAAGACTTAAAAACCTTTCACAACTGAATAAAAGCACACAATGGTCATAAAGAAGTTCCATGAATTCAATCTGTATAAAATTTGTTGTCAGTTGTATACTTATATGGAATACAATATTTTAAGTTAAAAAAATGAGATTATAATCTAAGTTAAAAATATGTTTTTACTTTAATTTAAAAAACATCACTTCTTGTTGTTACTGTGACCTCTTACATATTTACTGGGTCTTTCAGGTATATTTTTGCATACTGACGATACAGTAGAAGTGTATGCTTAATTCTGTCTGGTTATCTAGGATGATTCTTCCTATCTTTTTAGAACTAAATAACTGCTTATTTGGGCTTAGGGGCTTTTTTTATCAAATACAAAATTATAAATTCACAATACAATCAACATTTTGTAATATAGTAATAAAATTTGCAAACTATTTGTTGCGAATTTGTAAACAAAATTCTCATATTGTACGTCTTGAAAACAATTATTTTAGAATTATTAATGACAGTACTACTGATTCCTTTTAGTATACAGTCGCTTCTGAAAAAATTTCTAACATACTTCATAAGTATGTAGAGATAATTTCCTTTGTGTTGTTATGTGGAAGAAAGTGGATGCTGCACACATACACAAGAAAGCAGGCGAACTGCGCATGGGCGTCCTCAATGTGACAGTGTCATTGACGAGAGCAACAATTGCGAGTGCATTCCCTACAATTGTGACGTGTCGAAACACCCGGGTACCCGCTCGCGTCAGAGGAAGTCGCTGATCACTTGCCTGCGTAGTTCGAGTCGCTGCGTAAGTCGCTGTGTGGAGGAGAATTCAAGCGGCCGGCTGCTCTGATCGGTAGTTTTCCGTGGTTTCTCCGATCAACACCAGGCGAATGCCAGAACGGTACCCTTACAAACGGGCCACGAACCACGGGCGATCTATCCTACCTATTCCTTGTCCTATCCTCTCCCACACATTTACACTAGCATGCACTACACTACCACGCATTCCGGGAGATCGGCCGGGATCTTAAGAGTTTGTCCCGGGAGGCGGTGCTCTGTTGGTAAGAGATACTTGGTTGGGGAAAGCCCCGCTAGCCGACGGTACGTCGGCGCCGAATCTCACCAACCAGCGGGGAAAGAACACCGCCATCTCCCGAGAGAAAAAATACACTACACTTGCGGGACTAATGATCTAACAGTCGATGCGCCCGGAATCACTAATCAATCAAGTCAGTTGGTTAAGTGTGACCAGCAGCACTTGAGGTGTCCCCTCTTTCTTGTGCCATGGATTCTCCAATTGATCTTCTCCTCACAAGACAGTCCCGCTCGGTTGCAGGGTCTGGAAAGCCACCCCGCTGGCATAAATGAGGAAGTGGTTTATGACAGTGCTCAGGCCGCTTTATTGATTGATAACTTAATTATTTCGTGTTTCCGGGTGCGTCAACTGCTATGGTCATTGGTCCCGTAGTGTGGGGCATGCTTTTATCACGGGAGGTGATAGTTACCTCCCCGCGCTGAATGGCGTGATCCGACGCCTATCTACTCGCCGGCTTACGAAGTTTTCCCCATCTAGGTATTTCCCACCGGTCAGTGTGGGACCGCCCCATCCGAGACAAGCTCTAAGCTCTCGTCAGGACTCCCGACACGTGTATGAGTAACTAAGTGTGGGAGTAACTAAGGGGTGTCGATAGGACAAGGAAGAGGCAGGACTGATCATAGACCGACAGTCACAAGTACACGAACAACATGCCTTTCGATAGGCAAAAACAATTCAACCATGTTAAATACCAGTAAATTTAAAGCATCTTGCCGGAGTTCAACCCTCAGCTTCTCAAGCCTAAAGACGTGCTTTGAATGATATGTCGGGACGGATTTTGAACGTATATCTATAGGAGGCCATGTCTGCCAAGATTTGTGCCTCTGGATGTGATAGTTCTCCGTTTTGTAGTAAAACGGTATAACCAATTTTTATTCTTCTCCTCGTTTTGGTACAGTTAAACCTTGATAACTGCTACATGAAATATTAATTGTTTATATTTTTGTTTAAAAACACGAAAATGTAAAGCTAAGAATCATATACGCGCAGAAAAAAATAAACAGTTTTTTTCCGAAAAACTACAAAACTTTTTCCGAAAAACTACGAAAATCAAAACTTTGCTGAAATGGGTTCTTACAGATGCACTTTCAAAATATTGCATGTTCAAAATCTTGATGTAAAACACTGCCGTAGCCTTTATCATTTGATTTATTGATTTTTGCGGGTACAGCTTCTGCTACGGTTACTAGTCCCGTTAGTATAGTGTTTTATCCCGTGAGGTGGCGTTGATCCTCGCCGCCGAGATCTGACATCGACCTACAAGTCGGCTTACGGGGAATTCCGCCTGCAAGTTTCTCCGTCAGCGAACCACCGGTCCAGCCGGGAAAAGCTCTAAGCTCCCCATTAGTCTTCTGACATGTGTACTTCATGAAAGTGCAAGTGTGTGTAAGAGGATAGGAGGGGAAACGAAAAAAGGAAAGAAAGATCGCACAAGGTTCATTGGCCCGTTTTGGGGTACTGCTCCGGCATTCGCCAGGTACTGACGAGGATATTACGGAAAACTACCGATGAGGGCAGGCGGCAGCTAGAATTTTCCTCCAGATTTATCCACTAATATTTCCCCTGTGGTAGAGGAGAGTTGCTTCCAAACCTGGGTGCCTCTCAGCCTCCCGTTGAGAAGTGGGTGGTCCGCTCGAAATGTGGCGGCAACGCGTTCACCCCGACCGCGGAAACCCGAATTCGCATCGCCGAAGGTCACGTTCGCCCAGTGCGTCAACATTGGGATAAGCTCCGAGGAGCGTTTTGGTGCGGAAAGGCCTTCACTTTGCTCGTGAAAGGCTGCATCCGGTTGTTGGGATTGTGTCGGAGTGTTTTAGATTTCTGGAGGAGGTGTTCGGATTGTGCTGTGTGTATTGGACCGACAACAAAGAGGAAAATGCGAAAGTTTCGGATGGAACTTCTCCGGTGCACTTTGTGAATGTGAATTTTAATGGAGCTTGTCGTTTCACTTTCTCTTGAGAGTGACGCATTCTGGCAGAAGAAATGTGGAAGCGGAAGTATTATTGAGAAGTAATCAGATCTGTTATTAATTCTAGTTCAAATACCTTTACGCAACTAGCCATGCGCGTACTAGAAAATGGAAATGTAATCATAATTGAGAGGAATTTTTGTAATGAAATAATGTTGGGAATTTTAGAATGTACCTTCTCTGTACACTCAGAAAGAATTCCTATGCTTGCGTAAAGCTATTTCGCTCGGAACAGATTATGCTGCGTCTTGTATCTAATAATACTTTCTAATATTCTTGTTCCCAAGATATCGCCATTGTTTCGTCCTGGGATGGTCGCGGTTCAGTCATTTTTATACGGGGCTTTAGCTCTGAAATATCACCATTCAACGATCGTCTGCCATTAACTTTCAAGGATGCTAATCTACTATGGCGTATTATGTAGGCTACTGAGAAATTCTATTGAGGCACCGAAGGCGAGGTCAAAGGAACTGAGAATGTGACATCATTAAATGTGTCACACAGGATGACACGGTTCTAGCAAAAGTAAAAATAAAAAGGGAACGTTGAGAATAGAAAACATTTCGTATCATTAGGTATGCTTAATAGTCGAATCCTTATAAACATTCAATATAAAACATATGTAGATATAACACGCGAATGAAACACCCAACGGAATATACTCGTAACGTCTCTTCTTTACTTCTACTAAACATAATGTATACCTTTTTCTGAATCCTGAAGTGGTTCCGGATGTTACGAACAAATCCCCCACGTTTGCTGATGTCCCACTGTGCCTGTAGCTTTGGGGATCGTACCAAGGTGTGAATTGGGGTATGGAGGTGTGGTGTGGAGTGTGAGGTAGTAGGTGTGGAGTGATGGAGTTACAGTGAGGTGATGTGGTATGGAAGATGGGTGGAAGGTGGTGTGAAGTGCGGTGAGGTGGTGTAGGGTGGAGAATGGAGAGCAGTGGGGTGAGGTACGGTGGAAGGGTGCAAGGCGGTCGTTGAGCTGGGGTGGAAGGTGGTGTAGTGTAGTGTGGGGCAGAGAATGGTGTGGTGGAAGGTGGTACAGGGTGGGGTGGGGGTCGGCGGGAGGGCGCGCCGGGGCGTGGTCGCCGCTCTGTTCGCTCAACCTCGACCTCCACCTCGTCTCTGCGTAGAGCGCGTGGCCTCCCGCCCAGGAATGCGCCTCCCGCCGCGCCGGGAAATTCCGTTTTCTCTCTCTAACTAAAGTAGCACCATGTACCCGGCCGGGAGCGGTGATTTTTTGAACAGTAAAACGCAATTATTATTATTATTATTATTATTATTATTATTATTATTATTATTATTATTATTATTATTATTATTATTATTATTATTATTATTATTATTATTATTATTAATTATAATTATTAATATTATATTAATTATACATTAATTAATAATAATAATAATAATAATAATAATAATAATAATAGAGCTCGAGTCAGAATTTTCGACACTGGCTAGGTCGGATTCAACCTCTGTCTGGAGGAGAATTCTAGAGGGCGGCTGCTCTGATCGCCAGGCGAATCCGGATTTCCCCGATCAACGCCAGGCGAATGTCGGAGCAGTCCTTAACAAACGGACCATGGGCATCACGTGATCTTTCCTTCCTCTTCCTTACCTTATCTTTACTCCTTACTACCACACACTCTTACATGCCCTACACTAGCACACATGTAAGGAGACCATTCGGGAGTCTAGATATTTAGCTCGGTTGAGGCGGTGCCTCCTAAAGGGAGATACCTGGATGAGGAAAAATCCCGCAAGCCGACGTGTAGGTAGGTGCCGGATCTCACCATCCAGCGGGGAAGATCACTGCCACCACCCACGATAAAATCATGCACTATACTCACGACCTTAGCAGTTGACGCGCCCGGAAAGAATAATAAGTCAGTCAATCAAACTCTCTAAGAGGGGACTGTCTCCACCTCTCCTTCCGGAAATTCGCACCCGACATGGGATGGGAAACAGCGACTTGCAGGCTATCGAAGTGCGATGGTCGCCGCCCTGGCAGCAGCAGCGGCAGCAGGGGCTCCGCGCCCCACTTCCCTCGCGCTGCTAACGAAAGCACATGCCTGAGCGCGCGGGTCGTGGCCGCGACCCTTTGTTTCCTTGGCCTTGAAAGCCTCGGGGCGTAATGCCTTACGCCCCCTTCGCCTCCTGCCCACCCGCCCACACACCCTGTGGAAGCAAAATGGGGAAATTTACGCATGTTTCTATTGATGTGTATTTCAGGCCTAGGTATGCATACGAATTTCTACCATACAATGTTTTGAAATATTGGGGACGATTTATTATTGATATGCAATATATACACTTGTAATATTAGATAACAGAGTTTATTTTACAAGTTGCCTCCATTTGAAACAACGCGTTGTTTGTAATTATATGTCAGGGTCAGGCGGACATGGGTCTACATCCGGGCTATTTCTTTAAGTACATTTGAACGCTCGATGTCAACAACGCGATGTATAGCGTTGTCATATCTTTAGTGTATGAAGAGGTCTAATGATCTAACCTCACATGACACAAACATGTCCGTCCGAATTGTGAATGATCTGAATCACTCTGAAGTAATCCAACTTGTCCGTAAGTTCCATGAGTCGAATACGGGGACAGAGACAGGAGTAGGAATCTAGAGTCGTATTTATGAAGCTCTGCCAGAAGCTCTCGTAGGGGCCTGCCATCTGGGGGCTTGCTAGGAGCTCAAGGGGCGACTGGAATTGGCTGGCGGCCGTTCATAAATCGGAAAACCGAACACTGGCAGCCTGCTACGCTTGGCAGGCCCCTGGCAGAGCTTTATAAATACGGCCCCTAGAGTGTCCCGCGCTGGAGACGACAGTCTTCTTGGATGGGAGTTCTCAGGATAGGCTGCTCTAATTGGTCGTTTATGCGGTTTCCTCCGATCCAAGCCAAACGGATGCCGAAGGAGAAACTTAACAACGGTCCATGGGTCGGGCGAAATCCATCTATCTCCATCCTGTGACCTGGCGATGGACTCATTCGCTAACCCCACATCCTCCCGTTCATCTGGGAAGACTTCGCCAGTATGCGAGTACACCGATTCGAAGGCTTCTGTCAAGGATCGAATTGGGCAGTAGCTCTAATGAAAACTGAGGGACTGACTTCGATTATTTTGCTAAGAGAGTGCTGCCTTTCCACCAAAACATACCAACTACGCCAAACATACAAACACCTCTGCAGAATAATATCACAATACCCGAAAGATATTTTCAACCCACCTCAACGTATCTAATCCTACTAAACTAATATAACCATAAAATATCTTGAATCAAATTGTAATCTAACTATATCTTGAATTGAAAGTTACGAAATAAAAGTAGGTTGGTTTAGTCAAGAGAATGAATACCCCAAAAATGAATCAACGCTATATAAAAATCTTTAATGCAGCAATTCCGAGCAATAACAAAGTGTGACAGTTGATTTAATCAAGCGTCAGTTTTACAATTTTTCTTCAGAAATGTTGCTCTTCTTAGGATTGGCCCTCGTGTTCCTGTTCCACTGGGCCTCATACTCTGTAAATTCGGGGCTGACGCACCCGCCACGGGATCCACAAGCACGTGATTGCTGATAACGCCCAGTCATGCCCGCTGCCACCCGTTCGCTCGAATTCCATTTCGCCCGACTCCGCCCCCACTTCGTCACGCGTGGCCTCGCCTGGCCCCTGCCCCAGCCCCTCCCCTGCCTCCCCCTATCCCTGCCAATAATCCTGTCCCTGCCCCTGAACTCCTATCACTGCCCCTTCCCTACAACTGCTCCTGCTCTTACCCCTGATCCTACTCCTACCCCTGCCCTCCCCGACCGACCTTTCCCTCCCCTGTCCCTCCCTATAGTTCTGTCTCTGCTCCTCCTCCTCTGTCCCTGTCCCTAACTCTCCCCTACCTGTGCCAATTTTCCTGCCTCTACCTTCCCCTGCTCATTGCCCTACCTCTCCCCTGCTCCTGCCAGTCTCTGCCTCTGGCCATGAATCTGAACCTACCTCCTGCTTCTGTTCCTGCATGTCCCGGCCTCTGCGCCTCCCCCTGACTATCCTGGGCCCTTTATAGGTGGTAGCGTAGAATAAAGAGGTATAATTTTTGACTCTATGGTAGTAGGTCTCTGCTTTACGCCTGTTTCTTTTCGTCTCCTCGCATTCCAGAACGACTCGCCTTTAGAGTAGTACATGTTGGGGTAAAAGTTTATGGAATTCCTCTGTGATTATTACGCAGCCTGTTTTACGCGAAAAATTGTCCTCTATCAGAATTATATCCCGATCAAATATTTTTATGCTAGAGTAGGGTTAGCCAATATTTTTATAATCCTACAAAACTTTTTCACAAATGAGTCCAAATGTGCCATGAAAACGCAAGAACATTTTCTATTTTCTTGTACTCATGGTTGGGGTTGGAAAATAAGCGTAGAGGTAGGATCTACTTGCCTTACGGGAGGAAATGGAAAGCCCCAATCATGCACATTAATGTCCACCATTTCAAAAAGCACGCTTATTAGAATATCAATCTACAACGTTCAGTAAAGATAGCTAGGAGATCGCTGCAATGTAACCCGCTAATAGTATTGCTGCAGGCTTGGTGAAGCTGCAGCAATATGGTAGCTGCTGCAGGTTTGGTGAAGAAGAACCACTGTTCTGAGCACGGAGAGCGAAATCAGTTTCAAATTTGGAGGTTTCTGATCTCTCTGCTCGATGGAGAGAGTCATGTGAGATCCGACACCGACCTACACGTCTTGGGGGTGATCCTCGTCCACATATCTCCTAGAGAGGTTATGCCCCTTTCGGGTAAAAATACACACTGATCTCCTGTCATTTGTGGTAGCGAAGTGCATGTTCCCTTACGTATGTATATAAAGGAAGAAGATATGACAAGGTAGAGGAAGGAAATCGCACGCGGTCCAAGGCCAGTTTGTTAGGTGTTGCTTCGGTATTCGTCTGGTATTGATAAAATAAATAACGAAAAACTACTGATTAGCGCAGTGGACCGCTAGAATTCTCCTCCTGATAGTGTTGAAATAGGCAACCTAATTACTGTCATAAATCGACGGACTCGAACCTTAGGACCTCTTGCTCAACGATGCTGCAGTTGGAACGATATTACCACTGAGCTATCGCAGCCGGTGAATGCACTCGCACGTGTCTGCGTGGCTCTGTAGCTCAGAGCCGAAACGCCCCCATTGGGTCCTAATGAATGGAAGTCGGCGCAAGGCCACTGCCTGGCCCGGCTGCTCTTGTTGGCCAACCAACGCCAGTTGGCACGCACGATACGCCGCCGTATTTGGCACGCGGATACGTCACGTCGACAACGCACTCTCGAGGACATAACGCTCTTATAACTCAGAGTTTTCTTGCATATTTATTTGCTTCTGGCGTGTTGATAGTATCGCAAGTATGTGGCCGAGAAGTTTAGTGGCGAAGCATAGAGGTTGAAAGCAATGAATCAGATCATTGAACAGCAATAGTTTTTAAGCGGCAATTGAAACAATAACTAACATTTTATATTAACAATTCCTTTTATGACGAACATTAGTTATGCTGCAAAAATGTGGCTAATAAAATTTTCAAACAAAATTGGTGCCCTCTAATTTTTCTTTCATTTCTTCATTGTTAAGCGAATACAAATTAGGAGCATTCTAACGAAGAGCGATGAACTAAAATGCTACTACATAATTTGAGATTGAATTTAGCCTATTGATTCGTAATGAATTCGATCATCTTCGAAAATTAAAAAAGCAGAAAAAGGTGAAAAATTGACGACATATAATTTTGTGCTTATCTACCACCAAGCAAACACGTAAAAACAATAGGATTACGTTTGTCAAATATCATGGACGTTCATACTGCTTAACTCAGGAAATAATTAAGGGACATGTTTGAAATTTAGAGTGTGTTTAAAAAGTGGCTTTGTCCCCGAAAATACATTCTGCATACACATAATCAAGGATTTGTAAGCCCGTGGAGCAAACGTTTCGAAAGCAAGCCGACATTTTTACGAAAATGATCAGCAAAACAACATTTATTGTTACTAACTTACTGGTACTGTAGCCCGGGAAGTCCTACAGGGTCAAATTAAAATTACGAGAATATTTTTTTTTTCGAATGTGTGTTTTATAATCCTCAATGATACTGTAGGTGTTGAATATAAAGTTTGGGGTTTGGGTTCAGCTTTTGTTTGAAGCATTCTGTGTATTAGGATTGCTCACCCCTGTGACAAAGGCGACGTCGTCGTCGTCGTCGTCGTCGGCGGCGGCGGTGGCGGCGGCGGCGGCGCTTGCGACGGCGTTGTCGATGTCAAGGCCCCGCCCGGCCAACTTCAAGGTCTGTGCGGGCGTGGACCACGCCCAGAGCAAGGGAGTTGAACCGGTCGGTCGTTGGTTCGTGCCCTGCTATGACGATTTTTTTCTATTTTTTTGAAGAGCTCTCGCACAATCGCCTCTTCATCTCTTAGGGCGTGGTATATTTTATCTGTCATCGTTTCGAATTTTAATTGTTTCGTAAGCGTTCAAAAATGTTGTCAAGATCTCAACGCGTCATCATGACGAGCATTGTTTTCCCTTATCTTTCTTAATGTTGTTTGTTTTACTTAACTCGTTTATTATCTACATTAACCTCATTCTTCCTTTTTTCGCTCTATTTTATTGTCTTAACGGCACGTCAGAAGTGTAAGCAATTTACTCATCTTCCACTAAGTCAGCTCCTGCAGTTGTTTAAAACCAAGTAGATTCAACATGTGATTGCAAGAGTACATCATAAACCAAAGACCATAACGTCTTAACACTATGTTTTGCTCATCTTTGTTTGCCAATAGGAATCTGGAAGAAGAAAGAAAAAAATAAACAAAATTTGTTGTTATGTTCATTACTACACCGGGATCGGTGGAACAGTGCATCAACTGATGTCACTGCAGTGCCTCTGACCGGGAGGGTCGAGGTTCGAGTCCCGACGGTGGCAGGATTTTCGACACTGGCTTTTCAGCTGGGTCGAATTCAGTCGCTGTCTGGAGGAACTGCCGGCTCCTCAGATCGATAGCTTTCCGTGGTTTCTCCGATGAACACCAGGCGAATGCCTGGCGAACACCGGGCGAACTTTTTCTGCGGAAAATTCGCCGTTTTTTTCGCGCAGCATTACATAACTTTCTCTCTATTTCGTAGTGAGAAAGTAGAACTCCTGGTAGTCAATTGGAAGTCTTAGATCAGAAAGCCAACGCCCTACCCCAGAGCCACCGCGGCGTCAACGAGGAAAGTTAATTTTTGCCTTAAAAACCTACGGTTAGATTTGATTCGATTTTTTCGTGATTCCGGGCACGTCAACTGCTTTGGTCATTAGTCCCGTTAGTGTAGTGCATGTTTTTTCTCGGGATATGCGCGGTGATCT
The DNA here is from genome assembly GCA_964035755.1 of Teleogryllus oceanicus. Classification (NCBI taxonomy): domain Eukaryota; kingdom Metazoa; phylum Arthropoda; class Insecta; order Orthoptera; family Gryllidae; genus Teleogryllus; species Teleogryllus oceanicus. Next base: position 45,381,863 of record CAXIVR010000007.1, on the reverse strand, counting down.
TTCCCCGCTGGATGGCGAGATCCGGCGCCGACCTACCGTCGGCTAGTGGGGTTTTCCGCTAACTAGGACTCTCCTACCACCGGGGCACAGCCCCAGCCGGGACAAGCTCTAAGCTCCCGACCGGCCTCCCGGAATATGTGGAAGTGTAGTGCATGTGAGTGTAAGTGTGTGTGTTTAAGGGGAGAAGAGGGGACAAGGAAGAGGAAGGACAGATCGCGCGCGGTCCGTGGACCGTTTGGTAGGGTACTGCTCCGGTATTCGCGTGGTGTTGATCGGAGAAACCACGGAAAACTACCGATCAGAGCAGCCAGCAGCTAGAATTCTCCTCCAGAGAGTGACTGAATTCGACCTAGCTGAAAAGCTAGTGTCGAAAATCCTGCCGCCATCAGGACTCAAACCTAGGACCTCCCGGTCAGAGGCGCTGCAATGACATCAATTGATGCACTGAGCTACCGCTCCCGGTCCTACGGTTAGATATGAAGTCATTGTTTTGTTCGTGCAATAAGACCTAGAAATTGCAACGTCCATGTAACTACTAACCCGCTGGTTCAAAAGATCGCCAGCGGAATAAAACCTAACATAAGAACACCTTTTCGCGGGGAGTCTCCGCCCACTCCCCGTGCGGTTCTGTGCCTGCGGTCGCGTGGGTGGAGGCGTGGGCGAGGCAGGCCGTGCGGACAGGGCCTCCGATGGGCGGGGCTCGGCCAGTTGGCACGCACCTCTACGTCGCGTCCCTGGAGATGCTTGATTGCCGGACTGGGACCCAAGGAGCAAAAAGAAATTGACTTAACGAGCCCGTTTTGTAACCTTGGTGGATTTTGCTGACATTGTTTCTGGGTAGCTGCATAAATATGCCCAGATTTCATAGACATTTTATTTATTTCCTAATTATTTAATTTTTGTTCGTGTTTCCTGGTACGGAATAATGTCTAAGTATGTCCGGTTTCAGTTTTGGAAGTACAAACGTTTTTGAATTTTATAGTGTGTCCTGTATTCAAACTTCGTGTAAGAAAGCACATTAAATAGGAAATAGGTTAACGAGATTTTTTCTTGATGAGTTGATTATTCTCTCAAATTTTTCGAAATAATTGCTGAGAAAGAAGAAACAATTTTGCCAGCATGACGGCCATGAATGAAGAGATATCAAATAGAAAGATTGGGCAAATAATCTTCAAATTTTGAACTAATCCTTTTCCACAGCTATTGCAGAGTTAACAATTTTGGTAACGGCTCACACTGATATTTGGTATTTTAGTGCTCCTACTCTCTCTACTCTCTTGCTCTAGTGCTCTCTTAAGTCAGACAGTAGCAAAAATATAATTAGTAATACAGATATAATGTGAGAACAAGTTTTTTGAGAGGCAAATTGTTAACGTGAGAATAAAGAAGCTGAAACAATAATCAATTGAAAGTCGTAATTAAAACCCCTTCCTAGTAAAGCTGTACGTTATATTTCACCAAACAATCTTTAGCAATTTTCTTTTTAATATTCGCACTTTGGTCCATTGTTTCACTACACACAAACGACCCGCGCGAAATGTAGCGTTAAAGCTTGTAATTTATGCTTAGAGTACCGTGTACTCGTTTCATTTCGCATCCAATCGTTTTCTTCCCACAGCGCTGAGAAACGACGAAATAGAAAGTGCGTCCACCAAAGAAGACTGCGGAGCGGCGCTGTCTTTAGAGCGAGATGTCTTTAGAGCGGATTGGGACAGGAAGTACTTGGCGTCCCTCGGTTGCGTTATGAACGAGAACAAATTGCCCTTTTCCCCGACACGGGCGCTTCCGCTACCATCCGCCGGTCGTTTACGACCACCTTGCGGACTCTTCCGGTTCGCGAGCAGCCACTTCGCCACCGCAGATGGCGCCACCGGCAGCGGATCGGTACAGGCCCTAGATACAGAGACCTAGATACTGTATCCAGGGACTCTACGGATCGCCATACAGGCAGCGAATCGGTTTTGGATAAAATCTCAATTATTGTAAATTTTATTTTCAAAATTAATAAAAAATTATATCATTGTTACTTATACTTTATACGTAAACATGTTTTTGCTCGTTTCTTCATATCTTCTTATTCATTACGTAATTTACTTTGTTGTTTTTCTCACAATTTTGTTGTTTAATAAATTTGTCTTATAAATGTGCGTTTTGGATCTGTAAACATATGTTTGACTGCCAGTAAAATTATACCATAACGAACTAAACAGGGAGCGGGTTTAGTTTTTCCCGCGGTAGAAAATGGTTTAATTTAGTTCATATATAGGTGAGTCCCGTAATTTTAGCAACTTCTGTAATTTTTGAACGGTTAAAGTTATTGCAATGTAGTTTTCACGGAAGTGCATAAGGGAATGAGGCTAATTCATGTATGTTTTCATTTCCATTGTATCACTTGTATTTTACGAGATATAGAGGTAACTTTTTCCAAACGGGACTGTACATTTTTTTAGCCTATAATGACGAGCGTAAAAAGACAAACGTAATGATGTACATATTGCTATATGTTAGATGAACATTTTTTTGAGTAACTTTGGTTTTCTGCGACTCGTATTTAATGGATACTTTGAATGTAACAGTCCACCATCCAAGGTCACGCAGCGTTCTCTCTGATAATGCGCGCTCGGGGCGTTACAATGTCCTATAAACACGAGTCGCAAAAATCAAAATTACTAAAAAAACCGCTTATCTAACATATGAAAATATTTATATCATAGGATTTTTCTTTTTACGCCCGTCATTATAGACTCAAAAAATGTATAGTTCAACTTGAAAAAAATAAAGTTACCTCAATCTCTCGTAACATAAAAGTGATAAAGTGGAGATTAATATATGTATAAACTAGCCCCATTCCCTCATGCACTTCTGTGAAAACTTCATTTTAATAACTTGAACCGTTAAAAAATTGCAGGAGGTGCTAAAATTACGTGACTTATCCTGTATATTTCAGTTTTTGAAATGTTTACACATCGTTCCGGTTTCCCAACAGTTACACCATACCAATAATACAATTTAAAATACAATTTTTAGAAATTAACTTTTTTTTCATTCTTCTCTATTACAACTATCATCTTTCATTATTCCTTTCTCTTTCAATATGTTTATAATTTCTTGTTTTCATGAAACAGTTTCTCGTTTCCGTTTTCCAAATGGTTCCCAATTAAATAATAATTTAGATTATCTTCATTCTTCTATCCTTTTTATATGTGTAAACCAGGTTCGTTCTTTTTTATTTATTTCACCAGTAATAGAATGTGATACTTTCATATATTTTCTAATGATTTCATTTCTAATTTTGTTACTTTTTGGAATTCTTGTCGGTCTTCTGCAATAATCTATTTTCGTTGCCAAAAGTTTTCCTTTCAACTGTGAATTTAATTTCCGATGTCTTGATTTTTATTTTTTTAATTTAATAATTTAATTTTTAAATTTAATTATGAAAAAACGAAGATGTTTAATTAAAATGAAAGTAATTTCAGATATTGGTGGACATATTGCATTATCGCGTATAATTTATCTTGTGAAAATATCTTTTTTGTCTCTCATACTCAACGAGTCTTTACAAATGAAGTGTCATTAGAGAGTTAATCTTTCGAGCTTTAGACGAATTTAGATATGACATCAATCGCTCTCGTTTTCATAAAATAAAAACGTTGAGAAAGTTTAATCGGGCTTAACTTGGAAATGATGAGCCATAGGGAATTAAAAATTGATAAGTTATTTTTCGTAGTATAATGTATAAAGTGAGACTAAAATGGCCTTCAGATTTTTTGGAGAGAAGAGATGACTCTCCTACGTACTCCCACTACAAGGTGTGGGATATTAAAGACCTGCAGAATATCGAATTCTATGTAGAATTAAACTTACTGTTTGCTATTATGTACTATTTATTCCTGTGAGGCTCTCTTTGTTAAATCATGCAAGGAATATTCTAATTTTTACACACGGACAATTCTGACCTACATGATGTAACTGGCCATACGAAGTTGGATTTGGCTGAGTGCCGTTATCATATGTACAGTGCACAATATTCGCACATGTCCAGCTAGTTTTTTTACGTATTTCATCTACAAAGGTACTCAAGACGAGAGGATTCCGTGGTATTGTTTGCACTGCAGCTGCAAGGTTCGTGAAAGATAAATTCCTGTTCACTAACACTGAGATTTCTAAATAATTTTTTTAAGAGTGAAGAGGAAACAATAAAGTTATAATTATTCAATTGGACACTGAACGTTAACATTATTGAAGTTCAAGTAAGCAGGAGAAATAATGGAGATATTTAATAGGCCGTGATTAATAACACTTCATGCAGTGTGATGTAGACTTATTAAAAATAATAGAAAATTACATGTAAAATTTCCAATAAAACATTGTTTAGTAGCTCACAAAATTCTCGAAGATAACCAATGATGAAGGAAGTGTTACATGAAGCGAACCTACTCAAACTGTATTTTCGTACGTTTGTTTTGAAGCTCCATGATTCTCAGATTTTCCAATAAAGCGTGCGATTCGTTGTCTGTTTGTAGGGTAGTGCTCCGGCTATCGCCGGTATTGATAGGAAAATACGCCGGTATTCATTCGATTTTCGCCGGTAATGATAGGATTGCTGAAAACAACCGATCAGAGCAGTCGGCCGCTAGAATTCTCCTCCAGATAGTAGTCGAATTTGATCTAGTTATGAAGCTAGTGTTGAAAATACGCCACCGTCTGGATTGGAAAACCGAACGCTACGGAGGAAACGGGCCTACAAGTATGACACACGGCAGTCGGTCTTTTCTTTTAATTCGTTTCCAGGCTTGATTTCATGTAAAATCTCAATATTCCTTCGCGTTGCCCTTTCCGTGTGCAGTCGCCCACCTCCGCTAGTCAAGTGCTCGCGCACCGCCCCCCCCCCCCCCCCCCCCACCGCAATGGCAGTGCGCACGAAACGCTTTCTACGCGCTCACCGCGCGTGAAAATATATTGTGCTTTTTCAGCCGTCAGCCCTGCATCTAAACATGCCATTTGCAGGCTCCCAGTCACGCCCGCGATGTGGTGTATTTAAATCTTTTTGTTCGCGGCCGCCCCGTCCCGTCGTCCTAGTCGGCAGCGGCAGCACGTTCGCAGTCGAAGCGAAAAAGGAAAACAACTTTCGTGGAAATTAGTGTTCGTGTTGGGTGTTTATAGAACACGTTTGGAAGTAATGAGGTGGGAGGATGCATAGGCTCTGTGGTTACGGGGCGGCGACGACGGTGTATGCTCGACGTGGACCACAGACTTGTGAAGGCTTTGATGCAGATCGTTGCAAATATTGTCATCACAGTTCGATACATAACATATTTCAGGTTTAATCTGTTTAAAGAAACAATAAATGAAATTTAGATTTAAAATATTACCTTCTTTAAGCAAAACTTTCATCTTATTACGTTAAATAAAATTATAATTAGGGCCTTCTGTACGTGACTACAAATATCTAACTTGCATTACTGTTGAAACTTTCGTCCTACGAGCATCTTGCGTGATACAATAAACTAAGTTTTATTATTTTTGAAATATATCTTCATTTATAAAAATGTATAAAACCAGAGCAAGTCTTCTAACAGTGATTTCAAATACCTGGAGTCTTAATTTATTAATTATTGATGTATTGGTGCCGGAGTGAACATTCAGAATGTAGCATGAAACTCGCTTTCATTATTTGTTTAGTTCATAAAAGTCTTATCTCAGACTTCTATTTTGACATTTATATGTTGCTAATCAACAACAAAGCAATTTTGTTTGTTTTTAATTGGTTTATTTAAGGTCGCTTCAACATCTAAGTTCATTAGCGACCACTTTTGCTGTTAACGGTATGGTAACTATGTGGATGAACGATATGGTGATTGATGATAAGGGGTGAAAGGACGAACACTAATACAACCATGCCTGAGGCGGGACTCGAACCCGCGACCCTTCGGTCCGAGATCACTACGACACTACTGCCTTAGCGATCTCGGCCACCGGGATCGGCTAAAACAACGTTATTTCTTAATAATTTTAAAATGTTTTCTTTGGATATATGATTTTGAGATTCAAAATAATCACAGTTTATTAATGAAAATGTATTAAGGAACGAGGGGAAAACCATTGAAAAAATATATAAATAAAACGTAGAGAGGAGGTAAGGGGTAGAAGAAGAAGCGTGGAATATAATTTACCACAATCTATAAATCAAGTTTTTGGGGGAGCTACGAGTAAAATTCGTTTCAATCAAATTGGCAAGAGGAAGTTTGTTTGTCAAAAACTAATTACGAATTCTTAAGTGGCAATAGTAGTACTTGATGAATTTCCATTTCATTGACGCTAAGCGTAATATAAATAGTATATTCCTTCACTCCATAATATATAAACCTGCCATGACAATTTCTGTTTCCTGTTCCTGTGTCTGGATATCAGATAATCCAACTAAATAAAAGTGAAACTCATTTATCAGGTCGTGAGAAACACAAACAGGATTTCAAATAATGAGCTTTCTTGAGCGCGTGTTACAGCCCTATTATGATTCGTACGTCGTCAGAATCGTCGAGACAATGCGCGAATTATCACGCTCCTTTTCAAGGTGCTCTTAGGATAAAGACGAGGCATTTATGAAATTGAATTATGAAAGGAAACGAATTTGCGAGCGAAAGCGTTGAAGAACCAAACAATTGAAGTCCATAGGAAAAAGTGAATGAAAGTCCTTTGTTATGTATTAGTTTTAGAATTCGTTCCTTTTTTTAAAAAAAAATGTATTAATCCTTGTTCGACGAAAATTTGCCTTTCAGAGGTATTAACTATTACAATGACTTGAACGAATATGAAAAGAAACTTAAACTAGTGGTGCTACAGAATTGCACAGCCTTTCAGTTAAGTTTTCTTATTTCCTTGGAGTGGATGGGACCTATCTCCCGGGTCTTGCCTCTTGCCAGCTGCCATCTATCGCCCCCCAAAATTTTTTGTTGACATTTTCTCAATATCTAAATAATATAACCGAAATTATTCTTTAAGAATATTAAAGAAGAGTAAAACCTCGCCATAAATAGCAATTTTAATTGAAAACTTTGGAGCCCTTTTTAAGAGAATGGCGTGTAAAAATTATTGTAAATGCGAAATTCGAAGCTCTTTTTCACACAAAATTTTTTGAGTTTTGGAAAAACTACATTTAAAGTAATTTGAGGCAATTTAACTCACAAATGCAATAGTGTTTACAAATTACTGGAAATGTGCCTATTAACGATTTGAGAAATATTAAGTAAAAAAACATTTGTGTAATTTTTGAAAAAACGAAAGAATATCCAAAAATTAATTATATATAATTTTTAACTGTGCAATTAGCACTACCCGTTGGAAACGATGAAGAAAATATTTCAAGCCAATTTTGAAAAAATGACGTTTGAGCACTTCTTAAAATGCGGAATTTTGAGCTCATTTTAACAGATAAGTATTGGGTTTTCGAGAAATTTCATGTGATATTATTTAAATCACATGTACTCTTACCTAAAATAATCTGAACAAATTGCCACTAATGTAAATATTAATGACGCGAGAGACAAGCTAAGAAAATTGCATTTTTGTATTTTTTGAAAAAACAAAAGAATAGAGCAATATGGCATTAATGTCATCTTACAGAGTGCATTTAGAACTATACTTACCAAAAGTTTAAAGAAAAAAATTGGAGCTGTTTTCGAGAAAATCTTGGTTTTGTAATTTTTGATTGCAAATATTAAATGCACTATTGCACGGAAACTACTAAAATTTTAAAAAAATATATACATGACCTTTATGAAAAAACTATTAATGGACAACGAATTTCATTTGAAGGAAAAATCTCTGTCTTCAATTTTATAGTTGTAGAAAGATGCTGAAAGAAATTCAAACTTCCAAAATTTTCGAATATTCAGAGTTAAACGTGACAATCGAACCTATGCCACCCTTATAAGTGTATTTTAGTCTATTCTTACAATACATTTAAACAAAAAATTGGCGCCGTTGTCGAGAAAAGTTTGAAAATGCCATGCTTCATGTAAAGAACCCCCAAATTTTGAAGAAAGATTTTTAAAATCGCAACCCCTCGAGTCGAGCTAGATCGACCGGGGAATATTCATTTTGGAAAAAATCCTACGTATGGCTTAGACGCTAGTGGTGTTCAGAGACGGAAAGACGAACGGACAGACGGACAGAGGGACAGCCAGACGGACGGACGGACGGGCAGACAGGTGGAGGGACGGACGTTTTGAAAAAAAACTTTTTCGGTATCACCAAAACGTGTATTTCCGTTGAAATCTCGATATCGATTTTTCGCAGCACGACATAACTTTCTCTATTCTGCCTATTGTACTCCGTATACGTACGTATGAGAGAGAGAGAGTAAACATAACCCCTAAACATCCTACTGACACATACAAGTAGTAGTGAATTCGTTCATGAATTTTAAGTACGTTAACATTTGAAGGTGCAAATGCGCTTCTTAATAGGAAAACACAGTATATTACCAATGAGCAATGATTATTTCATATTGAATTCCTTTTGAATTTCCAAACTATTCTTGATCATCAATGCATGTCCATGGGCCCTATGACTTTGCTCGTAACTCTCTCAATGTTCCTTCAAGATTAACTGTGTACTATATCTTGTCAGTTCTACCAGTAATGAAGGCATATTGGATTCGACATCTGTGGCATATTGGATTCGACATTCCTAGTCGGCTCACGGATGACTAGGGTACATTTCTATTTTTTCTGTATTTACTGCAATCTCTGTGCACTCTATTTTCGTACTATTTATAATGTATTCTTTCGAACCTCTTCTGTCATTAATGCGACTAGTAAAGAAAATGTCTACTTTCCTAAAAATCTGGGAACCTTCGTGTTGTATCAAAACTATCATAAAAAAATTATCACCTGAACTTTTTTACTTATATAATATGGAGAAATTAGAGAGATTCATTAGAACCTAGAGAACTGAGACAATAATTTGTAATAGTCGACCTATAGTTTGGTGATGGGATATTTAACTCATGTTTGCCAAGCGCTTCTATTATAAAGAAAATTGTTTTTGAAAATACTCATAGTAAACGTTCGTGGTTTGGTAGAGAAGTAAAAGTTTTAAACTCAGTAATTACGAAAAATTACACGCATTCTAATTGAATATATTTTTAAAACGCTAAGTGTTTTGGTTTAGAAAGAAATTTGAGTTTTCAACGCAAACAAATTTCATGATTTTTGTTTTAAAGGAAAGGCTGTCGGGCCCAGATGTGTTGTCTCTTGCTATTATTTACTAATTTGATAGTATAAACACTAATTAATAGAATAAAAGCTTAAATGACCCATTTGTTCATTATGAACTAGTTACGAGTAGTTGATCTTCGTCGTGCCAGTTACAATCGATCTACCAAAAGCAGATCACATTTCGTAGCGTGAATAAGCGTGTGTTACAGGTAGCGAAGAGAAGATAGCGTTTATTTTTTGATGTTCGGAAATTGAGTGCTTTTAAATGCAAATATTAGTGAGTTATTTAAAAACAACGTTAAAATGTAAAGAAGTTGTATTTATTTGTGACGCATTACGGTTTTGACAACTCAAAATCTGTTGTGGTGGAAACCAGGATGTTGTGCTGTGGTCCACTGCAATCATATACCTACAGGTCTAGGTAAATATAAAATATTTTAATTACATTTTCAGGAACATGTTTAACTCGGATTTTGCCGTGAAGAATGACTGTATTGTTCCAGATTTTGTAATCCACCATTATTCCTTTAGGTTAAGTAGAGAATAAGTACATAATAACATGAAAAAATATTTTTAGGGTTCCCAACTTTCCATTCGGTGCATATATAGTAGTTTCTGTTGTATTTTTTTCTCTTCCTTTTAAGCGATTTAATCGCCCAGGTAAGCTAATCTTGTGTGTATATTCTAAACACTACTTTTACACGGATATTTCTAGCGTGTTTCCTTTGGAAGTCTCGTGAATGTTTCCAAGACATAAAGGCTTCTAAAAGTCATTTTCTATCAAAGAAGGTTAAGTAGAAAATGCGAAATTCTTGTGGCAATGTTGTACGTCATGCTCTAAGCTGACCCTTTCATCATCTGGTGAAGTTTCACAAAGAACCTCCAACTGCCATTTGTTTAACGTTGTCGCAACCCTTCTGCGAAGGAGAGATTATAACAAAGAACTCTAAAGTATAATCAATAAATGGATGGTTCACAGCAAATTCAAGGGGCCCTGAATTACAGGGCATGTGTGAAATTGTGTATTATTTGTATTAAAGGTCTAAGTTGTAAACTAGATGGAAATACACTTGACGTATAAGTTACTTGGCTTTACTTAATCGTAATTGAACTTTCAAACGAAGACAAGCAATTTTATTACCAATAGATGTGCTTTCATCTATTCTTTCTCATCTCGTGGCCGTTCATTCGCCTTATTGACAAATTCTGAGCGAGTCTTTCTAATGAAAATTCGTGTCTGTGTGTTGCCGGTAACAAAATATTCTGCAACCGTTGCAGAATGCAGCCAAAATTGCACGTTATAGGAATTGAGAACATTCAAACTTACTGTAAGCTAGACATTTCTTCTAGTACCCAAACTAACAATTTCTGTGAAATAGTTTACTGTGATGAGAAATTTCTAGCTTACCGTACGAAACGGTTGCCTAAAACAACTATATTGTTGTTGTTTTATTATTATTATTATTATTATTATTATTATTATATTCAAGAATCGGAAAGTATGAAGAGTGTAGGAATAAGTAGAAATTGTAGGAGACAATTTCTTGGCTCGGATTAGTAACAGGTTGCAAGAAACACTAGGGAGTTGAATTTCTCCTCATCTCACTTTCCACTGGAATTGATTTGTGCCATTTAGACTATTTGCGATACGGGAAAGAAAGCAGTCTTGTCAGGGAAGCGAGGTTTTGGGGTGTTGTTAGTCGCTCATTGTCATTCTCGCTCGTGTGTGAAGAAAGCGCGTGACGCCAAAAGCGACTGCTTGGTGGCTCCGCACTCTGTGTTCCACGGCCCGTCGCGTCGCTTAGCGGCATCGCATTGATTTTCGTGTGCGTAGGGGCGCCTGACTTGGCACGGCGCCACGACCGCCTGCTGCGCTGGACCCTCCGTGCCCACCCGTCCGCCTGCCATTCTCCCTCCGATCTACCCGTCCGCCCACCCACCTGCCTACCTGCCCTCCCATCCGTACCTCTGATCCTAGCCCAACGACGGCCAGTCATCCGACCCGCCAGAATGCCCATGCACCCGAGTACTTTTTCCAACGTTTGCCCGCCAGCCCACCTATCTGTTAACGCGCCGATTTCCCTACGCGCTCCTCCTGTCTCTCCTCTCCTGTCTACTCGCTCAGTCACTCATCCGTCCTGCCCCGCCCTTCTGCCTGCCTACTTGCCCTTCTACTCGTCATCCTATTTTGCCCTCTTAACGGTCGTGCCTCTCACTTAGATTTCTGTCGCCCACTTGTCTTCCCGCTATCTCCTCTCGTCTGTTTGCTCGCCCACCAGTTCCTGTCCACCCGCTCATCTGCCCATCCTTCCATTTGCCTACACTCTCGTCTTCCCATCCATCTGTTTATCCGCTTTTCCTTTTACCCGTCTATCCGCCGGACAATCCGCCATATACCACCATCGTATATTTCCTCCTATTTGTCCTCGTCGCGCAACCACACTCGTCTGCCAACCAGTCTGCCCGCTTCTCATATGTTTATCCTACCAGCCTGGTTTGGTCTCCCTCATTGCCTTTACAATGTTAGGTTCGCTCTCCTCGCTATCTTCTCACTTCCCCGCTCTTCCCTCATTCCCATCACTATTATGTTCTGTAAAATCTTTTTATATCCTACCGGACTTGCATACAAGTGTTTATGTGAAGTGTCTGTAATCTGTGTAGAAGGCGATTACAAAAATGAAGAAACATAATCATATCTGCAGTAAAACCGTCGAGATCGTACATATGGCGGTTCATGAGAATACATAATTTGCTGCCTTTGAGAGATGCAAGTTGAAGAACCTTTTTTTTTAAATTGGTTATTTAAGGTCGCATCAACATCTTAGGTCATTAGCGACCACTATTGCTGTTAACGGTATGGTAACTATGTGGATGAAACGATATGGTGATGATAAGGGGTGAAAGGACGAACACAAATACAACCATGCCCGAGGCGGGACTCGAACCCGCGACCCTTCGGTCCGAGATCACTACGACACTACTGCCTTAGCGATCTCGGCCACCGGGTCGACTGATTTACTACCGACGGATTTAATTTCGTAGAATTTCACAATTCATTTATCTGGACGTCATTAGGGGTCTGCGCATACACAAGTGAATGGTGTGACCGCCACATTCAGCCTCCCAAGTGCATCATGACCGTCACATCATGCTGAAAGGACAGGCATTGTGATAGAAATGGGAACCTATTATATCTTTGACCTTTATGAATAAGATGATAATTCGTGAAACTGAATTTTACAGGAGTGCAACATATCTTGCTTTCGCGTGATTATATACTTTATAATTTTCGCGCAGAAATTGAAAGAAAACTGCAGCCCCCAGCCATTGAGAAGTATCTGTGGTTTTGTGGGATACCCCTGAACTAAAGAACAATGAAAGTTTCCATTTACACTGAAAAATACAAAAATTTGATCGTGTTATTCCACGTATTCTCATACTGCACGCACTGACGGAATTATCGTACTCGATGTGTCCCTGGTTACGTCACAGCTGGCGTCATGCGATGGCAAGGTTCCAACGAAGAGACCGCCTGGCATTATATATTTGTTATATAGGTGTTGTATTTTTTAACAACAAAGTTTTGACATTCTTGGTACACAAAGAACTGTGGTACTGTACTATAGGGAAGGAATAGCAAGTATTTATACAGTCCTTTTTTTAAATGCAGAATTCGTGAAAACTTGTTTGTTATTTTTTAGCAACACGTGTGCGGGCAACTTAAAAAAAACATTTTGTGTGGTATGTTCAACAGAATTTTTTCCTCTGCAGGCCTCTAGCTTGAACTACCTCTTCTAGCGTAAACAAACATATTCAGATGAAGGATTAGTGGTAATCAGATCACAATTAATAAAGTTAATGTAGTGTATTTAACACATCAATCTAGTTTCGAGGGCTTCCCATCATCGATAGCTTCTAAATCTTCAGTGGAACAAAACAAGCAACATTATCTAAAACATGTACAAATTAAAAATTAATGCAATGCATTGTAAAAGATATAAAAATGATTAATTTTAGTGAAGATAATACAGAACATATTCAGTTTATTAGATTTTTATCAATAATCTCAATTCAATGTTATAGCATGAATAATCAGACAAGAAGATTTATCTTATTGGGGTTTATCATTTTATGAAGTTAACGTTCTGTGCGCAAAATACATGTGCCCATTACCCAGCAACCAGAAGCAATTTAGCTTGTTTGATTTTTCACAAATATAGAGAACGATTGGGAGAATTCAGAGAATAGTTATCTTCTTTTAAGCCAAAATTTGACTTATGAGCTTGTTCACTCTGGTCAACCTACTACCGCGAATAAATACTACTAGCATCCCGTCAGGTACAATTCACATCACAGTTATATGACCGGAAACTTCATCAAATTAATTTCCATAAAGAAACAGGATGCTGTTGATACTGAGGATGGTTAAAAGGGAATTTGAAATGCAAAAAATATTGTTTAGCATGATCAACCATCGTAAGAAACACAAAGCGCTTGCTCCCCACAGCTGTCTCAGCCTCTACGACACGAGAATTCTTCAAACGATGGCACAGAAATTCGATTTTCGTGGTATGTTGCGGTACAAGAGCTCGTCACTTTCTCGGGCGCGTGGAGTGCCACGGAGAAAACGAACGTAAAACCCGTTTCCGCCCGCCGCCGCCGCGTTGACAGTGGAAGCTCCTCTGATCACGACGAGAAGATTGAACCCATGTTTCTGAAGGAGCTTGTGGAAGTCGGTATCAGGCGACGCTAACGGGCTGAGAGAATCCTGGAGAACAACGGGGAAAACGCGCGGCAGCGAAAGTGCCAACGCCACCCCCACCTCCACCCCCCACCACCGTCTCCGCCTGCTTCGAGATCCTCATGGGTGCCTTCAGACTGCGCCGTCTGAGAAATGTCTCTTTCGGAGGCAGCTCAAGTTAGAGTACAATTAGCCTTTTAATGCTTGATTTTTAGTGCAAGTCTTTTGATGTGCGTTATTGTAATGTGCATTTTTTGCAAGTTTTTTAACCCGCCCACCGCCTCCGCCGAGGAAGCTGCTTCGAGATCCTCATGGTGCCTCCAGACAGTGCACTGGTTAGAATTGTCTCTTTCAGGGCCAACTCGAAGAATGTTCATTTTACTCAAATCATCAAATTAACAAAAGAACTTATGTATTTTAAGGTTTGATTTTTAGTGCAAGGTTTTTAATATGCATTATTGTAAAGTGCATTTTATGCAAGTCTTTTAACTCATATATTCTCATTATCCCCAAAATGCGGTAGTCAACTTCAATGATTTTAAATTAAAATTCTTATATTGCTAATTTTATTTCGTCAATACACAGATTTTCTGCACAAAACATATATGCCAGTTTTGAAATTTCTGAAGGCTAGCTGTCGAGATCCGTGTGATGACATTTTACAATCTTAATCACCCTGCAAGTTAGAATATATAAATCGAATATAAAAAGATAGAGCAAGTAAATAAATTAAACATTTTAGTTGTCTCATGTTAGCACGTGGGGGGCTCTGAAGTTATTGTGGGGGAATATGCGGGATGGCGATCAGAAAAATAAACTTTTTCTGATCAAACTTGATGTTAATGGTATTTTTTAGGAATTGGCCACACTTTCCTTAGCGTGTCCTTTGCTGACTATGCTAGTGGATCCGAAAAGAAATGAAGATATCTGTCGGGAATTAGAAATGATATCCTGGCGTGAAACGAAAATACAATGTCGGTGAATTTGGCTTGAACATCTGCAACAAATGAATCCGAACGGGAGTACCGCATATTGTTAGGAAACAGTCTCTTAGGGACAAGTAGAGGACGTTCCCACTTGAAGTGGGGAAACAGAAGACTACTCGTGTACTTATTGTAAGATCTCGAATGTTGCACATACTGAAGAAATAGCAAGCATAAACTGACCGAGATCATTTTCCATAAGGATTCGTGAAATGTCACATCTTTTTCTGGTGTCGATGTTGTCACCTGTTTAGATGTTATGGAATCTGTAATATTAACGCTTGCAATGTCGATTGGTATCTGTTTATGAGTCAAAAGAAGGTAATGTTGTGCATTCTACTTATATTCAAAGACTTAAATATTTTTTTGACTCTGAGCTGGATTCTAATTTAGGGAATGGCAACCAACACATATGAATTTTCTCAAGGTCCATCACAACATAATGCAAACACCAATCAATCGCATTGAATTTTAGGAAACAACACAAGAATTAGTTTAAGTAATGAAGGATTCTAATTAGATAAAATATGTTCTACCACAGCGCTTCGATGTCGGAAATTGGAAATTATATGACCATATTTATACGAACTCTTTTTAAAGTATAATCAAAGAATGAATTAAATGCTATTAATTTCTGAAATGAGTTTTACGAAGTCACTTTTGAGCATCCAATTATTAAATTAATAAATGTTTTCAAATCTTAGAAGTTACAAAAATCTTTCTTAATACCAATGTCAGAGAAGAACCCGTTTTGAATGTGTCATTTGCGCCAGCATCTTGGAGACACAAGTTATGTTGCATCATCCTACGTGAATACGGACAACTAATAACACAGGTCTCTGAGCGTTTCATTTCACTTCTATATTTACCTCACATTTCTCCCACAAAATCCTTCTAAAAAACTTAATATTGTTAACGTAAAATGTGGAACAATGAATTTATTTAGTCGCTAATGACCTAGCTGTTGATGCGACTTAAAATTAATTTTTAAAAATCTTCTGAAATTGTAATCATACTCATTTTCGAACTGTAGTAGTACTACTTCACTAATTCTAAATACGTATAGTAACAAGTATCTGTGTAAGAAAAATACACAAATATTAACTTCCGAAATATCTTTAGAATGTGCCTGTGCATGATTTTTAGAGGAATATTTTTTTATATACTTTTATATTTTATCTTATCCATTTGTAATGTAACTCATAGGCAAAGTAGTTTAATACTTTGCCTTGAGTAATTCATAGAATAAGTAGTAAAATTTGGCGTGAAGTAGTCTTGATATATTTTTTAAATTGTTTTATCTCTGAATGAGTATCATATCAAATGTATGATGGGTGAATTCAAGTCTTATTTTTAGGAATCTGAAATTTAGAGATTTTTGAAATAAAAATATTGAAAAATCAGCTCTCACACACATAAGTAAAACTTGATTTACAAATTTCTTGTTTTAGATGGTTGTCTGGCGATTTATTCAAGTAAAACTAATTGGTCTTTTTTATTTCAGGTAATGCTCGATATGTAATGAAATTTACAAGGAAGGTTGGTCATTTCAGCTTATAAAAGGTAAGGTGTATATTTATACTTGACTTCCTAATTGAGTCTTGAAAAAGCAAAGAAAACTTTGAAAACTTACAGGCCCATATGACTTGCAGGCATATTGTACACAATATTATATTATCTATAAAGTCAAGTTATCAACAATTATGTGTTCCATAGTAAAATCACTTTATAAAGTTGGATCGATTTTCTATAATAGATTTTGAAGCCCTAAAACCTTGACATTCCTAATTCAAAGGAGGTTGAAATAGTAAATCATTTCACACATTAATAGACTGCCTTGTTACCCTGTATTTAAGTTGAACAAATCACCCCCCTCCCCCGAAAGGCTTGACCACTTGTTTCTGTCAATGGTAGTGATTGCATTGCATCATCACTGTGCCATTTTCCATGAATACTAATGCCCTCGCCGCGTTGTTAAATCTCACCCTAACAGTGAAAATACCATTTTGGCTCCGACTTTTTATTCCTTGCGACTTTCGAGTAAGATAAATCCCAAATCCTGACCTTGACCTGACTTTAAAGTTCATGCCCTGAATTTGCATGCACGTGTTCAAACATGTTCGAATTAGGCCCGTAAATATCAACTAATAAAAAAGACATTGTTTTTTAGTTTCTTAAACTCTCGGAGAATTAATTGATGTTATTGAGTTTTTCACCCGTATCACAAAATTATTTCTGTCATTAGTTTATATCAGAACTTTTAGATACAAGGAATATCCATTCGGTTCGAACTATTTTCTATAAAGAGAAAGTAATGTGAGTTCGATTATTAGTAATCGGCCTTCGTAATGAGATCTCGTAATACCAATAATAATGTATTCCTGGGTAGTACACGCTGAAATTCCAATGCAGACATACGAAAATCGAAGAATATACAGTTATATACAATACAAAACCATGTTAAAATAGAGTAAAATAACTAATTTTTCACCATTTCTTCATTTATGCATAGTGAGAGTGAATATAAATACACGAACTTCCGGGCCCCACCCATTGCCCTGCCGTTTGCATCTGCAGGGCCCAGCACGAGGTGCTATTCCACTGACCCCGTTCGACTCCCGGCGCCGTCTCTCGCCGCCCGCCTAGTTCATTTCGCGCTCGGCGAACTTCGAAAGCGAGGAGGCGGGGGCGTGACCGCGCGGTTAGCGCGCGCCGCGACCCAAGCGCGTCTCAACTCCAAGCCGCCCCCGCTGCCGCCGCCGACGCCGCCACCGCCGCCAACATCGCCGCTGCCGCGCCGCCACCATCGCCGCCACCGCCGCCGCCGCCACCGCTGCTAACTTCGCCGTCACCGCCGCCGCGACCGCCACCGTCACCATCGCCACCGTCGCCGCCACTGCCACCGTCACCTCCACCGCCACCGCCACCGCCACCGCCGCCGCATTCTCGTAATGTATTCTCTTTGATCTCAATGCGGAGATAAATAGCTGGGTCGTATTCAACCACTGTTTTGAGAAGCATTCTAACGACCGGCAGTTTTCCGTGGATTATCCGATTGATTGATTGATTGATTGTTTTTTTCGGGTTTCCGGGCGCGTCAACTGCTCTGGTCATTAGTCCCGTTAGTGTAGTGTATGTTTTTTGGGGGGATGGCGGTGATCTTTCCCCGCTGAATGGCGAGATCCGGCGCCGACCTACCGTCGGCTAGTGGGGCTTCCCCCTAACCAGGACTCTCCCACGAGCGGAGCACCGCCCCAGCCGGGACAAGCTCTAAGCTCCCAACCGGTCTCCCGGAATGTGTGGTAGTGTAGTGCATGTTAGTGTAAGTGTGTGTGTGTGAGGGGAGAGGATAGGACAAGGAAGAGGAAGGGCAGATCGCGCATAGCGATCAGGGCAGCCGGCCGCTAGAATTCTCCTCCAGGCAGCGACTGAATTCGACCTAGCTGAAAAGCTAGTTTCGAAAAGATTATCCGATCTATGCCTGGCGAATGCCGTAACAGTTCCTACCAATCGGGTCACAGACCCCGCGTGATCATTCCTTCCGCGTCCTCATTGCTACTATTCCTCTATCTTCTTTACCCTACCTTCTCCCCTTACACTATTTCACTTACATTATCACACCTATCAGGAGATCAGTCGGGAGCTTCGATCTTGACCCAGGCACTACACTTTGGTGACTATAACATGCACTACACTTTAGTGACCAATGATCCCAGTAGTTGACGCGTCCTGAAGCAATAAATACTCATTTAATGGGACCGCTGTATGTTCATTCTTGAGAATTAACATAGATGATCTGTGATGATTATTTTTGTAGAGAGATGCTAAGCTCACTATCACTGTGCACAGCGCGGAATGTAAGTGAATTGTTTTTACTTGATTAACGAGGCATTTTAGGACATGCTTACGAGATATTTTGTGCATAATTTTCACCCAGGAATCCTCTTTCGAAGTTTATCGGAAGAGTAATATCTCATTCTCTCTAACAAGCCTGTACAATGAGCTGAATTTAGTGGAATGTGACCCGGAAGATGCTCAAGGCATCACCGGAGCCAAGGTACTCCCCTCACACCTCCCACAACTCCCCATCCTTGGTCACAGCCCCTCTACTCACCTAATCTTCCCAGAACTGAGCATCATGTATTGCGCCCGGACCCTGCGGTAACCCATAAGCCTGCAACTGTGTTGGGCGGTGATCCTAGTACCAAAGGCTAGTGTTTTGTACAGGTGTGATTGTACTCTGGGACGTCCGAAAGTTCGTAGATCAGGGCCTTATCTGTGAATACTTCCTGTTTAAAGATATCAAGATTTTATACAATCATTAATATACTTTTTCATAGCAAGATATTTGTACAATCTTGTGACAAACACCTAATGCATTTACTTACTATATCCGAAGAATTAACAAATTCTTGGAAGAAAGAGTAGGTTCGGTTAATCGATCAGGCCTTGGTTCATCGGTCAGTCTTTTGTTGTTGCTGCCGCTGACGCGTTGCACTGTTTGAAAGATAGCCTTACCTATTCTTTCCCTGAGTAAATATGCACGTATTCCTATATATCGATGTAGGTAATTTATTTATTTATTTATTTATTTTACGTCAAAAAACAGTTAAAAACTGCGTATGACGTGCTATGAGGAAAAGTGAATTTTGTGCACATTTTCAAAATTCTGTGATCCCTACACTAAGTATATACTACTTAAATTTTGAATTTTTGAAAGGGAGAAAAAAAACAAAAACTCCCATGTATTAAAATCTATTTTCAAGGATAAACAAGCAATAAATTTTGAATTTTTGAAAGAGAGAAAAAACAACAACAAAAACTCCCATGTAATAAAATCTATTTTCAAGGATAAATAGCAATACATTTTGAATTTTGAAAGGGAGGAAAAAACTCCCATGTAATAAAATCTATTTTCAAAGATAAATAAGCAATAAATTTTGGCTTTTATTACTTCCTGCCGCGACAACATGGAAACGATAATTTGAATAATTGTATTTCCACTGAATTCTAGAAGACGTGCACAGAAAATGAAGTTACATTTATGTCCAGAAGCAAAACAAGGGGCCATCTCAGCATTTGCTCAATGGATCAGGGAAACTGGACGAAAAACCTGATCGAGATGGGGGTCATTGACCCGGAAGCTGTAGTACAATAGTTGTTACAGGTTGTTTATACTCATTTATACAGTCCAAATGGTAAATAATGCATTATGTATCATTGTTAAAATTAATGTAACTTTTCTTGTGAGATCAGTATAGTCTCTAATTGTATAGAAACAGTTATGCAGCAGAAACGATTTCACTTGGGATTTAAACTTAAAATTCTTCTTCTTGGGTTGTAGTTTTTCAGTGTCGTTGGTCTTAACCGTTAGCTGTATAGGGGATGAGGGTCACATTGTGCATCCCTACAGCGGTAGGGGAGTGTCCTACAATCTAAACTTAGTACGAGCCAGAGGCATGGCACATTTGGATCTTAAAATCCATTGAAAATGATTAGAAATGCGTATCGATAAGGCGATTCTTTGACAGGCTGGCTTGAAGAATGGTCCGATTTCGCGCCTCGTTACAGAGAATCGTTTGCTTTTTCGATCGAAATGATTCTATCTCTGAGAATAGCACTACAGTAACAGTTTTTGTGTCAATTGTTACATCTATTTGTACGAATTGATGGAAGTGCCGGGGATCGTTCGCGCCGGGGGAGTTTGATGTCTCCTTCTCGAAAAGTGTGTGTGTGTGTGTGTGTGTGTGTACCTGCTAGGACACAACACATGTGTTTGGACTTGCTTTTGAATTTCCCACTTAACAGTTTTCAAATCAAGGAATACAAACGAAGGAAATGGGTAAATAAAACTTTCCAAATGGCATTGGTAAAATGTATTCAGGATGTGCTTCGTAAGCGAAGATTTCATCTCTTTAAAAATTTCAAATCAAGAAGTATAAATCATGGAAACGGGAAAATAAAACTTTCCAAAGAGCATTGTTGAATTATGGTAAGTATATGCTGCATATGCGAAGACTGCCTTCGTTTACCTTAAGTCATCAATTCTCCCTCCCCCCAAACTGGAAGAAATTGTCATTTCTCAGCCTGTGTACGCCGAATGCAGGGCCTCGTTCCATCGGAACACGTTGCGCAGACATACGAGGACCTTCGTACAGGGAGCGGTAGCTCAGTGCATCAACTGATTTCACTGCAGCACCTCTAACCGGGAGGTCCTAAGTTGGATTCCTGCCGACGGCAGGATTTTCGACACTAGCTTTTCAGCTAGGTCGAATTCAGTCGCTGTCTGGAGAAGAATTCTAGCGGCCGGTTGCTCTGATCGGTAGTTTTCCGTGGTTTCTCCGATCAACACCAGGCGAATGCCGGAGCAGTACCCTAACAAACGGGCCACAGACCGCGCACGATCTGTCCTTCCTCTTCCTTGTCCTATCCTCTCCCCTTACACACACACACTTACACTAACATGCACTACACTACCACATATTCCGGGAGACCGGTTGGGAGCTTAGAGCTTGTCCCGACTGGGGCGGTGCTCCGCTGGTGGCAGAGTCCTGGTTAAGGAGAAAGCCCACTAGCCGCGGTAGGTCGGCGCCGGATCTCGCCATCCAGCGGGGGAAGACCACCGCCATCCCCCAAGAAAAACATGCACTAAACTAACGGGACTAAAGATCAGAGCAGTTGACGCGCCGGGAAACACGAAAATATCAATCAATCAAACCGAATGCAGGGCCTCGTTCCATCCGAACAAATTGCGCGGACACACGAGGACCTTCGTTTCCTCCGCGCTGCTCATTTCCGCGCTCCGTTTCACGGCGCGCTGTGCCAGCCCTCGGCGCCGCCTCGCCGGCTTCCCCACATCCGCGACGCGCCGCCCCTCTTCCCACCGCAACGCCCCTCGGAGAGCGCCGGGGCCTTGTAGCATTGTGGCGGGGCGGCTCTCCCTCGGCTGTAAAGCAATCTGCAGCGACCGCGAGGGCGGCAGAGGTTGCGGGAACGGTCGCGCAGGCGGGAGGTGATGGGTGGCGGGGGAGGGGGGGCGAGACACCCGCTTCGCCCCGCCCCGGGCTCTTTATAATCACCCGTTCTTCTAAGTTTTCCGCTTGTTTCGGTGTCTCCGTGGCAGCTTGGTTGTTTTGTCTGTGTTGCTGTCCGGGAGGTCGTAGAGTTCTAGTCTCGACGATTCTGGTTTTTCGACACTAGCGCTGTGTCGAATTCAACCGCAGTCTACGGGAGAATTCTAGCGAACGGCCTGCTCTAATTGGTTGTTTTACGGGGTTTCTCCGATCAATATCACGCGATTGCTGCAGTAATATCCTAACAATGGACGACGGACCGAGTCTTTCCTTCCTCATCCTTGTCCCTCCTCTCCTCTCACACAAATGTTCTGAAACCAGTCGGGAGCTTAGGTCCTAACCCAGGTGGGGTGGAGATACCTAGGGAAGAGAAATCTCGGAAACTGACGTGAAGATCGACGCCGAACCTTTTGTTCCGATTGGGGGAGAAAGCGCTTCCTTCCGGGGTACAGCATATACTACATTTACGGTACTAATGACGTAAGTAGTTGACACGCTCGAAAACAAAATATCAGTGAATCAATCAGTCCAAGTCCTGACCGTGGGTCAGTTCCGAAATTTGTTTTTTTTACGCCTTTAGTTGTAAATTGGAGGGGGATATTTCGTTTAAAGTGTTTTGGTAGGTTTTGATTTTATTATATTTTCTTCAAAATAATATGTCACTAAAAATGACCTATTGTTTACTGCTTATCAACTTATTGCAGTTTTGATTACTTTCTGAAATGTTACTCTTTCTGAAAAGTTAGGCTTCTGAAAGGTTAATAATTAACGAATTTATGAATTGAATAATATTGATGAAAAACTTTGTCCGAGATTTACGCAAATTTTAAATTGTAAAAGATTGTGAACACTCTTAAGAGATATATTTTGTAACCAATCATTAAAAACAAACAATTTGAATTGAGGGATATTGATATTTCTGGATACGCCACGGGTTTCAGCAGGGCTTCAGGTGTCATGGATCCTCTATAGGTAGAATTCATTGCTTTTCGTGTCTACGTAGTTGTGGTACATTGCTATTTACACTAGTAGGCGTCTCTCGCAACCCGGCTAGTATTTTTAAAGTTTGTTTTAGGGGTTGATATTATCATCGAAAATTGACAATAAATTCTGCGCAGTTTGAATAACACGATGGTTTGTTATGCATACTGCAAGAGCGGTTGCTCCTGTTTAGATTTTCATCTAAGATGTAGCGATTATCTGTCCTATGGAACGTTGGCCATGAATCTTTAACATCAAGCGTACCTGACAATCAGTATCAAAGACTCGACGCAATTCACGAAAGTTCTTGACGTTTGAGAATCTAAACTGTGAAATCCACGAAGGCGAGATAGTATCTAGACTCTTATTTTTAAAATCGTGAACAACGCTGAAATAGATATCATCTCGGGGAAGAAATTCTCAAGATGTTGGCTCATTGTGTTGATTAAAATCACTAAACCTCGATTGAAGATAATCTTGAAGTTGCGATTACATCGTTCCAGAGATCATTGTCATCTTTTTGTGACGCAACTGCAATACCGGTATTTTCATTGTACTAAGAACGAACATTCAGGAAATGCCACGTCAACGTATTGTGGTCGACAGTATGTTGGCAGGTTACTCTGGTATTAAAGAAATCTAAAGATTTGATTATCTTGGTCCTCTGCAGATGAATTTTAATAATAAAGCTGATAATACTTTTTTCTGATGATTTTTAGAAAATATGTAGTACACTAGCATTTTTGCAGTATATCCAATTTGTTATTTCAAGTAATTTAATTGCGCAAAACTATTGTTGCAATTGCAAAATTGCGCAATTGTCTAATAAGGTTTAGTTCGATATGAGAAAAAAAAAAATTTTTAATTAAATTTTTAAATTTTTCATTGGAATAGTTGTGTAACGAACTGATTTATAAAAAAATATGGAACGTTATAAACTTAGGCCATATATTTTACAACCGAAAAATGCATTGAATTTCTCAGAAACTGACTTCCCTGTTGTGGTCGGAGATAGGCGCTAATTTGTGAATGACCTAACACTGAGTAATAATATTTTACTGCCCTCATTATGTTTGAATAATTTATTTCACAAAGAGAAATACGCTATGCGGCATTGTTAGAAGAATTCTTCGTTATATTGTTCTTCCGGGCCATGAGGGCTGTGACCGTCCCATTTATATATGTGCGTTTATTACCCCCTAGCCATCTGTTGGGCTGGATGTTCTGAGAAACCCAGTGCCCTCTTTCACAAAAGTTCCGCATTTCCTGCATATACCATGCCCCACAGCCCTACTGCTTGGATGGTGAACAATCTTATTAGTTCGTAGTTTTCTTCCGTTGCGGATGTGGCAGCCACGGAACCACCGAGCGTCCAGTGTAGGGGTAGAGTAGAGAGTGACATTTTAGCCTCCAAAACGCAGACGCATAATTTACAAACTTTAATATTATTTTTTAAATATTATTTTTCTTTATCCATACACATGAAAATTGACTCAGTTGCTGAAATAATTTTGTATTTGATTTTTTAACTCAGAGACCGCTACATCACGTCACTAAATAATGTTCATTGATATACATCCCATGGCTGAGAGATATAAAATTGACTTTTAAGAAAGATGAGCATTTTTTTTGCGGTCTATTTCTTTTATGCATTTTGACTTCATCAAAATTGTGAATTGAAAATTTAACTATTTTCTATCAGTAATGTCTCGTATTACATTTGAATTTACAGCAAAGGATTTAGAAGTCAAATTGACTACGAAAACTATTTTGTTTGGACATTGAATTTACCATCATAGGTATTGATTAAACAAATTACTTTAAATATATAACACTGCGATGCATTTGTAGCGCGAGACTGATTTCACACAAATTATTGCTGGAGCACACGCATCTTTAGAATTTATACGTGTAGCCTCCGAATGACTAGGAAATTTTTTCCGACTAACAGGAAATTTTCAGGAGAGCATTAAGAAAGTTTGAAGCTGTCTAATAACGATGCGCAAAATGCTATGTCTTTTTGCTTAGAAAAGTGTTTCAACAAATGTGATTTGAATTCGTTGTATAAATTCTTTTTAATGCCTTATACATCTGACAATAGAGAGAACACACCAAAGAACATTTTTTCTAAAAATGTCAGATAAAACCTTGTAGTGGCACAACCAGGATTTTTGTATGGGGACGGGCTGTAGGTGTAGTGTCCTCCCGACTCCATGTTTTCTCATAAAGAATATTTTGATTAATGGTGAATTTAACATTTATTTTTATTTATTAATTAATAGCTACTTATAAGATATTCAAAAGGTATATTGAGAAAACATCGTTTCTGTAGAAAATTGCCACAACTTTTGAATATATTTCATCGGCTTCTGGGAGAACTGAAGCCTCTTGACCCCCCCCCCTCACTGGGAGCGCCAATCTACACCAAGTGTTGATTAGTGAACTTGAGATCTACATGGCCGAAGCGTCGACCCTGCTGCGACAAGGCTGACCCGAACCCGGGCGCTAGACATAATGCAAGTCAATTAAGTTGCTTCACATTGTTCGTTTGGGAAATATAAATTTGTTATTAAGGAGGGGTGTAGTGGAATTTTACGAAAATTTCGATTTTCTTTTTCAAATTTTTTATCTGTTATTTTGTATTGACAGTAAGCTGAAGATAAGTGTTATTGCCGTTTGGCCATATCTCAAATTTAACAGCCTTTTTTTTCAAGAATTTAAATTTGCCATGGCAAATGTCCCCCTGTCATGGCAAATTTAACGCGCATATGTTTATAAATGTTCTCTTGCAATTCTGAGTTAAAAGTTAGATTTCGAGTGGAAAAAGTGGTTAAAGCAGAGGAAGATCTTAGCAAACAGGTAAGAAAGAAGAAGAGAAACACCAAGAAGAAAAGGGAAGAGGAGGACACAGATTACATCAAAGTCTATGGTAGTGATGGATGGGTGCCACTGTTTACTTTGAAGGCCATTTGGGGCACATTTATTTCCAGTGGACATTGATGCATATATACCCCCAAAAATACTTAAGATAGCATTTCTAAAAAAATCTGTCATACACAGCTAAATGTGTTCTTGATATTTGACTCGGTTTTATCTAAAATAATCTTAAAAAAACTAAAAAGGTTCGAAATTTATTTTCTACTAAGAAATTTACATGTGGCAAAAAATCATAACTTTTAAATGAAAAGCGTTAATGCAAGAAAAAAATTGTCTACCATATTGAAAAATAATAAGATAAAATTGCTATAAAATATCAAAGATGTAACTTTCATTGTTCTGGAGAAAAGTGCACCCTAAGTTTGAAGATTTAACATTACCAGAATAGAAGAATAGGCACTACATACTGCCCTCAACTTATGCAGTGATACTATCCTAGCTTGTGGTGGTTGCATTTTATGTATAAGTTGTTGGTTATTCCACAAACTCCTTTAGTACAATACAAATATAAATGAAATGTACTAAATCTAATCTGTGAACTATTATTTTCGTGTACGCAATTAAGTTGTGGAGCGCAATTAAGCTAAGAGCGCTACAGAAACCTTGTTGTTCGGAGGTTTCAGAAAACGCGAAATTCGGTTTCAGAAAACACGAAATTCGGTTTCAGAAAACACGAAACTCAGTTCCAGAAAACACGAAACTCGGTTTCAGAGAACACGAAATTCGATTTCCGAAAACGCGAAATTTAGTTTTAGAAAACATGAAATTCGCTTTCAGAAAACGCGAAATTCGGTTTCAGAAAACACGAAATTTGGTTTCAGAAAACACGAAACTCGGTTTCGAAAAACACGAAATTCGGTTTCAGAAAACGCGAAATTTAGTTTCAGAAAACATGAAATTCGCTTTCAGAAAACGCGAAATTCGGTTTGAGAAAACACGAAATCCGGTTTCAGAAAACGCTAAATTCGCTTTCAGAAAACACGAAATCCGGTTTCAGAAAACGCGAAATCCGGTTTCAAAAAACACGAAATTCGGTTTCAGTAAAGTTGAAATTCCCACAGTACGGAGAAGCCTGCTCGTGTTGCGCGGATTGCGGAAGGCTGCCCGTCCGTCCGTTTGCCGGGGCTGTCGAAAGCGAGAGTTGCGGCCGTCCGTCGCGCGCCACGGCTACAGCGGGGCCCTCCACTCGGAGGCGGCGGCCGTCTTCGACCGACCAGTCACGCGACGTCACCTGCCGGACGAGGCATGCCTTTCCCGCTTGCCCTCTCCCCCCTCCCCCGCGCGACAAGACTCGCCACGCGCTGCTTTCTCGCAGGCGGGGATTCGCAGCCTGTGCTCGAGTACTTATTGTGCTCGGAATAGACCGAACGCCTGCCCATCCACTCACTCGCTTCCCCAACAACCGCCCACTCGAGCCTCAGCTGATCTAAAACCACGCGCACCCACCAAATCCACTTAAATTTGCTTAAACCCACCCAAAATATCCCAAACCTTCCTAAAACGACACAAACCCACCAAAACTCAACCAAATTCACTCAAAACCAGGGTCAGTCACGCACGCAAAACTATCAAAACTCACTCGAACCATTCCAAACGTACACAAATGCAACCATACACATTCAAGTTCACCCAAACCTGCCCAAATTCACCCACACCTATCCAAACCCATCCAAACCACCCAAATCTACCCAAAATAATACAAATCCACCTGAATTCGCCTAAAACTACCCAAATTCACCAACCTCAAATTTAACCCCAAACCAAAACTACCCCAAATCACCTAAAACCACGTAAACCACCATAATTCAACCAAACCTACGCAAACCCAAACCAACCCCATCCCTCCAAATTCACCCAAAATCACCAAACCCAATAGTACTACCCAAATTATCCACCTATACAGTTCACCCACTCCCCTGAATTTCTCTTCTGCCCAAATCCACTACCATTTGCCCTCTCGGCTTTCTAGCAATTTGGCCACCTTCCCGCCGCACCCCCCCCCTTCTTTTGTTTCCCCGCCCCCCCTTCCCACCTCCCTTCCCTTCGCGCGGGTTTTAGGCCGGCGAGGCGTCTCTCACACC